>BMAV01027589.1:0-369822 GCA_019973955.1 Trichonephila inaurata madagascariensis
AAGGACCACCCCCCTTTTGTGAATTAGTACAGTAAATTTATGAAATCATTTGCAATTATAGTATAGAGCAGTGATGGTGAACCTATGACCCATGGGTCAGACGCTGACCCACGCAAGTTTTTTACTGACCCACAACTGCTATTCAACCCCTTGTTTGTCTACGCAGGTTTATTCAGATTTTCTAATTTGTGTGGATTATTTATATTCTGTTTGTATTTTTTCAAGCACTGCACTGACGCAAAATCAATTTAAGTGGTCTCTGTAACCTTCAGCTCGTTCATTACAGTTTCAAAGTTACGAAAATGACCTCAAATGTATATGGAAGTATGTCGTATTTGAAATAAAGCAAAAGTCTTTGCAAAATATCAATTAAAGTATATAATTTACTCACATTTTGTTTATTGAAAAAAAAATCGACAAAACAAAGCAAATAACAATATTTGAAACACTTTCTTCGGATAAAATGCACTTTTGTAAGGTTATGTTCAGTTATGTTTGTAGAAAGTCCGTAGCACTTGTATCGTCCCCTCTCACATGAGGCGCCAATTGGCGATATGCGTATGTCTGTTATTCTCGATACTAGCAATTTTTAGATCACAATTTAAGGCATGCCAGTACCAGTGTTGAACTTAGTGATATCCGCGCGTTTTGAGCCAATTTAAAATTAATGTGTATTGATGTATATGTATATTATAGGTACTATATGCGTTCTCCGGGATTCAAACACAGGGTCTACGGCACAACAGTCAGCGTCACTAACCATTATACCGGATGGGTGGCTTATAAATCTGATAAATTGGCCAACTGAATTTAACTATGAAACATTTTTCTCAATCTCCGACTAAACACGAGATTTTTACGTAGTCGGATTCCAGCGATCGGTGATTTTACTTTCACTTTCAAGATCTATTTACAATAGCAACTCTAGAGCTTATCTGAAAAATTACTGCGATAAAAATGTGATATAAAAGTGTGATATGGTTTCAGACAAGTAATTTGACTCTGTTTCAATCCTTTCCGTATAAAAGACAATGGAATCTACATTGGACTACCAAAATAAGTATGAATATTGATCTAAATTTTTCTGTACTTTTTTTCATTCAATATGACTTTTACTTATTCTTGTGTCGGATTCCTGATTGTTTTTATCAAACAATTCTTTTTAAGTATGTACGTTACGGTCAACTAATCGGTTATTAATATTATCCGGTGATTAATAATAAGAACCAAAGAAGTCAGTTAAAGTGAATATTTTGTGAGACTTTATCACGTTGACTGTGAGTATCAATAATTGCTAATGAAGTATCATCCATATTGTAATTTTCAATGTGTTTAGCTAGAAATTTTTTTAATCATGTGTAATACTTCTGCAAACATATGTCTCTCTCTCTATGTATATATATATTTATTTATGTATATATCTTGTTCAAATTTTCAATCGTTAATAAAATACTTTTTATTCATCCACTGAAGTTCAAATACATGTTTTAAAACTTATAGTGGATGACACTTGTGATGTTAATAAAGTGTTTTTCAAATATTAATTCATTAATAAAATTTTATTTTTTAATTTTAAATTTATTCTGCGTTGTTTGTGACAAAGTCACAACTAGCACCAACAGATGGCATCAATAAGTTTTTCTAACGAATTTTTTCTTGGCTTCAAATGTATCATTTTAAATTTTTAGTGGATGACACACTTGATGTTGATACAGTTTTTTCAAATATTTTTTCATTGACTCTAACTATTTAAAATAAAGTTTTTCTTTGTTAACCTAAGTAGAAATAGACTTTAAAAATTTTTTTTTAATTACTTTTCCTCTTTAAAGCAAAATAAAAACAAAAGCATTGGTATAAATGTATGTTAAAAATATTACTTCTATAACAAAGGTTTTCTTCGAGTTTTTATCATTACAAAATCATTAATAACATCATTGTAATCAATTTCCGTTTTAATATCGTTTTGAGTGTATAGAAACATCAAACTGTTAAGCTTTTTATTTTCAATCGTTGCAGTTTAAATTTTTTTCTCTTTCTGTCACTTTCGATTCTTTGCGCCCCCGAATATTTTGCGCCCTAGGCACGTGCCTAAGTGGAACAGCTTACCTGGTGAGAACAGTACAAACTACACACAAAAAAAGTAATTTTCGAGCGAGTGCTAGCAAAATTTTTGCGTTTGAACAAGCGTAGGAATAGTTTTCCTTTATTAGTGGCAGATCGAGGCTGTAACGTTTTCCCGCCATACAGCTGAAAAGTCGGCTTCTTTTTGTGGTTAGAATAACCGCTTTCCTATGCACACGAACACCCTTAAAATATTGCAAGGTCTTGTCTTTGATCATCACTCCGGCAATTTTTGACACCGTGAGAAATCCCCCACTCCACCCACGAGCCAGAGGTAACTCGAGGTTAAAGAGGTCGACCGCTACCATTCCGAGATCATAGAAAGTGCAGAGAAGTCCGTTGGAAAACTTCGAACAGGACGGATGTAATCCCCTCCCTCGCAAACATCAGAATTTGAAATCTAATGAATTAATTAATCTTCTATAATAACTTCAATGTATATACTGTAATTAATAGCTGTGACATAAATAAACCAAATATTTAAATTAATAAATATCACACTATCATTATTTTTCTCAAACGTCACAAGGCATTTGGTGACGTTATTTGAATCGACGTTATAGTAAGTAAATACCCATATTTTATACGTATTGTACTATCTGATACGTATTGTACTATCACAATCATTTCTATAGACATTTATCATTGTATTAATACATTTGTCGATTCTTCCATCATTCACACACAAAATTAAAATTATTTTTGAGGAAAATATTTTTAGAGAAGTATTTTTTAAGGTATATGTCACTACCCAAAATTCAGCGTTTTGGTAAAAATTTTCGAAAATTCTTTTATGATTTTATTTTACAGCCCATAAATTTAAGATTCCAAAAACACTATATTTTTATTTCTACGGTATTTAGAAGCAAAGTTATGCATAATTAGTAAACCGGAAATGGCACTTACAAAACCGGAAGTAGATCCCAACACAAAATATTTTTTTAAGATATTGATTTGAAATTTTCAGAACATGTTTTATTTAGTTCTATCTGTGTTATGAATCAAAATCTAATCTCTGTGCATATATTTATATACTTTATTGCTTTTTATGAAAAAAAATTTATTAATTTTTAAAAAATCGTGTTTTTGCATAAAGTTTGGCATATTTAAAAAACTTTCAAAAATATTACAAATCTTTTAATTCCGAACTCATATAAATATGTTATTCACGTACTGTGTATAAATATTATTTATATAAATTTATTAGAATTTTATGTAACTGCAATTTTTCATCAAAATTGCACTAAAAACGACAATTGTTATAGTCTATAAAACTCTCCAGAAAACAGCATAAAAAAGTCCAAATTAGTTAAATATGAAGATAAAGAGAGCTTGGCCTATAAATCTGGATAGTTTTAAAAAAAAGTACAATTAGTAGAAAATTTTTTATACTGTATTAAAATCTTTAAATGCATTTTTCTGAGAAACTATATTTTTCAATTTTTTGCTTCACGGTAAAATTCACATTACAGGATTTCTTTTTAAAATATCAAATTCAAATTTTCAGAAAATGTTTTATTTAGTTTTATCTGTGTTTTAGACTATTATCTAACCTCTGTGTATTTATTTATGTATTTTATTGCACTTCTTAGGAGAAAATAACATTAGTTTTTTGTAAAAAATTGAGTTCTTGCATAAAAAAGGACATTTTTCAAACATTTTCAAAAGTATTACAAATCTTATAGCTCTAAACACAGGTAATGGGTTTTTTTATCTTCTGTAAAAATATTAATCGAATATATTAATTAGAATTTTCAATACAAGGCTTACCGTAACTGCAATTTTTTACTAAAATTTCACTCAGAATATCCAAAGTTATACTTTAAGTTTGAGGGAATTGTACTTGAATTCTTAGTTTTATGCCCCATTTCAAATAAAAAAAAGGGTTTAATTAGTTGAAAATATATATTTCAAAAAAAGTGCTCCGAAGGTAACCACATACCTTAAAAGAAAATTAATTCTTTTGGCGACATGGTTTGTGCGATATATATTATTATTATTCCATTATTGTTCATCATAGCTTAATTCATTATAGGTCTTTTTTTATCTGTTTTTTTTTATAGATATTTTGTGTATTTTGTTCATACTAATTGTGTGTGTGTGTGTGAATTTCTTCTTTCTTTGAAGATTACCTAATATGTGCTATTTGTGGTGGTATGTTATGAAAGGCTTTATGTTTACTTATGATATTTAAGTTAATTTTTCTCTTTTGATTTATTTGTCTCATGATGTTTCTCAACTCTTTTGCTTTATGAAAATAAAAAATATTTAGCAGTTAGGGCATACATTTATCATCTTTTAAGTGTATTGCTGTAATATTAATTCGTATCATCACTTCTAAACGTATATTGCTTTACAAAAATAAAAAATATTTAGAAGTTAGAACATAAATTATTTTTTTCGCATGGACGAGTCTTTTTTTTTTTATTTCCATTTTCAGAAAAACTAGACATATTATGGTAAAAAATTTCTAACCCACCCTACCCTTTCTCACATAAATAACACTTTTTTTTGTTTTATTTGTATTAACCACAATCCTATTCATGGTTTTAGGGTTGCATCTTAATCTTTTAGTTACTAAATCTGAAATTAGTCGCCAAATCTGAAAAAGGTTTATGCAATAAGTCGCCAAATTTGGAAGTGGTATGCGGAATTAGTTGCCAAATCTATAAATCGCATCCCTAATTATCCTAATCAAGACAAATTATGAAATCATGGTATTATCATCGGTCCTTGACAAGTGTGCAAAATTTCGAATTAATCTGAACTTTTAAAGTGAGTAAAAATCGAGTTCAAAGATTCCATTACATACAAGTGAAACTTATAAAAGCGTGTTAAAAATGTCTTTTCGAAATATTTTTAACAACATTTAAATACTAATACATGGAATATAATTTGAAAATATATTTATAATCATAACAAAATAATATTACTAAATTTTTCTCTTAGTAGATTAAAAGAATACATTGAATAGCTCACCTATAAATGAGTTCATTCACGAACTTTAAAATATTCAGAAAGAATTTTGAAGAAATACCTTTTCGATGCTCCAAACGCCAATAAAAGCTTGAACAGCTTTTAAGAATATACTTATAATAACAAAATAATATTACTAAAGTTATCTCTTGGTGTATAAAAGAGAGAGAGAGAGAGAGAAATCTGTGTGAAAAGAAATGTCTGGAATCTTTTATATTGACTTAACATGATAATTCAGAAAAATGATTCATGATGAATGATTCAGAAAATAAAAATACAAATTTATTGTGAACGTTAGACAAATGAGTCATCGTTGTTTTTTTTATTACTAGGGAACAGCAATGAAAGCTGTGCAATGTGGAAGCTCTTTGTATAAAATTTTCTGAGAATTGAATTTTTTGAAAATTTTGATGAGAAAAAAATTTCAAAATATAATTCAGACAAAAATTAAATCCCGGGATTAGTTATTTTAATTTCGGGATTTTAAGAAACACCGGAATTTCGGGATCCCGGGGTTGAAAACAGTGGCGTAGCGTGAGCTTTCTCCGCCTGGGGCCGACCTGAAATTTGGCGCCTCTCTATTTTAATTATTAGTCAAGAAAATTAGTAAAAGTAATAAAAAAAAGCAGTTTTAAATTTTTTTTATGGATTAAAAATGCACTTTTCTTGTTTTTTTCATAGCAAAATCTTTTATACAATTGTCAGTATAAATACGCTGTCATGTTCAATTGCCAGAATAGCTAAATTGGTTAGCCTTAACGTGGGCATAGTCGATCTGAGATAATTTTTGATTAATTTTAGCTTAGAAAAGCTTCTCTCGCAACTGGCATCCCTGATGACATATGTTAAGAAAATTCTTAACATTATAACAATGTTTGGTAAGCCAACTTCAAGCTTGGACTCAATAATATATTTTAATAAACCCAGAAGGAACCGGACCTAATGAGTTATTTTTTACAGACTGTCTGTTGAAGCTACGAAAGTTTGTAGACGTACGCGCTCAAGTTGGAATTATTCTTTATTAATGTCTTGAGGAGAATGATCCAAGTTCGTCCATACTCAATATCACTTCAGGCCTTAAAAAAGCATATTTTTGCGCTAGATTCTGCTGCTGTTGGAATCTTTCTCGAATTTCATCAGTCACTCTGTGTATTGAAGAAAACATCGTTTGCCTCAAGTCATCTTCGTACGATAACTGAACATCTTTACTTCCGTCGCCAAATATGTGCTTCCCCTTGATTCGTCTTGGGGGTTCAAAAGGAATTTTCATGCTCTTCACATAAACTTTTTTCATATTTTAAATCGTCATCTACGAATTCCTCTCGTTTTGCTTCTAATAAGGTCTGTAAAGCACTTATTTTTTCAGCACATTAATAGATATTCAGTCCCTCTGCAAATAATTCTGAGCATCAATGACTACACACAGTGCCGGTTGCCAGAAGCCTAAGTAGCATAAAAACGAATGCGATTGCATAGCGACTAATAAACTTCCTGCCTCTGCGCGTGTATTAAAGCTTACACTCGTTTCCGTCAGTTTCGTCGCGGGGGCGTGATTTTGGAATTTTAAATATTTTTCGAATTTAAATATCGCGGTGCTTGCCGCCGCCCAGGGCCATGGCCCTCTCTGCATCCCTCACGCTACGCCACTGGCTGTAAACCCTAGCTCAAATGCATCTGCTCTATTTTTGAAACTGGGTCAGTGTGATAAGCGGTCTCCACCATCTTCCATTTCTTCCCCTGCGTTCTAGGTTAGGCCGCCTTCGTTTTCTTCAAGCTTCTTCCTCCATTTTGTCCCTCATGGGCGTTCCTTTGAGTTCCCTCCGGTCGGCGTTGCCTTCCACCCGCCGCCCTGCGGGAAGCTTCGTTCATCTAATGCAGTGATACTCAACTTGTGGCCCACCGGGCTTTTCTTAGTAGCCCGGTCATGGCCCGTTTCATTAAGAAATTCAATTATTAAAGAACAATGTATTAAGGTATCCGACTACGTTCGGAACCGTGATTTTGCAAAAGCTTATAACTGGATAATATTTATGATATTTAGTGTCACTTAAATTAGAAAACGCATATAAAATTGCTTTAAGAATATTAGTACAATGAAAAATTATTTAAGTACAATACTTTGACAAAAAATGAACATAGAATGACCCATTTTCAAAATAGTCTCCTTTTGTGAAAAATGCTTCAATGATAATAATATTTTGCCTGTCTATAGCTCAGACCCCTGTACAGAGACTCAACTAAAATTTTTGAAAATATATAGCTTAGAAGTGGGTTTATCCATGTTTTACGACAACAGAGGGGAGAAATTTTAAGAAAAAAACTCCGATAATTATTTCAATGGGTCGTAACTCTGAAAATAATGTGAATTTTTCAAGAAAAAAAAATAGTTCAGACTCTCTGGAGAAGTGGCTTATTTTATATAAGCAAAATATTAATATTTTAGAAGCATTTTTTTATAAAAAGGAGAACATTTGAAAAAAGGTTATTCTAAGTTACTTTTTTGTCGAAATATTTTATTTCAATAATTTTTTTTTCTCAAAATGTCCTTAAAACAATTTTATACATGTATTATAATCTAAGTGACACTAAATATTATGAAAACTGTCTATTTATGCTCTTTTTTAAAATCACGGTTCCGAACGTAGTAGGATACATTAAGAAGACTTGGTACCCTTTGAACATTTTTTTATTTATGTACTTAAAAATTATATTTTAGCATTTCATATAATGTTTCTATTCAAAAAACGATACGAGGTGAAATTTTTCACATATTATTCATACAATTTTAAAAATTAAAAATTTCTGAAGAAAATTTGGAAATTTTTAAAATTTTACTCCTTTTGTAATTATTAATTTTTTGACCTAATTTTTTTTTTTTTGTAATATTCTTAAGGATGTTCTAAGCAATTTTAGGGATAAATTCTACAATAACTTAAATCGTTTTCGAGAAAAAAATAAATAAAGTGTTGATATGCATGCTAAAATTCAACGAAAAAGCCAATGTGTCCTACATTTAAATATTTTTCAACAAGAGTACTCAGTTTACATTAAAATGGATTCCTAATTTTGTTACATGCTTTATATATAACACACAGGAAAAAAATGGAAGTGATTGGAAAATAATTGTGGAAGGAGTAGCATTTTTTGAATGCATTAATGCAGTGGTCTTCAAACTGTGTTTCAAGGAACCCTAGAGTTCCAAGAATGAAACTTAAGGGTTCCGCGAGTTAATAAATGGAAAAGAAAGTTGTTACATATGCAAAACAGATTCACGTTCTCTGCTAAGTTTGTACAAGCACGGAATATCTAAATCCTTGCTTCCCAAAGCAGATCGCACGTTCCTCGGGAAAAATGTGTAAAACGCGTGCGGTTCTGGACGGCCTCTTTTTTTACGTGATTTGTTGCAACTTTTAATTCTTTGCATATGTCAGCTTGGGAGCCATTATAAGGGATACACTATGGCAGAAATTAACCTTAACAAAAGTGATAAAAAGGATATTTGTGTTTTGTGACATATTTTTAGAGGGAATAGAGTAGAATGATTCAGAGAAAGAAATTCTTTTACTAAATTAATGCGGGGAACTTGTGGTTATTTGATTTCTGAACTATTTATTTAGCTCTAGCATTTATATACATAAGACGGAAATTGAAGAGCCATTATGTTTCGTGTTAAAACAGCAAAAATGAACGATATCTTCAGTTTCGAATTATTTTGTACTCCCTAAAGAATTAATGCGCACGTATAAGATAAAACAACAAATTGCTTTTGTTATTATTATTATTATTTACTTTTAATATTATGTGCGTAAATATCCATTACTATCATCAGTATCTTAGAGTATTTTTGAATGTTAATTAAGAGGATTAAGTGTGTGTTTTCTTAGCTCGAATGCAGGATAATGTTTCACAAACATTGTGGTATCCCCCCGTTAAGGATACCCTCTCTCCACTAACCACGCGACATACATCTAAGGGAATAAAGGATGCACCACTAAACTCACTCATAATAAAATCAGTTTATTCTCATCTTAATTTATATATAATACAATAACAATACTATTCGAGGAGGATATTGATCACGAGTGAGTAGACGCTAAACGTATTAATGACATTTAGCGCAATTAACAACTGAATCTTTATTTATATATTAATTCCTAACTTAATAGTATCCGCACTATCCTTATAGTTTAGATGAATTAGCTTATCTCTATTTCCTGGGTAAACAGCTACGGTCCGTATAAAACGTCAATTCAATCTTTAATCTAGCTGGCTATGGCTTAGGCAGTGCTCCGCTGGTCTCGTACCCACTTTTGACTTATTTACACCGGCACTGTTAGGTCAACTCCCAGAATGAACACTCCTCTTCTAGACTTTATCTCAATTCACTTAGCGATCACTTCTAGCATTACTTCTCCACTTAGCGATCCTCGCGAATGCTAACCTTCCAATGTATTTGATTCCTAATTTGCATAAACACATTCTCTTCTTTAGTTGGTTGGAAAGAATTGCCATTCTGGCCCCAAAGAATCCCAAGAGGACAATTAGTAGAAGTCGCGATAAAGCCCCGTCACAACATTTTCGATTAACGTTATTAATCAATGAAAAAATTTATTTCCCCCTTATTGAAAAAAACTTCTCAGTCTTTTATAAAAACTAATAGAAGCTCATTTTAAATAAGGAATATTAAAGAGCTCTAAAGGTCATCCAATGATTCTTTACTATACGTAAAAGAATTCTAATAAAAACAACTGTACTTGAAATTGCAATAAAATGTGGCTGTAATATTTTATATAGTGAAAAATTTTGCTTTGTGGTTAGTAATAAATGAGGAAATCTACAATTGTGAAATATTCAGTTTGTATTGCATCAAATATTCAAGAAGCTTCAAAGAAAATATGTTAATTGGTAGGCTTATGTGAATGATTTATCGTACGTGCAGCTAGCATCAATAATGTTATACGCTGTATGATTCCGAATAACTTTGTTTATGGAAATGATTTTAGAAGTTTAAATACTTATATAATGTGATATATTTTAATGATTACTAATTAAGACACATAATTCTCAATATTTTTATTACCAATAAGACTACTTTTTAAATATTTCTGTTAACTAAGAATAAAGCTGTATTTTTCGTTATCGTTTCTAATTATTTTAGGGCCCCTTTATCAAAATGTTTCTAATAACGAATTCGTGACCGGCGTTATTGAAATGCAGATTCAAGTCCTGATGTCTCTGAACATCTTTCTTGTATAGAAGTTCAGGTGTGTTCAACGCGTCGATGCCCTATGTCCTCCCATTGACGTGTTGTGGAAGTTTTGGTAGTGGGTACCATCAAGGCATCGTCCTCATCACTTGGCTTTGTTTTAAAATTAAGAGGCCTTCACCAACGGCCCTACTGTAGTTTCAGTTTGGCATTAATTAGGTCTCATTTCTTAATAAATATCATGCTCACTGCACAATTTCGGTCAAGCCATTTCTGTGATATTCATTTATAAATATTTTTATTTGAATTAATAGAATTTTTAGAATGATTGCATGTTTAAGAACCAGTGAATTAATGGAATGTAGATTTTATTCAAGATGGCCGCCTCGCGCGCACTAAAAGAAAAACAAGATGTGAAGAATAAAAAAATATTACCGAAACTTGATGAAGCAACTGAGAACTCTGTAGAACTGCAATCATAGAAAATGATTTAAAAAGTGGAATTAGGAGAAATTTACTTACATTTTCCATGTAAAACGGTGATGAGTACCAGGATAAAAAAAAATGAATATGAAGAATTTCAAAATGCAGAAAGAAAAAGAAATTTAAAAAAAATGAAGCAGGGAAAAGTAAAAAATAATAAACAATTTGAGGCCGTAAGAAGAATTAAACATTAAAAAAAACTAACCCGTTTATTGTGGGATGACAAAAAACGTTTGAAATAATTTATTAAAAATAAAACAGAAAAATTCGCAATCTGTTACCATAAAAAAATAATAAACTCTGTCCGACAGATTTATTCTAATGTTAGTTCGGATTCACACCGTAAGATCCACGATAAAAAAATTCGAACGCCCATTTTATTACTTTTTTGAGAAACAGTTTTGTCACATCTTTACCATATTTATCCCATTTCCTATTGAGCGAAATCAGTAAAATCTTAACTAAGGTTTAAAAAAAGAAATTGAATCCCTTAAAAAAATAAAATTACCAAACGAGCGAATTTGGTAAACCTATTAATCCGTAATAATTTAACGCAAAAACTCTAATACTCTTTAAAAAAAAATTAATTCTTGTACTTACCAGTAATTTCCGAGATATCTTATTTAAAATAGAAATTACAAAAATAGAACATTGCAATAAAACAGTGTCCAATGTAGAAATGGCTAAATCTTTTTAAGAAATCGAATTGCTTAAAATTAAATATATTAGGGTTACCCTAATATAAAAGTATATCTAATGAAAAAGTAACAATAAGAATCATAATTAAGCAGCACTACAGAAAACATATATTACCAAACGATAAAAAACAGTACAACCATATTGCAATATTATCCCTCAACTTGGCGAAAATTTGAAACATTTTGGTGGGTAACGAAAATTAAATTAACATCTTTAAATGCACAATTAAAAACTACATCACTATATGTTTCTAAAATCGTTATAATTTTATAAAAGCTGCCTATATATGATATAATGAAGAAAAATGGGGTTTTTTTTTTTTTCTTTTCTAAATATACCCAATATTTTAAAAATAATTTTATACAATGAAAAAAAAAGAAAATTTAATTTTAAAAAATTTCACAAGAGGTTTTTAAATTTTTCAAAAAATTATCAGGATTTTCATCAAATAATTCATTAACTATGTTTTTATCATTTTTTTGTATATTGCGTGTAAAAAAATTTTGTATATTTAAGTAAAACTTTTTTAAAAAAAAAATTATCTATATAAAAAAAAAATGTATTTTGAGATACTATATTCATGTTTAAAAAAAAAAAATTTTGAGCTAAAAGTTTTTTTACAGTTCTAAAAATAATTAAATTATCCTTTTTTTAGGCATACAAAACTCCCAAACTCTATTAGAAATATAAATTATTTAAAAAACCGGAATCTAAATTTTTTTTTTTCATTTCTTCGATATGATGACACCCTTACAAGCGAAATTTGAAATGAAATCTGATTGTACGGTTTAAATATTTCTTTCTACTAATAAGGTTACAACCACTTTTTTTTTTTAAAACTTTTAATGAAATCATAAAAAAAACCTCTAAATAAGATGCATCAAAAACTGAGTATTCATTTGAAACTGTCTAAAAAAAAACTAAAAACAAGTTCAAACTTTTTTACTGTACGATTCAAACCGATTATATCATTAAAACCTTTCTATGTGAAAATGGTGGAATCGGGCGTTTTTATATTATTAAAATAATTTTTACTGTCTTAGGACACCGTCTTCGTTTGGGGAGCTCATGGGTTTTTTTTTTCCATATATCTTTACCTGTCTTTGAAAATATCCTCTCTTAGGATGCTGACGCATAGTTTTACCTTTTCTAGACACAAATCCTTGTTTAGGATGCTGATGCATTGTTTTGCCTTGTCTACAAACAACGTCTTTGGTTAAGATACTCACGAATAGCTTTACCTTGTCTACAAACACCGTCCTTGTTTAGGATACTGATGCATAGCCTTACCTTGTCTACAAACACCGTCTTTGTTTAGGATACTGATGCATAGCTTTACCTTGTCTACAAACACCGTCCTTGTTTAGGATACTGACACATAACAGTACCTTGTCTACAGACACCGTCTTCATTTAGGAAGTTGACGGTTTTTTTTTGTCAACATAGCATTACCCTGCCTTAGGACACCGTTTCCACTTAAGAAGCTAACGTTTTCATTGCATCGATATCGCTTTATTTTGTCTTCGGATATCGTTTGCGAATGAATTACCGAATTGCTCATTTTATTAATAAAAAATATGCTCAAATTATCTTTCATAAATAAAGTGTAAGTAACCACGTTTGATAAAAAGAATAAATGTAATTTTCATCTTTTTTATACACTTTCAAATAATAATTAATAATTAAAGATTAGTTATCTTATTTATAATAAGTATATTTTTCGCCAAAATTTTATCTTTAAGAAATGTCTTAAGTATTTTAAAAACAGACACGTTATTAATCCCAGTAAAAATTTCGTCATTTTTTAACTGTTTCAAATAATTTGTTAGAAAAACTTAATTGTTCCATTTTTGAACTGGTGTACTCTAGATATTTTTGTACATCAAAGATTATACATACTCCGTATCAATATCGAGAATAAAGGTCAGTTTAAAAACTGCATGGTAAAATGAAAAAAAATGCTTAGATACAACGTACTTGAAATTATACTCAGATGGTAGCTCCTAGAATTGATCAAATACTTCAGAGAAATTTGCAAGAAAAACCCTGTAGATGAATCTTCAATGTATTTAACTTAAAAGAAAAAACAATCAACTTTTCCCCTATAAACCACATTGAAATCTAAATAGTAAAATTTTTTTTATTTCATTTTGAAAGTTCGTTAAAAATTAAAATATGTAAGAAGAGAAAAAAGTGCCACAAAAAGGTAATCGAACACCGTATTTTTGAATTTTGATTCTCATACTTTTAAATGAATTTATCAAGTATCAATATATTTAACAACTTTATTTTTGCCTTCAACTGAGGCTTAAAGTATCATTTTGGGGGTAATTTTGTTTGTTTACGTAGCAAAAAAATATTTTGCTTAATAAAGTAAGGAAGCAAAACAAGTGCAATTCGACTTCTTATTCAATTCCTACACACACACTATTAGCTCTCTCATACCCTCTATATATTTATTTATTTATCTTGGTGGAATTTTCAATCGTTAATAAAATACATTTTAAAGCGCTCAATTTTGAGCTGAAATTTTATATACATGGCAGTAATTTAATTATAATTAATAAAAATTAATTGATTAAAACTAATCACTCGAAGAATTACAAATACAGCCATGTTGGCATAATTTTTGGCTACTTAGTGACTCTTTTGATGACTAGTGTCAAAACTTGAAAAGGTTTTTCTCTCACATTTTAAAGCGCTCATTTGAGCTGAAATTTTCTATACACTATTGTTTTGGGTAAAAATACGATAATTTAATTCTAATTAATTAAAATTAATTGATTGAAACTAATTATTTAAGGAATTACAGATACAGCCACGCTGGTTTCATTTTTAGTGATTTGGGTCAAAACTTTAAAAGATTTTTTTCTCACGTTTTAAAGCATTCAGTTGAACGTAAATTTTATAGACACGATTGTTTTGGATGACAATACGATACTTTAATGATAATTAATAAAAATTAATTAACACTTAATGTTGTGATTCTGTCCTATGTATATGCATATTTATATTAATTGTAACCATTTAATAAAAAGTAGCTAAACTAAAATTTTTCTTTGTTGATCTAAGTAGGAATTAACTTAATTTTTTTTATGTTACTTGTTTTTATTATAAAAGCGGGATAACAACAGCTAAATTAGTAGTTTTATCCAAATGGACTGCTTAATTTTTATGATAAAGCGCTATTGAGAAAGAAAATGGAATTTATAAAAAGAGTAAAATTATCTGTCCGATAAAGCTAATTCGAAAAAAGAAATATGTATAGATAAAAGAAAAAAATGTGAAGAATTAATGTTTGAGTACTGTAAAAGTTTCTGTAAAATTCAATCAATAGTTTTCCTCCTTAATTTCTCCCCAAACTACTAAACAAGTACTCAGATCACAGCTGGTTTAAAAAGCCATTAGGCGAAAAGTAAATTTGTGGGAGTCCAAGGAATAGATAATAGTTACTACCAATGTCCCAAAGCTTGAGTTTCTCAAAGTCAATGATAAAGCTGTTAATATTTTATTGGAATCACACACACATATGTTGTTTGTATATGAAAGCTAATTTTCCATTTTTGATTCTAATAAGCATTCAAAGGAATGGAAGAAAAAAAAAATAAAATTTAATCATAACATTTTATTTGAAGTAGTGTATCACAGTAGTAAAATGAATAAAAAATGCTTTGAAAAACGTTTTAAATGATGTTCTGAGAATGATAAATTTTATAAAAGGAAGAAAATTAAATTCCAGATTATTTGTTTTATTATGAGCAGAATTTTCCAGAAAATACAGAGCACTAATTTTACATCCGGAATTTAGATTAATTTTAAATGAATCACAAGTCATAACGAAGCGCTATCATTATGTGATGAAATATGCTAGCGAAGTTTATCTTATTTAGCAGACATGATTGTTGCTCTAAATGAAATATATACTGAATATACATATTATAAGAAATCAAAGAAAAAAATGAATTCATTTTGGTTTTAAACATTAACAACAATTTGTATCTAAATAAGAGTGATGTGGAATGAATTGAAAAAATAATAGTTTTCTAATGAATTGAATTTAAATAACAGTGTTAATATATATTATGGATAACAGTAATAATATATATAGTATATAATAGATCAAATTTTACAATTAAAAAATGCAAGATAATGTTTTCCAGTGAGAAAACTCTCTAAGCATGAATGAATAAAAAATCTTTTCGAGTACTGTGATAAATCAGAAGGCTCTACACACAGTTATAAACATTTAGGTGTGTGTGTGTTTTTTCCTTTCAAATGAGGCTGCGGATTGGTAATTACCATTGTAGACCTAATAAATTCCCCAAGAACTGGTATCATTTTTAGTGTGGGACCATTTATAGGGAAATATAAATGCCGCAATGATATTTTGATGTCCATTTTCTTTTCCTGAGAGGGCATTTGAGCTCTGAAGATGTGAAATCGTTCTAGGAATTTAACTTCGCTGACAGCACCCAAGCCAAGCAGGCACCAGTTTTTTCCAAATATTAATTAATTAATTTATAATTTAACTTAATTAATTATCTATTTTTGACGTCAACTTAGATTTGTCTCTATTGTTGTAGCAATGTAATTGTTAAAACAAAGACAAAAGTTGGAGTCGAAAACTTGTTTTTCAGCCAAACTAGCCAAAGCGGGTGTGCATTGTTACAACAATCCAGACAAATTATGCTCTTTTTTTCAATTCCTATTATTAGTTCACTCTTCCCCTATTATATTTATTTATATATATATATATATATCTTATTCAGATTTTCAATTGTTAATAAAATACTTTCTATTCATCCATTCAAAAAGTAGGAATTAACTTAAATTTTTTTTTATATTACTTGTTTCTATTTGCTGAGAAGGGTAATAATATTTTATACATAAAATCAACCATGTAAATATCTTAAAATGCTTCTAATCATTAGAAAAACCAACTGTTTAATAAAGAATTTTTTAATTGATTTGAAATTTCTTCCCAGTGCACAGTTCATTTTAAAAATTAATTTTAGGAATTTCTTTATATGTAAATGTCATTTTTGAAAGAAAGTTACTTTTTTCGTCTTTAAGAAACAAACGCAAGCCAGTATTTAATGTTTGTTCCATTTCAAGAGCATTGTCTCCGATGCTAAGGCAGGATTCGTCTTTGCAAACAATATCCACTTGCTTGATTGAAATACTTCCTGCTCATGTTCAAACGCGTAGACTTGAGCAGCCTCCTTTAGGTCACTGTCCACGTGCATATCAGCGAGAACCAACACATCACACAGGTTATTCGGACACAGGTTGCACTTCAAAAAAGAACAACACTTGCTTTTAAGGGCGAAGATTTCGTACTTGTCCGCTGCTGCGTACAGTTTCAAAGCACTTTCCCATTGCAAGTCTTCCAAGGCGTTGGTGTACATGTACAACAGCATTCGGCGCACGGTGTCATCTTCCAAATCCGGAATGTCCACACATTCTTGTATCTTCTCCTTCATGTCCGTCGTGAGCATCGCACGGAACACTGGAGACCTGACAGAGAGGATGTTCTTGTGCGCGTGGAAGGTTTGAGTGGTCGCACGGAGCTTCACGTCGCTGAAGATGCCTTCAGCATACAAATAATGGAAGTCTTCTTTTAAATCAAGCATTTTATCAAAATGGCTTACCTCAGTGGATGGCGAACATGATTTGGTGCTAACTTCTTTATTGATGGGGGGTGACAGAATCCCGTAGTCGATTCTTTCAATTACCCCTTCCAATGCAAATCCGTCGGACCAAGAGCATTCGCAATAGAGAGTGAGAACGTCATTTTCCAAGAACAGATTTTTGTTCTTCATCAAATAGTTTTTGGTTAAAGGCAGTGCATATAAGACATCGTCCATAAAAGACGAAGTTTCATGTTTTCCACAGTCTATCTGAGTTCCATTCGTCACTGTTATGAATGGTTGACATTTCAGAAATTTTATTGACTTATCGGTATCCACGAGTATCATAATCCCACCTTCATTATTTATTCTGATTCTTAAAATCATATCTTCTGATTGTGATTCTGACATGATTGCATACGCAGTTTTTTCAAAAGATTGTAAAGAACTGAATCCTTCGATGTTCCAAAGAAAATCCCATTTTTTTCACTTTCAGTACCGTTCGAGCGAAAAACCTTGCAGGCATCAAGTTTTTTCCATCTGTCCTCCACACTCTGCAACGAAATCTCAGTGTATCATTTGATAAGAATGCTTCCTTTCTGGTTACAGTCGCATCTTCGCGTAATAAAAATAATTCGGATCCCCAATCACTTTCTTCTTCCATTCTTTCCTTCTCGCTTGTTTGCAGAACCGAACCATCCTCTGCCAAGATCGTGAGGTCGTACTCTATCTCAGGGCTTTCGAATCATCATCGTATGCTCTTATGAGGAAATAGGAAATGAAGTCTTCTTCTGTATCGCCATTCGGGAAAACCACAAGATGCCACGCGGCATTCTCCAGCATTCCAACTTTGAACGCAGGGCTAAAAACCTCAATACCCTGTTCCTGCCAACAGTAGCTGTAATTCTCTACGTTCCAGAAGAACGTAAGCCATGCTTCGCTCTCAATGTCTGCGTTATTAGACATGACTAAATATTTGCAATATTAACAGATATAAGTATTTGTTTCCATCTAAACAGCCGTGAAGTAACGACCACCGCGTTTTCGGGAGATGAACAAGCGACGAAACACACAGAAATTTGTTCAGTATTAGATAAGACTTATCTATATTCAGTATCACAGGGAAATTGCAAGTGGATGTCGATTCGTCTGCGCGTTGTTTGACGAAATCTGAAGCAGCGATTATTGCTACTTATCGCACATCACTGACGTTATCACTGTCAAAACAATCGCTTTATCATTTCATTTTCAACAGTTTCGTTTCAGGTATCTCTCTCACAGTTTGGAAAAATTATCTACTCCTCGAAAGTAAAGAAATATATAAGCCGTAATTTAAATTTTGTGTTTTTTAAAACGATTGAAATTTGTCAAGGTGGTACAAAGGTCAAGATTCCATTGTTCATTTTAGAATAACTTACAACAACTATTTGAAGTTTTAGAGAAGTTTGAAACACACTTGCCCGGAGTGAACTGTACGCTTGGAGCATCCATATTCCTATTTTTCCAGACAGGATACTGAACAATTTTAACCAGAGGATTTAGAAAATCCTTGTTTGGGTTTAAATTCACTAATCTTTATAATTGCAACAGAGCACTGTGCATTGATTTTTTTCCCAAGTCACGACGAAATGCACTGGAAACAACGCTGTCCCCATGCATAAGCTATTCCAACTTTTCCACCATTCTTTTAAGATCAGTGATTCTGGGTTCCGGGAATTATCCCCCCCCCCTTGGGGGGACCTGTTCACTTTAAAACATGAAGGCTAAAATTAAAAATTTTGGGTTGAAATTTTGGGAAAAATACCATTCAGGAATCGCCCTCGTCATTGTTTTCCTCAAATAATGAAACCCCATTAAAATCCTTAAATTTTTTTAGTTGCTGCTTTTCATACGTGAGCTACAAACTTTTTTAAAGGGGGGGCGTCTTTTTGGGGGAAGGCTCTTCAAAAATTTTTTAATTTTTTTCGGGGGTTTCCCAGTGGCGTAGAGGTGGCCATTTACATTAAAACTGCATCTATATTTTTTTAAATTTTTTTTTTTTTTTTTTAAAAAAAATTTCCCTTTTTTCAAAAACACAAAAAAAAAAAATTTCAATTGAAAACTTGAAAATATAAACCCCCGTAGCGGGGGGGTTTCAAATTTAATTTTCAACCCCAAAATTTTAAAAAAAATTTTTTTCCCCCCCCCAATAATTTTTAATTTTTAAAAAAATTTTTCCTAAATTCAAATCAACCCCCAACCGGGTATTAAAAATTTTAAAAATTAATTTTTTTTTACCTATTAAAAAAAATTTTTTTTTGGGGAAAAAAAACCCCCCCCTTAAAATTTAAACCTGGGGAAAAACTTTAAAAAGAACTTTTTCCGAAAAAAAAATAAAAATTAAATTATTTTTTTTTTAGTTTTTTTAAAAAACCCACCCAACATTTATTAAATTTTTTTTTCTTGGATGTAAATTTTTTTCAAACTTTTCCGTCAAAAAAATGATTAGTGGGAAGAGGACTTTTTAAAAAAAAATTTTTTTTAAAAAAAGTTTTCACTTTTTTACCCAAAACCCCCTAATCCCCCCTAGGGGGGGGTTTTAATTTAAAAAAACCCCCTTAATTTTTAATACACAATTAAATCAACCAGATTTCCGATTTTTTTTTTTTTTCCCCCCCCCCTATTTTGGGCATATACAACAAAAACCTAATCCTGGGGGGGTTTTTTAAACCAAACCCAAAATTTAAAAAATTTTGCAACGCTTTATTTTTCTTTAACCCGGGGGGGGAAAATTTTTTAAGACCCTTTTTTGGAAGTATTTTAAAAATAAAAGGTTTTCCTAATTTAATTTTTTGACATGTTAAAATTTTTTTTAATATTATTTTTACAAAAATTATTTAAATACAATATTTCGGCAAAAAATTAACTTAGAATAATTTTTTTTTCAAATGTTCTCCTTTTGTGAAAAATGCTTCTATTATAATAATATTTTGCCCGTATATAGCTCAGACCTCTGTACAGAGGCTAAACTAGAATTTTTGAAATATATAACTTAGAAGTGGGTTTATCCATGTTTTACGACACAACAGAGGGGAGACATTTTAAATAAAAAACGCCAATAATTATTAATAGGTGGTAACTCTGAAAATAATGTGAATTTTTCAAATATTCTAGTTGAGCCTCAGTAGAGAGGTCTGAGCTATGTACAGGCAAAATATTATTATAATAGAAGCATTTTTCACAAAAGAACATTTGTGAAAAAAAAATTATTTTAAATTAATTTTTTGCTGAAATATTGTATTTAAATAATTTTTTTTGTCAAAATGTCCTTAAAATAATTTTATACATGTATTCCCAAACTAAGAACATAAATATCATGACAATTATCCTTTTTACCTTTTTTAAAACACGGTTCCAACATGTATTCCAATCTAAGTGACTACTAAATATCATGACAATTATCCATTTATGTGTTTTTAAAAATCACGGTTCGAAGAAGTCGGATACCTTAAGAAACGGGGTTGCTTGCCAATATTACAATTTTAATATAAAATAAATACAACAGAAAGTAATATTAATGTATTACACTTTCAGATATAAATTATTTACACTACTTTAAAAGCGTTCATTACACAAAACTTTTAACAATGTGTTACTTTTGCTGAGCAGAGATCAGCTTAGGGAGGTATTTTCAAAAATCGACCCTCAAGAGTGTTACGGGGAGTTATAAATAAAAAAAATCCTTTTTATCAGCTATTAGATCTACAGACTTAAATTTTAACAAAGGCGTGGTTTTTTTTTTTTTTTTCTTGTTGTTGTTCAGCTGAGATATGCAAAAAGCTTTTTTTTTTGTTTGTTTAATTTGCAATTCACGTAAAATTAACTCATTAAAAACTTCTTTATCCTTCAATTTGTGTTTAATTTTTCAGTGTATACCCCAGCTAGTTATAAAATACATTTTGCAGTACTGATACATTAATAAGTGTATTATATCAGTATAAATTTGTGTGTAGTTTATTTTTTAATATATGTCAGAATGTATTTTGTTTGTTACTTTATGCTAAACTAATAATTTCTTTGAATAATCTTTTGTTTTCGACATTTCAATATGCTCGCCCCCTCGCAGAGTTATCACGCTCTCTAGGGGGCGAGCCCCACAGTTTGAGAAACGCTGCTTTTTTAAAAAAAGTTTGGTTTACCATAACATTTTCCTTTGAATCTAAATTTTAATAGTATATACTTCCAAAAATTGCTCTTTTAAAAAAAAATTATCACTCTGTTTTTTTACTGTATTTCTGTTGCAGAAAATAATAGCAGTGATGTACAGATCTGTGTGACCTTTGTTTCCTGCCATGAACCGATAAATATGTTTTAGATCCGATTCAGCTGAATACTGCAGAAAGAACAAAAGACCTAGACTTTCAGAAACTGCGAAACATCAGGCAATGGAAATCTGAATATTACCAGTTCGCATTTTGTAAGTATGAATCACAAAATTGCGACATAGCCGTCCAGTGATGACTATGTCTATTAGGATCCGCGTAAGCTAGAGGTGTGGGATTATCTAAATGATGAGACATATTGGACTCTTAATACAACTTTTATTAAGAATAACTTATATTACTTAATTCTAATTGACAACTTTCTTAAAAGTGAGAGTTAACACCCATTAAACCTTATTTTCAAGTCAGATCGCGCAACTAGATCATTTATCTTAATTATAAAATTAACTGATTCATCTAACTTCCTATACAAAATATTACCTTTTGCAGAGTCTCCTTCCTTCATCAATTGGCATACATAACTTAATTTTAGATGCGAAGATTTAGACTTCCTTATATTTTAATTTATATGAACGTATTGTTTCCTTATTTCAGAAGCTAAAAACATATAACTCTTGATCGAATATATTCCACACTGAAGTTATCCTCCCTAGAACTTGACGCTCCTTTTCTAATCCCAAACTTCCTAAACCCTTTTTTAAAAGTATATCTCCATTTAAAAATATTATATCTGTTTGTATTTCTTGGTAAAAATTTGGGTTGGAGTTTTGCCATTAATCGTTGGCCGGGACAAAAAAAACTTAGAGAACGTTAGTTAGGGAAAGAAATTACGCGAGAGATGATCACAAAATTACAATCTTCTTATATGCTTCCTCGTAGGTTCACCTGTTTCGTCTGGTTAGACCAAATTGTCACTGAATCTTAACTCAGAAGTCTTATAAATTAAGTTCTATCTCCATAATTAAAATGCATTTATCTCACTAAAATATAAAATCTACATTAATTACAGAAAATTATTTTTTATAATCGTTTCGTAAAAAATTCTGATGAATGAAGCTTAAAAAAAAAAGAGGCAATTGTGTGTGATAAAAAAGATCTAATTCAGCACTCAAAAAACTGATTTCTTTGAGTAACTTAGTTTGAAAATTTTTCAAAAATAGCTTTTTATGTTTCTTTAAAAATAGGATCTGTTGCTATGGTTACGTATACATAAAGCAAAATATAAATTGCTTTCAAGTTAATGCTATATCGAATCAATTAATAAATAAATCCTCTCTCTCTCTCTTTTCTCTCTCTATCATAGCCTTTCCCTGTATTTTTAAATTTTATGTACATTCATCAAAAAGATTAATTTCGTGGTTACATTTCAGCAATACAAAATTGGTTCCTTAAACATTCATGGATTAATTTAATTAATTAAAACTGGGGAGGGGAGGGAGTACCCCCTGTCCGCCTGACAGTGGACTAGCCCCCATTGTACAAATTATACAACTGCTCATACTCATTGCTCAAATTGTAAAATTGTAATTTACATGTATTATGTAATATTTATTTGTTCTTCTTTCGCAAAATTCGTTCTCATCAATTAAATTCATCACTAAAGTTGCATCACCCAACACTTCATTGATAAAGTCCTCAGATTTTGATAAACCTGCAGATCTTGCAGCTTCCTTGAAAGTTGAGTATTTTGTTCCGTTGATTGCTGGTAAATTTTCGTATGAGACAATGCCTTTCTTCTCAAGCAACGATTCCAGTTCCTACAATCGTTGCGATACTTTTCTGAGAGAGCTTGCAATAATACCCGTGTTGGCATCATTATATGAAACGAAGAGCATGGTTGCCAATTCAGCGCGTACGACACATGTGAAATGGGGGTTGCCAACTTGGCGAATTATCTTGAACGTTGGCATTGTTGCGACAGTATGGAATAAATTTATTACAGCATCATGAAAAGCTTTTTGTTATATAGCGAGAGATAATTGCTTCATATTTTTGTTGTTTTTTATTCTCGAACGATCTCATATATGTCA
Source organism: Trichonephila inaurata madagascariensis (assembly GCA_019973955.1). Lineage (NCBI taxonomy): Eukaryota > Metazoa > Arthropoda > Arachnida > Araneae > Nephilidae > Trichonephila > Trichonephila inaurata. The sequence continues at coordinate 23,408 of BMAV01027589.1, forward strand.
TATCAGCCCCAGAAAGTTGTTGACCACTAAAAGATCTATAATAATAAGTTGATCGGATGTTAACTTTCGCCTAGAAAGTCCGATGCAACTTAGAATATGATCCAGTAAAGATGGATGGTCACACAGAACTTCTTATATAAGCCCGGTGGATTTTTCTGCCACTATCATAGAAAAGACATTTCAAGAGGCTACTTGTTAGTCTTGACCAGTGGCCTTCAAACTTGTTCGGCTCACGGAAAACCCCTAGAACTATAAGCTGTCTTTGTGGGCCCCCTAGAGCAGTAGTATTCAAACTTTTTCATCTCACGGAACCCCTAGAACTAGAAAGTATTTTCGTGGAACTCTATTCCGCACACACACTTAGAAGAATATATCGTAAAATAATATTTAAAATAGATCAACAATAGATCAATGTAAAGGCAATTAAAAAAGTATTGCATTTAAATTGAAAATTTTTTTATCTACTTTTAATATAATTTACCCATTAATAATATTATTCTGTGTTCCAAGCGTCACCATATGCATTATGTTTAGTAACTGGGATATGTGCTTGTGCATTTTTTTCACTCAAACTGTCGAAGTCCAGGTTTATTTAGATGAACTGCAATCGCATTACATATTCTGAGTTTCATTTATTTCTACACTTTGTTTTTGCAGTCATTCACATTGAGAAATATTTTTCACTTATATACATTGTTCTGAATGGCATTAAAATGTGTATAGTGTGTGAGAAATACTGTGTATTTAGCATGAATTTGAAACATAAAATTTAGAACTGTTCTCGCTTAAATTTAGATATTTAGAATTGAATATGTTGATAAGTTGTTCCCTCTCCTTTATTGTAGGGATTTTTTTCCATTGTAGGATTTTCCTTTATTGTAGGAAGGCAAAGGTGCATTTTCCGTTAGAAAACTATTTAGTTTTGTAAGACGTTGTACTAACGAGTAGAAAATTATTTCGCGCGTGGAATATATATATATATATATATAGTGTTACGAATTTTGTGTAAATAGTGTAAATAATTTGTATATTTGAGTGTTTAATGCATTTATATTACTCTATGTTAGTTTTATTTCATGTTGTTTTACCATTCACAAGCATGGCCCCTTGCGTATAATGGCGATCCAAAGAAATTGCCGAAATCTTGGCGGTAGAGGGCCAAGTTGGCATCATTTTGGCGATCGTTTGGGGACTTTGGCGACCATTTTGGCGTTCATTTGTGACCATGCTGGCGAGTTCGGAACCCTCTGGGAAACTTCAGAAAGTAGTGGATCTCTCCACCAATGTCAGAGCGGCTATATTTCTGGAAGTTTTGTCGTGCCTATAAATAAGATGCTCGCCGGAACGGTGAGAGTCTGATTAAACCAGCAGTAGTATTATTGTTTTGACTAGCGATTAGCTCGGCTGAACTTTGAATAATCTTTTACTTACGTGTATTTTAAAACACTGGTTTTATGTGTTTGATTGTTGAAGGTGTGAAGACCTTTGGATATTTACTCTGTGAATATTGCTGCTGAATCCTGTATTTAAAGGTTTGGGATTTTTGATAATAAATTTGCATCGCTCTTAAAGAACGCTTATTTTCTTTGTGATTGTTTTGCATAAAATCCATGAACCCTCGGATCTACGTAACATATATATATATATATATATATATATATATATATATATATATATAACTTTTTAATATTCTTTTATTATATTATAATAAAAGTCTAAAAGTATTGCAAAATAAAAGTTATACATGTATAAATACAATTTTCAGTTTCTTAAAGATAGGGATGAGCTTTAAATTATTGTAGGCATACAAACTTCATAGAGAAGGGGAACCCATTTTGCATACACATCTATAAGTTTCTTTTCGATTTTTTTATTGCGACTCGTGTAGCCCCAGGGTTCCGTGGAATACAGTCTGGGAACCATGATCACATTTGATTTCCGGCAGAGAGTCAGGGGATCTTCCTGTGTACCATTGAAGCATAGGTGAAGTACCCTATATTAAATTTAGTTTAAATCTTGCTTTAGAGTACAGTTCTTTATAAGTGAACGAAGTGCCAATAGCCGCTTCCTTCTCACTACCCTCTTTGGCTCTTTGGTTTTTTTCTTTGATATAGTAAAATATTTAAGTCTATTTAAATTTCTTTTATTTATTTTGAGCTTATTTTTAATTCATTACTTAAATAACACAGAGTAGTTACAGATAAAACTCAACTCAGTGGCGCAACAACCCATGAGGGTCAAGGCCTACTGTTCCTATCTCTGTATACGTGACCAATGGGCGCTGAGGTGCATAAGCAGGTGTACCGATCAGGTGGTCAGTCTGAAGCAAAACCCCCAGTGTTTAGCCCCAAGCAAGCTTGGTTCTCATTTATCGACCCACTGAAGGGATGAAAGGCTGAGTCGACCTTGCCCAGCCCCAGGATAGAACCCTAGACCTGTGGTGTGGAAGTTCGATACGCTTTTACTGGGCCTTCCTTTCACAATTATAGGAATGATTGTGAATTCTCACAGATAGATAGATCTGCTTGAACCCCCCATCCAATATAGTGGCTAGTGATGCTTACTGCTGTGCCATTGGGCCGGGGTTCAAATCCCGGAGAAGGCATGGATGTTTGTAAATGTGTAGTACCTTTGCGGCATGGGGGTACTCTAAATAGCAGTCGTTATAGATATACATTTGAAAATTCTTTCTTCCCTATTATTATCATCTTCTTTAGTCCAATATAATTAATGTAACTTTAATTTATCTGATTACTTAATTTATTTGCTGAAAATATTTTGTATATTTAAGTAAAGCTTTTTTTTAAAAAAATTGTTATCTATATAAAAAAAAAATATGTATTTCGAGATACTATATTCATGTTTAAAATTTTGAGCTAAAAAGTTGTTTTTACAGTTCTAGAGAATAATTAAATTATCCTTATTTTAGGCATACAAAAACTCCAAGCTCTATTAGAAATATTAAATCCGCACAAAAACGGAATCTAAATTTTTTTTTATTTCATTACTTCGAGTATGACCTGACACCCTTACAAGCTTGAAAATTTGAAATGAAATCTGATTGTACGGATTTAAATATTTCGTTTCTACATAATAAGGTTACAACCACTTTTTTTTTACTTAAAAACTTGTTAATGTGAAATCATAAAATAAACCTCTACTAAGATGCATCAAAAACTGAGTATTCATTTGAAACTGTCTAAAAATAACTAAAAAACAAGTTCAAACTCTCTAATACTGTACGATTGCAAACCGATTATATCATTAAAACCCTTTCTGTGTGAAAACGGTGGAATCGCGAGCATTTTATTGTATTAATATAGTTTTGCCCTGTCTTAGGACACCGTCTTCGTTTGGGGAGCTCATGTTTTTATTTTATCCATATATCTTTACCCTGTCTTTGAACACTATCCTCTCTTAGGATGCTGACGCATAGTTTTACCTTGTCTACAGACACACTCCTTGTTTAGGATACTGATGCATTGTTTTACCTTGTCTACAAACAACGTCTTTGGTTAAGATACTGACGCATAGCTTTACCTTGTCTGCAAGCACCGTCCTTGTTTAGGATACTGATGCATAGCCTTACCTTGTCTACAAACACCGTCGTTGTTTAGGATACTGATGCATAGCTTTACCTTGTCTACAAACACCGTCCTTGTTTAGGATACTGACACATAACCGTATCTTGTCTACAGACACCGTCTTCATTTAGGAAGTTGACGGGTTTTTTTTTTTTTTTGTCAACATAGCATTACCCTGCCTTAGGACACCGTTTCCACTTAAGAAGCTAACGTTTTCATTGCATCGATATCGCTTTATTTTGTCTTCGGATATCGTTTGCGAATGAATTACTGAATTGCTCATTTTATTAATAAAAAATATGCTCAAATTATCTTTCATAAATAAAGTGCAAGTAACCACGTTTGATAAAAAGAATAAATGTAATTTTCCTCTTTTTTATACACTTTCAAATAATAGAATAATTAACGATTAGTTATCTTATTTATAATAAGTATATTTTTCATAAAATTTTACATCTTTGAAATATGTTAAAGTATTTTAAAACAGACACGTTATTAATCCCAGTAAAAATTTCGTCATTTTTTAACTGTTTCAAATAATTTGTTAGAAAAACTTAATTGTTCCATTTTTGAACTGGTGTACTCTAGAAATTTTATTAAAGTAAATTTAGTATCGGATATTTTGTACATCAAAGATTATACATACTCCGAATCAATATCGAGAATAAAGGTCAGTTTAAAAACTGCATGGTAAAATGAAAAAAAATTCTTACATACAAAGTACTTGAAATTATACTCAGTGGTAGCTCCTAAATTGATCAAAGATACTTCAGAGAGAATTTTGCAAGAAAAACCCTGTAGATGAATCTTCAATGTATTTAACTTAAAAGAAAAACAATCAACTTTTCCCCTATAAACCACATTGAAATCTAAATAGTAAAATTTTTTTTATTTCATTTTTGAAGAAGTTCGTTAAAAGGTAAAATATGTAAGAAGAAGGGGAAAAAGAGATGCCACAAAAGGTAATCAAACACCGTATTTTTGAATTTTGATTCTCATACTTTTAAATAAAATTTATCAAATATCAATATATTTAACAACTTTATTTTGCCTTCAACTGAAACTTAAAGGAAGTATCATTTTGGGGTAATTTTTGTTTGTTAACATCTAACAAAAATATTCTGCTTAATAAAGTAAGGAAACAACAAATGCAATTCGACTTCTTATTCAATTCCTACACACACACACACTATTAGCTCTCATACCCTCTATATATTTATTTATTTATCTTGGTGGAATTTTCAATCGTTAATAGAATACATTTTAAAAGCCGCTCAATTTTGAGCCTGAAATTTTATATACATTTATATACATGGCAGTAATTTAATTATAATTAATAAAAATTAATTGATTAAAACTAATCACTTAAAGAATTAAAAATACCGCCACGTTGGCATAATTTTTGGCTACTTAGTGACTCTTGATGACTTGTGTCAAAACTTGAAAAGGTTTTTCTCTCACATTTGAAAGCGCTCATTTGAGCTGAAATTTTCTATACACTATTGTTTTGGGTAAAAATACGATAACTTAATTCTAATTAATTAAAATTAATTGATTGAAACTAATTATTTAAGGAATTACAGATACAGCCACGCTGGTTTCATTTTTAGTGACTTGGGTCAAAACTTTAAAAGATTTTTTTCTCACGTTTTAAAGCATTCAGTTGAACGTAAATTTTATAGACACGATTGTTTTGGATGACAATACGATACTTTAATGATAATTAATAAAATTAATTAACACTTAATGTTGTGATTCTGTCCTATGTATATGCATATTTATATTAATTGTAACCATTTAATAAAAGTAGCTAAACTAAAATTTTCTTTGTTGTTGATCTAAGTAGGAATTAACTTAATTTTTTGTGGTACTTGTTTTATTATAAAAAGCCTTGGGATAACAACGAAAGCTAAATTAGTAGTTTTATCAAATGGACTGCTTAATTTTTATGATAAAAGCGCTATTATGAGAAAGAAAATAAGATTTATAAAAGAGTAAAATTATCTGTCCGATAAAGCTAATTCGAAAAGAAATATGTACATAGATAAAAGAAAAAATATGAGAAGAATTAATGTTTGAGTACTGTAAAGTTTCTGTAAAATTCAATCAATATAGTTTTCCTCCTTAATTTCTCCCCAAACTACTAAGCAAGTACTCAGATCACAGCTGGTTTAAAAACCATTAGGCGAAAAGTAAATTTGTGGGAGTCCAAAGGGAATAGATAATAGTTACTACACCAATGTCCCAAGCTTGAGTTTCTCAAAGTCAATGATAAAGCTGTTAATATTTTATCGGAATCACACACACACATATGTTGTTTGTATATGAAAGCTAATTTTCCATTTTTGATTCTAATAAGCATTCAAAGGGAATGGAAAAAAATAAATTTAATCATAACATTTTATTTGAAGTAATTAATATCCTGACCAGTAAAATGAATAAAATGCTTTGAAAAACGTTTTAAATGATGTTCTGAGAATGATAAATTTTATAAAGGAAGAAAATTAAATTCAAGATTATTTGTTTTATTAGGCAGAATTTTCCAGAAAATACAAGAGCACTAATTTTACATCCGGAATTTAAGATTAATTTTAAAATGAATCACAAGTCATGAAGCGCTATCATTATGTATGATGAAATATGCTAGCAGAAGTTTATGCTTATTATGAACATGATTGTTGCTCTAAATGGGAAATATATACTGAATATACATATTATAAGAAATCAAAGAAAAATGAATTCATTTTGGTTTTTAAACATTAACAACAATTTGTATCTAAATAAAATTGATGTGGAATGAATTGAAAAAATAATAGTTTTTTCTAATGATTGAATTTAAATAACAGTGTTAATATATATTATGGATAACAGTAATAATATATATAGTATATAATAGATCAAAATTTTACAATTAAAAATGCAAGATAATGTTTTTCCAGTGAGAAAACTCTCTAAGCATGAATGAATAAAAAATCTTTTCGAGAATTACTGTGATGATAAATCGAAGGCTCTACACACAGTTATAAACATTTAGGTGTGTGTGTGTTTTTTCCTTTCAAATGAGGCTGCGGATTGGTAATTACAAATTGTAAGCCTAATAAATTCCCAAGAACTGGTATCATTTTTTGAGTGTGGGACCATTTATAGGGAAATATAAATGCCACCAATGATGTTTTGATGTCCATTTTCTAATAGCTTTTCCTGAGAGGGCATTTGGAGCTCTGAAGATGTAGAAATCGTTCTAGGAATTTAGCTTCGCTGACAACACCACTTAAACCAAGCAGGCACCAGTTTTTCAAATATTAATTAGTAATTTATAATTTAACTTAATTAATTATCTATTTTTGTTGACGTCAACTTAGATTTGTCTCTATTGTTGTAGCAATGTAATTGTTAAAAACAAAGACAAAAGTTGAGTCGAAAACTTGTTTTCAGCCAAACTAGCCAGAAGCGAAGATTGTGCATATTTACAACAATCGAGACAAATTATGCTCTTTTTTCAATTCCTATTATTAGTTCACTCTTCCCCTATTATATTTATTTATATATATATATATATATCTTATTCAGATTTTCAATTGTTAATAAAATACTTTCTATTCATCCATTCAAAAAGTAGGAATTAACTTAAATTTTTTATATTACTTGTTTCTATTTGCTGAGAAGGGGTAATAATATTTTTATACATAAAATCAACCATGTAAATATCTTAAAATGCTTCTAATCGACAGAAAAACCAACTGTTTAATAAAAATTTTTTTAATTGATTTTGAAATTTCTAACCCCAGTGTACACAGTTCATTTTAAAAAGTAATTTAGGAATTTCTTATAATGCTTAAATGTCATTTTTGAAAGAAAGTTACTTTTTTCGTCTTTTAGAAACAAACGCAAGCCAGTATTTAATGTTTGTTTCCATTTCAAGAGCATTGTCTCTCCGATGCTAGGCAAGGATTCGTCTTTGCAAACAATATCCACTTGCTTGATTGAAATACTTCCTGCTCATGTTCAAACGCGTGGAGCTTGAGCAGCCTCCCTTTGGAGTCACTGTCACGTGCATGTCAGCGAGAACCAACACATCACGCAGGTTATTCGGACACAGGTTGCACTTCAAAAGAACAACACTTGCTTTTAAGGGCGAAGATTTCGTACTTGTCCGCTGCTGCGTACAGTTTCAAAAGCACTTTCCCATTGCAAGTCTTCCAAGGCGTTGGTGTACATATTACAACAGCATTCGGCGCACAGTGTCATCTTCCAAATCCGGAATGTCCACACACATTCTTGTATCTTCTCCTTCATGTCCGTCGTGTAGGCATCACTTTGGAACACTGGAGACCTGACAGAGAGGATGTTCTTGTGCGCGTGGAAGGTTTTGATGGTCGCACGCGGAGCTTCACGCACGTCGCTGAGATGCCTTCAACGCCCACAAATAATGGAGATCTTCTTTTTTAAAATCAAGCATTTTATCAAAATGAAGCACCTCAGTGGATAGCGAACGCGGTTGGTGCTAACTAACTTTATTGATGGGGGTGACAGAATCCGTTGTTGATTCTTTCAATTATCCCTTCCAATGCAAATCCGTCGGACCAAGAGCATTCGCAATAGAGAGTGAGAACGTCATTTTCCAAGAACAGATTTTTGTTCTTCATCAAATAGTTTTTGGTTAAAGGCAGTGTATATAAGACATCGTCCATAAAAGACGAAGTTTCATGTTTTCCACAGTCTATCTGAGTTCCATTCGTCACTGTTATGAATGGTTGACATTTCAGAAATTTTATAGACTTATCGGTATCCACGAGTATCATAATCCCACCTTCATTATTTATTCTGATTCTTAAAATCATATCTTCTGATTGTGATTCTGACACGATTGCATGCGCAGTTTTTTCAAAAGATTGTAAAGAACTGAATCCTTCGATGTTCCAAAGAAAATCCCATTTTTTCACTTTCAGTACCGTTCGAGCGAAAAACCTTGCAGGCATCAAGTTTTTTCCATCTGTCCTCCACACTCTGCAACGAAATCTCAGTGTATCATTTGATAAGAATGCTTCCTTTCTGGTTACAGTCGCATCTTCGCGTAATAAAAATAATTCGGATCCCCATTCACTTTCTTCTTCCATTCTTTCCTTCTCGCTTGTTTTGCAGAACCGAACCATCCCTCTGCCAAGATCGTGAGGTCGTATTATTACTCTATCTCAAGGGCTTTTCTGAATCATCATCGTATGCTCTTTTGAGGAAATAGGAAATGAAGTCTTCTTCTGTATCGCCATTCGGGAAAACCACAAGTTGCCACGCGGCATTCTCCAGCATTCCAACTTTGAACGCAGGGCTGAAAACCTCAATACCCTGTTCCTGCCAACAGTAGCTGTAATTCTCTACGTTCCAGAAGAACGTAAGCCATGCTTCGCTCTCAATGTCTGCGTTATTAGACATGACTAAATATTTGCAATATTAACAGATATAAGTATTTTTCCCTCTAAACAGCCGTGAGTAGCAACGACCACCGCTTTTCGGGGAGATGAACAAACGACGAAACACACACACACAGAGAATTTGTTCAGTATTAGATAAGACTTTTATCTATATTCCAGTATCACAGGGAAATTTTGCAAGGTGGATGTCAGTTAAATCTGCGCACGTTCAATTTGACGAAATCTGAGCTTGGCGATTGTTGCGCTACTTATCGCACATCACTGAAGCGTTATCACTGTCAAAAACACAATCACTTTATCGTTTCATTTTCCAACAGTTTCGTTTCAGGTATCTCTCTCACAGTTTGGAAAAATTATCTACTCCTCAGTAAAGAAATATATAAGCCCATGGTACCCCAAATTTTGTGTTTTAAAACGGTGCTGAAATTTTGTCAAAAGGTGGTACAAAGGTCAAATTCATTGTTCATTTTTAAGAATAACTTACAACTTGTGAGTTTTAGAGAAGTTTGAAACACACACTTTACTTGGTGAACTGTACGCTTGGAGCATCCATATTCCTATTTTTCCAGACAGGATACTGAACAATTTTAACCAGAGGATTTAGAAAATCCTTGTTTGGGTTTAAATTCACTAATCTTTATAATTGCAACAGAGCACTGTGCATTGATTTTTCTTCACAGTCACGACGAAGTATGTGTCGGAAACGTTATGAAATGAAGCACACTACAGAGCAAGCCCCGCTGTCCCCATGCATAGTATTCCAGCTTTTTCCACCATTCTTTTAAGATCAGTCACGATTCTGGGTAATCACTGGGAAATTTATCCCTCTTGCCAGGACCTGGTTACACGTTAAGCGTATGACACGGCCTTAAAAGTCTGATAAAATTGTTTGGCAAAGTTTGGAGAGGAGGTACCAGTTCAGGAATCGTCCTCGTCACTTGATTTTGCCTCAGAATAATGAAACTCGCCATTAATAATCCTTGATAATTTCTGATAGTTGCTGCTTTTTCACTCACGTGAGGCTAACACCTGCCTTTGACAGCAGTGGGCAGTCTTTTTCAGGGTACGGGCTACTTCAAATATTCTTAAGGTGTTGCGGTCTTCCCAGTGGCGTAGAGGTGGCCATTCTACATTAAAACTGCATCTATATTTTTCTTAACACTTTTTTTCGACATTGTATTCCTGTTTTAAAAATGACAGATCGCTATTTTTACTACATGAACACAAATAACACAAGTGTATCAGTTTTGCGACATAGCCATCCTGTGATGACTATATCTTTCCGAATCCGCGTAAGCTAGGGTGTGGGATTATCAAAATGATGAGACATATTGGTTCTTAATACAACTTTTATGCAGAATAACTTATATTACCAATTCTAATTGACAACTTTCTTTAAAGTGAGAGTTAACGCAATTAAACCTTATATTTCAAATTCCAGATCACACCCAACTAGATCATTTTATCTTAATTTATAATAAATTAACAGATTCGTCTAACTTCCTATACAAAAATATTACCTTTTTTGTGCAGGTCTCACTCCCTTCACCAACCAGAGAATACCTATAACCCATTTTAAACTTTACGAAGGTTCAAGACTTCTTCTTTATAATGAACGTTTCCTTCTTTCAGAGATATATAAGACATCTAACCGTGATCAGAATGATTCCACACTAAGTTATCTCTAAACTTGCCGCGCTTTTATCATCTCAAAGCTTTATCCTTTTAAAGTACCATCTCATTTACATATTATATTTAGAACTTTGTCTTATTCTTGGCCATTGGGTTGGAAAGGTTTGCCATTAATCGTGGCCGTCAAAAGAACATAGGAGTTATGTTGAAGGACGCAGGGAACGTCGCCTCAAGGAAGAAAAACGTACATCGGAGCCTGGGGTTCTCCAATGCCCAGCAATAAATTACGTGTCTAAATCTCCTATTTCTGAATCTCTTCGCTTTCACAGGTTCATTTAAATTTTAATCTTAAATCCCTCATTTTTAACTTTTATAATTTCCAATATTTATCTTGACACACAATTTTCATTACTTTCAATACAGGAATTCAGAATTTAATATTCAATTTAAATTTAAACTCGTGACAATAAATTTTGCTCCATTAACTAGGCCAACATTAATAATTACTGTTTTAATTCATGCCCACTCTCACTTTTAACATTTTATACTTAAAGTAACTATACATAAATTTTCTAAAAAATTTTTTCTGGGTGCGCAGACCGACTTTGCATCTTATCATCACTGCCTATGGAGCTGGGATTTTTCCGCTCCAGAGCTTCTTGTAGAAGTTATTTATCATAATTTTCAGGGTCTGTCTCCCTAAAATGAAAGAAAACTTTCTGAGTCATTGTTTCCAATCTATATTGAATTCTACTTTAATTTGAGTGCCCATCTAATCATCCTACTCGACAAATTTTGCCATGTGTTGGAAATAACACAAGGCGGCGTGATCGTTATTACTTTAATGGAGCGTATTCCTAAATATGTTCTGAATTTGTTCAACGCTATACTACTGCTAAACATTCTCTTTTCGGTTACTGTGTAATTCCTCTCTGCGTTGTTCAGTGTGCACATTGACACCAAATGCAACAGGTCTGTTTTGTTGTTGATTAAGTACTGCTCTAAACCGATCGAACTGGCATCTGTAAATAACTCGAATGGCTCCTGAAAGTTTGGTAATTTAAAACTGGCGCTTTTATTTACCGCCTCCTTGACCTCTTCGAATGCCTTTTTATTGCTTCATTGGACCGAACAAATTTTTAAATTTTCGTTTAAGATTATAAAAGTGGCTCACAAAGATCCGCATAATTTTTAATAAATTTCGCGTACCGTGGGACATACCTAAAACTTGGACACCTCTTTTTTTTGAGTTACGGGCGGTTTCATCTCTTGTATAGCTCAACCTTTGTCTCATCTGTTTAATTCGCCCTAACTTTACTAATATGAGTAATCCTAAATATTTCAATTCATCGCACCCAAATTTACACACTTTTCCTTATTTAATGTCCAATCCTGCATCCTTTAACAACGAAAAACTTCCCTTAAATGTTCAACATAATTTGAGTGAATGATGGAGATGAGATAATCACACATCATCCATATACAAACTCACAAATTTCCCTATCACCGGTTTTTGGATTATGTCCAGTGCCTTTTTGAAAATTTGGGGCTGCTCCTGATAACCCGAATGGCATCCAGCGAAAACATAAGTGCCACTTTTTACTACAAAATGCGGTCTTAGCTTTCTACAATATCACTGGGGTTTACTGCCATTTGAAGAAATTACCACTTCTTAGATCAAGAGATGACATTATTGTTGTATATGGGATGTTCGTTAATACAAATCATCTATTAACGGTAAAAGGGGTATCGCGGATACTTTGTGATCGAATTTAATTTTCTATAGTCTACTGCAAATCCTATATGCTTCCAGTTATCCGGTGGTAACCATTATTTTTCTTGCATAACACAACAGGTGACGCGTATGGGGATTGAATTGGAACAATCATTTCCTCATACATAACATTTTTGTATGTGAAAATCTATTATTACTTGCTTTTGTGTCCAGTCATACCTATATATGGCCTTGAAGCTACTGGTGGGTTATCTCCCGTGTCAATTTCATGGTACATAAAACATGAGTAAGACCCTGGTTTGTCTGAAAATAACCCTTTAAAACTACTAAACAAATTTTGTAGTTTTGTTTCTCTACCTCCCCAATTTTGTCTTAGATGAAATCTATCTCAACCTTTTCTCTTTTAAATTGGTTCAACCACCTTACTTATTTGAGAATCTGGAATTTTCAACGATTTTGATCAAAATCTAATACTATCTTTTGACCCACTTATAAAATCAATACCGAGAATACATGGGTATTCTAAATCCCGTCAACACATGAAATGACCAATTTCTTTCGAATTGTCTGATGCAGATATTCAATTCTACGATCCCCACATGTTTTGGCATTTTCGCACCCTGTGCTGTTATTACCTGGGCTCGCGATTTTTAATTTGCTTATAGAAAAATATTTTCTATATACTTCTTCAAATATAAATGATTTATCTGCTCCGGTGTCCCACATAGCGCTTTCAAAAATGTGTTATTTAATAACATAGGAACGTGGGAAGTTCTACTGGTGATATACATATCGAGGAGAAAGCTTAATTGTTTCTCTTGTCGATACCTTTTGGGGTTGATTTTTAACTTTAATATTTAATCGTCCCCTTTGCATCCTATCGCCTCGACTGAAATTTTCACTCCGAACCCTATTTCTACGGTCCCCTCTATTAAAATTATCATTTCGCTCATTTCGAAATAGGTAACCCCTATTGTTGAATCTCTGATCACTATTTTTTGAAATATATATTCCTCTCCGAACCCTCTATTACTTTGACAGCTATTCTCATAAAATTATTTCTACTGTTATTTGGTCTGCGTCCTACTTCAGAATTCCTCAGTTTCTACCATTGGCATCAAGAGTGGGCATCCTATGCGCATTTTGACCTCTTCTTTCTATATTATCATTCTGTGAACCCCTTTTTAATTTGCAAGAATATCTCTCTTCGAATTTAGCCAAGACTTCCAAAAGTTGTACCGTGTTTTGTGGATTGCGCACTTCCACACTAATCCTGGATTTGTGGTTCAGGTCGAACTAAATATGATCCACCAACTCTGGACTTCCTAATTCTAAACTTCTCTCTATTTTTTAATAAAAGTATTATAAACAGAAATCAGTGGGTTCCTGATTTCTTCCCTGCTAATGAAGCGTAGAATTTTGCTTGTAATTCTTTCTTATTTTTGACCGCAGGAAAAGCCTTCGCTAATTCAGCGCTGAGCTGCGCAAAATCCGTGGCTGTATTTTTGCACTAACACCACGATCCAAATATCGAGAGTACCAATCTTGAGCCCGCCCTGAGATGACTTTTTTAAGTAAGCACATGACAGATTACTTGGGATTTCAAGTAACTGTATTTGTTCTCTATTGTTTCGATAAACTCTGCAATGTTCTCTGACCTGAAAATACATTTCAGGTAGTACGTTACCTCCACCTGCATTTACCTAACCCAGAATTATACACGTTCGGCGCCATTGCGACATAGCCATCCCTGTGATGACTATGTCTTTTCCGGATCGTAAGCTAGAGGTGTGGGATTATCCAAAATGATGAGACATATTGGTTCTTAATACAACTTTTATTAAGAATAACTTATATTACTTAGAATTTCTAATTTGACCAACTTTTTCTTTAAGTGAGAGTTAACGCAATTAAACCTTATATTCCAAGTCAGATCACACCAACTAGATCCATTTATCTTAATTATAATAAATTAGCAGATTCGTCTAACTTCCTATACAAAAAATATTACCTTTTTGTAGAGTCTCCCTCCCTTCACCAATAGAAGAATACCTATAACTTAATTTTAACTACGAAGATTCAGACTTCTTTATAATGAACATTTCCCGCCTTCACTTTCAGAGATATAAGACATCTAACTCGTGATCCAGAATGATTCTCACACTAAGTTATCTCTAAACTTGCCGCCTTTTATCATCAAAGCTTCTATCCTTTTAAAGTATATCTCATTTACATATTATATTCGTTTACATCTTCTTGGTATTGGGTTGGAAAGGTTTATGCCATTAATCGTGGCCGTCAAAGAACATAGGAGTTATATTGTAGAAGGACGCGAGAACGTCTGAAGTTGAATACTTGAGCAAATATGGTGGCTGCTAGACCGTATTGCAGTGCTACCAAAGTTTCAATATTTGCAACCCAATATTCAATCATAATTTTCATCGCTCCCCATACAATAATAATGTATTTAATTTAAAAAACTATATTTTTGACTAAGTTACAATATGACTTTAACCTCTTGCCACCGGCGTATATAAAAACACGTCTTGCTCAACCAAAGCGTTAATTTTTATGTTCACTGCTATCCCTAAAATTGTTCGAAGGTTTTTGGAATGCAATAAAAGGACCCCCTCTCCAATATATCCACATACACTCGTCTACGAAAATGGTGATGGCATTAGGGAGCAAATCGCGTAACTTTTAATCAGCAGCTAAGGATTAATTATAAACCGTACAAATTATCAAGATAGCAGTCTTTATTTTTTGTATGTAATTTTATGACAAGCCCATGGGTCATTGGTAGTTATCAATGTTGTTCTTAACTTAGTATAGCTAAATTTATTGTCAAAATACATTGTCCAGTACTAATACATTTAGAAGTGTATTACGTGAGAATATATTTTGTTTGTTTACTTTCAGTAAATTAAGAAATTTTTTAAAATAATCTTTTGTTTTCGACTTTATTTATAGGCTCGCCCCCCCCGTAGAGGTACCACGACCCCCTAGGGGGCGCGCCCCACAGTTTGAGAAACACTGCCGTATAATGCGTGGACGTATTCAAAACAGCAATCAGGTAACATACGGGAACCGATGTATCTGAAACCGACTTATGTTTTAGTTTGTTCCCGCTGCCGAGTCCCGCTCCATTGCGGGACATGATATCAACACGAAAACCTGAATCCGTGGAAGCGCAGGGTATGTGATGATGTCTCAAGAGCCAATCCCTGGCAGTTGTGGGAAGAATTGATCATCAACATTTATTCTCCTCTTTAATCGGCGTGAGCGGAAAAATTCATTCAAGGTATCCGACTACGTTCGGAACCGTGATTTTAAAAAAGCGCATAAATGGATAATTTCCATGATATTTAGTGTCACTTAGATTAGAATACATGTATAAATTTGTTTTAATGATATATTTTGACAAAAAAAATTATTTAAATACAATATTTCGGCAAAAAATTAACTTAGAATAATTTTTTTTTTTCAAATGTTCTCCTTTTGTGAAAAATGCTTCTATTATAATAATATTTTGCCCGTATATAGCTCTCAGACACTCTGTACAGAGGCTAAACTAGAATTTTTGAAATATATAACTTAGAAATTAGGTTTGTATCCATGTTTTTACGACACAACAGAGGGAGACATTTTAAAATAAAAAACATAATAATTATTATTAATAGGTGGTAACTCTGAAATAATGTGAATTTTCAAATATTCTAGTTGAGCCTCAGTAAGAGAGAGGTCTGAGCTATGTACGAACCAAAATATTATTATTATAATAAAACATTTTTCACAAAAGAACATTTGTGAAAAAATTATTACAAATTAATTTTTTGCTGAAATATTAGCTATTTAAATAATTTTTTTTGTCAAAATGTCCTTAAAATAATTTTATACATGTATTCCAATCTAAGTGACACTAAATATCATGACAATTATCCATTTATGTGCTTTTTAAAAATCACGGTTCCGAAAGAAGTCGGATACCTTAAGAAACGGGGTTGCTTGCCAATATTACAATTTTAATATAAAATAAATACAACAGAAAGTAATATTAATGTATTACACTTTCAGATATAAATTATTTACACTACTTTAAAGCGTTCATTACACAAACTTTTAACAATGTGTTACTTTTGCTGACTTAGAGATCGAAGCTTAGGGAGGTATTTTCAAAATCGACCCTCCAAGAGTGTTACGGGGAGTTATAAATAAAAAAATCGCTTTTATCAGCTATTAGATCTACAGACTTAAATTTTTAACAAAGGCGTGGTTTTTGTTTTTTCTTGTTGTTGTTCAGCTGAGATATGCAAAGCTTTTTTTTTTTGTTTTGACAATTTACAATTCACGTAAAATTAACTCATTAAAACTTCTTTATCCTTCAATTTGTGTTTCCCAATTTTTCGAGTGTATACCCCAGCTAGTTATAAAATACATTTTTGCAATTACTGATACATTAATAAGTGTATTATATCAGTATAGAATTTATTCAATGTAGTTTATTTTTAATATGTCAGGAAATAATGTATTTTGTTTTCATTTACTTTTATGCAAACTAATAATTTTCTTTTAAGATAATCTTTTGTTTTCGACATTTCAATATGCTCGCCCCCCTCGCAAGAGTTATCACATCCCTGGGGCGAGAGCCCCTGGTTGAAACGCTTTGCCTTTTTTAAAAAAGTTTGGTTTACCATAACATTTTTTCCTTTGAATCTAAATTTTAATAGTATATATACTTCCAAAAATTGCTCTTTTAAAAAAATTATCACTCTGTTTTTTTACTGTATTTCTGTTGCAGAAAATAATAGCAGTGATGTACAGATCTGTGTGACCTTTGTTTCCTGCCATGAACCGATAAATATATGTTTTAGATCCGATTCAGCTGAATACTGCAGAAAAGAACAAAAAGACCTAGACTTTTCAGAAACTGCAGAAACGTTAGGTAATGGAAATCTGAATATTACCAGTTCGCATTTTGGCGAAATATGAATCACAAAATTACAATCTTCTTATATGCTTCCTCGTAGGTTCACCTGTTTCGTCTGGTTAGACCAAATTGTCATTGAATCTTAACTCAGAAGTCTTATAAATTAAGTTCTATCTCCATAATTAAAATGCATTTATCTCACTAAAATATAAAATCTACATTAATTACAGAAAATTATTTTTTATAATCGTTTCGTAAAATTCTGATGAATGAAGCTTAAAAAAAGAGCCCAATTGTAGTATGATAAAAGATCCTGGTCAGCACTCAAAAACTGATTTCTTTGAGTAACTTAGTTTGAAAATTTTTTCAAAAAATAGCTTTTATGTTTCTTTAAAATAGGATCTGTTGCTATGGTTACGTATACATAAAACAAAATATAGAGAATTGCTTTCAAGTTAATGCTATATCGAATCGAATTAATAAATAAATCCTCTCTCTCTCTCTTTCTCTCTCTCTATCATAGCCTTTCCCTGTATTTTTTAAATTTTATGCATTCATCAAAAATTAATTTCATGATTGGCACATTTCAGCAATACAAATTGGTTCCTTAAACATTCATGGATTAATTTAATTAATTAAAACTAGGGAGGGAGGTACCCCTGTCCGCCTGACAGTGGACTAGCCCCCATTGTACAAATTATACAACTGCTCATACTCATTGCTCAAATTGTAAAATTGTAATTTACATGTATTATGTAGTTATATTTATTTGTTCTCCTTTCGCAAAATTCGTTCTCATCAATTAAATTCATCACTAAAGCTGCATCATCCAACACTTCATAGATAAAGTCTTCAGATTTTGATAAACCTGCAGATCTTGCAGCTTCTTTGAAAGTTGAGTATTTTGTTCCGTTGAATCTTCGCGTATGAAACAATGCCTTGCTTCTCAAGCAACGATTCCAGTTCCGACAATCGTTGCGATACTTTTCTGAGAGAGCTTGCAATAATACCCGTGTTGGCGTCATTGTATGAAACGAAGAGCATGATTGCCAATTCAGCGCGTACGACACATGTAAAATGGGGGTTGCCAACTTGGCGAATTTTCTTGAACGTTGGCATTGTTGCGACAATATGGAATAAATTTATTACAGCATCATGAAAAACTTTTTGTTATATAGCGAGAGATAATTGCTCCATATTGTTGTTGTTGCTTTTTATCCTCGAACGATCTCATATATGTCAGATCAGCTCCAGAAAGCTGTTGACCTCTAAAAGATATATAATAATAAGGGGATCGGATGTTAACTTTCCCTTAGAAAGTCCGATGCAACTTAGAATATGATCCGGTAAAGATGGGCCGTCTGCAGTTTTATATAAGCCCGGTGGAGTTTTCTGCCACTATCATAGAAAAGACGTTTCAAGTGGCTACTTGTTAGTCTTGACCAGTGGCCTTCAAACTTGTTCGGCTCAAGGAACCCCTAGAACTATAAACTGTCTTTGTGGAACCCCTAAGGCAGTGGTATTCAAACTTTTTCATCTCACGGAACCCCTAGAACAAGGAGGTGTTTTCGTGGAACCCCTAGAACTAGTGGAACTCTATTCCGCACACACACTTAGAAAAATATATCTTAAAATAATATTTAAAATAGATCAATGTAAAGGCAACTAAAAAAGTATTGCATTTAAAATGAAAATTTTTTTATCTACTTTTAACATAATTTACTCATTAATAATATTATTCAATGAACTTGGCGTCACCCTTCATTATGTTTATTAACTTCGGATATATTAGCATTGCATTTTTTCACTCAAGCTGTCCAGCGTGTAAAATATTTTGTATATTTAATTAAAGCTTTTTTTTTAAAAAAAATGTTATCTATATAAAAAAAAAATATGTATTTCGAGATATTATATTCATGTTTAAAATTTTGAGATAAAAAGTTGTTTTTACAGTTCTAGAGAATAATTAAATTATCATTATTTTAGGCATACAAAAACTCCAAGCTCTATTAGAAATACTAAATCCATTTAAAGAAACGGAATCTAAATTTTTTTTATTTCGATACTTCGAAATTATGACCAAAAGTACAAAAAGGTGCATTTTCCATTAGACTATTTAGTTTTGTAAGACGTTGTATTAACGAGGTATAAATTATTTCATGGACCCGGGATAGTAAACAATAACGTATATTCACAATCTAGTAGGTAATATATATATATTATATATATATTATATATATAATTTATATGTCAGGCCCCAGGCCTGATGGTAAAATGGGGGGCATCCTTCTATATAAAAACCCTTTATTTCGCTTCAATCCCCAAAATCCAACATGGCGGCCCTTTGGCGCGCAACCGAGTAGAACATTAACAAGACTTCGGACAAGAGTCACCAGCTAAGCCTTTTCGAATATGCGTTCTTCTTCGTCAGACGCTGGACATCTTTGGGAACTGGAACGCGTCCCATACTGAATGTATTTGGGCTCTGTTGTTGTGGAGCCTTGATAGAGATGACGTTCGCTCGCTCCACCTTTAAATAGGCTTATTTACTCACAAATCCTTACGTGATGGTAAAGAGTACGCTCTATATACATTTATTACTTACTTAATTTT
Source organism: Trichonephila inaurata madagascariensis (assembly GCA_019973955.1). Taxonomy (NCBI): domain Eukaryota; kingdom Metazoa; phylum Arthropoda; class Arachnida; order Araneae; family Nephilidae; genus Trichonephila; species Trichonephila inaurata. The sequence continues at coordinate 43,328 of BMAV01027589.1, forward strand.
GAACCTAAAATTTTCAAACCTGACATATATATATATATATATATATATATATACATACATAAAGATAAAACGTTTTAATATTTTTTTATTATATTATAATAATGTCTAAAAAGTATTGCAAAATAAAGTTATTATACATGTATAAATAAAATTTTCAGTTTCTTAAAAATAGGCATGAGCTTTAAATTATTGTGGGCATACAAACTTCATAGAGAAGGGGAACCCATTTTGCATATACATCTATAAGTTTCTTTTCGATTTTTTTATTGTGACTCGTGGAGCCCCAGGGTTCCGTGGAACACAGTCTGGGAGCCATGATCACATTTGATTTCCGGCAAAGAGTCAGGGGATGTTCCTGTGTACCATTGAAGCGTAGGTGAAGTACCCTTTATTAAATTTAGTTTAGATCTTGCGTTAGAGTACAGTTCTTTATAAGTGAGCGAAGTGCCAGTAGCCGCTTCATTCTCTATACCCTCTTTGGCTTTTTGGTCTCTTTTTCTTTGATATAGTAAAATATTTAAGTCTATTTAAATTTCTTTTATTTCTTTTGACCTTATTTTTATTTACTACTTAACACTTTATCGACCGATGGTACTTATAAGTACCACTCACTTTAAAATTACATAGAATAACCGTTTTTACGAATTCTCTGACGATACTTGGCAGGAATATTCTTTGAAATCCACTCTTCCAAGATATATGTCAGCACGGGTTCCATGATGAGTATTTTAGCGGGGAAGGCGAATAGTTTTATAGCAGAAATTGAGTTTTCAGATGATGGCGCGAAGATTCATTTTTGTTCAGAAAAAATAATTAGTCAAAAGTTAAGACTCTTATTTTTTTGGTATGTTAATGAAGACCTTAGAAGACGATTTGACTATTTATTTTAAATGGACAGTGTGTGTAATTAATTTTACAGTTGAATATCTTTAATTAATTAATTCTCTAAGTAATTAAAGTTCCCAAAGTTGAGTATTTTGTTTATGTATATCCCTTAGTTTTCAATGTAGTGATTCAAAAAAAAAATATTGCATTGAAAAAACTGCAGTAAATCATAATGTGGTCGATAAAGGGTTAAATAACACAGAGTAGTTACAGATATAACTCAACTCAGTGGCGCAACAGCCCATGAGGGCCAAGGCCTACTGTGCCTATCTCAGTATACGTGAGCAATGGGCGCTGAGATACATAAGCAGGTGTACCGATCAAGTGGTCAGTCTGAAGCGAAACCCCCAGTGTTTAGCCTCCAAGCAAGCTTGGTACTCATTTATCTACCCACTGAAGGGATGAAAGGCTGAATCGATCAGGCCCAGCCCCAGAATAGAACCCTGGACCTGTGGTATGGAAGCTCAATACGCTTCCACTGGGCCTTCCTTTCACAATTATAGGAATGATTATAAGATTCTCACATATAGATATATCTGTTTGAACCACCCATCCAGTATAGTGGCTAGTGATGCTTACTGCTGAGCCATTGGGCCTGGGTTCAAATCACGGAGAAGGCATGCATGTTTGTAAATGTATAGTGTCTTTGTGGCATGGGGCATTCTAAATAGCCATCAAGTTATAGATATACATTTGAAAATTCTTCCATCCTTATTATTATCATCTTCTTTAGTCCAATATAATTAATGTAACTTTAATTTGTCTGATTACTTAATTTATTTGCTGATATATAATCATCAGTGGTTAAAAGTTATGTTGCTTATGTTGACTCCACTGGATCGTTTCCAGTGAGGATACCTGAAACAGCAGGTGTATGCGACTCCTCATAAACATTACATGACCTTAAAGAACGCATTATTGACCTGTGCCAACGTGTCACACTCTATCCTCAACGTACGCAAAGTGACGTTTAAACGAGGATCATAACATTCATTATGAACATATCATATTGTTATAAAGAAATGTTTTTTTTTTTCTCAGATCATTTTTCTCAGGTCACAATCAGTGCCGATTTAAGTTCATTTCGGGCCCTGGGTGAAGAAGATCTACAGCCCCCCTGGCACTGTCGGATCAAAATTAATGACCAGAGAATTTGGTTAAGTCCAGTTTATCCTGGCCCTTACAGGCCCTTGGGTCCCCGGGTGCCTGCCCCAAAACACCCAGTGGATAAACCGGCACTGGTCACAATGTAGAATATCACAAAAAAACAAATACGTGGTTTAACCGTTTTATTCTTTGCATTAATGTCCGCGAGGTGTCTTTTCGTGCCAAATCGGTAATGCTCTACAACTTTGTAAATCACTTTTTCCCCCTACCTCTTTCCGATTTTGAAATAGATATCAAGACTAAGACTTAGATATTAATAATTAAAAAAAATATGTATGTATATATATATATATACATTATCATGAAACACCCTGTGAAGCGGGTGGGTAACGGCTAATGTATATATGTGTGTGAGGGTTCTTAATGATTTATTAAAGTAAAGCGATTTTAAAATTATTACAGTTTATTAATACAGTATAATTTTTAAATAAATGATGTTTCATCGTTTAATTGGCCACTTTCGATACATCACAAGAACAACCAAATTATATTCTTTGCAAATATACAAAAAAAGTGTGACAAAACTATATATTCTCTCGCTACTAATATTCAAAATATAATATATATATACGAATAGTCCTATAAAGTTAAATGTAAATAATATTACATTTCTGATATATATTGAATACATTTTGATATATATTTGAACACAAAAAATGTGATCGAAATATAAGAGTGAGCGTTATACGCCGGGTATAAAAAGATAGCTTTAAAAATAACAAAAGAGATGAACATAAGCAAATTTTTACTTTTACACATATCTAAATACTGTTTTTTAAATATTATTATTTTTTGATATACCTATGACTAAAAAGAGATCTAGTTCTAGAAATATACTAGTATTTCAAAAGTCTTGGCATTATTTCTCGAATAAATGACTTCAAAACATAAGAATGTTTTATACAACATTTCAGATTTCTTCTTAAAAAGCGGGGTGCGCGTTATACGGCGAACATACCTGAAAATTAAAAAAATGCAGCTTGAAAGTATAGGTGCGCGTTATACACTGGATTTTATGGTATATATATTTAAATTCCAATATCTGTTTTTCTACATTTCATTTATTTAGTATTCCATTGATTTCTGTCTCTCTAGCAATTATTAACTGTGTGAGTGTGTGTGAAGTATTTAATTTTTTCTTTGTCTTTCAGATTCCTTACATGCTAATAAGAAGCAAACTAAAGATTATTCCATCGATTCCGGAAATTATCAATCAAAGATACTAGGAGGAATTTTTCGTCAAGTATTCGCTGAGCCTTATTTTTCACTTTGTCACCCTGCAAATGTTTGTATAGTTAGTACATTTCTTTGTTGTCCTCCAGATTCTCGGAAATTAGATGAACATTCAGTAACCATCCAGTTCTACAAATCTTTATTACAAACGATTGCATTCCTGTCTCTTGTTTATGAACACAAATTAAGGGTACTGATTTGAAGAGGATACATAATTTTCAGAACTATCATCTGATCAATAAAATATTCTGTACAAAAATGTTTTTATAAGTAGCTTAAGATATTGTAGAGAAACATTATTTGTATTATTTTAATGTTTCATCTGATACAATACTCTTTTAAAATTCACTGAATGAGACTTTTTTGTTGATGCAAACTCTTATCAAGATATCGAATGAGGAGAATTTACAGAAATATATTTCCTATCTAAGCCTTTTTAAAGCCTTCCACATATAAAAATCTTCATAATACTTTGCCTTTCCACTCAGTTCCCATTCTTTTGGTGAATTTCTAAGTGGAGAACTCTAGAGGTACCTGATTTATTTATACTACTCGAAATTTTGTTTCTTTTATCATTCTTCACAAATATTGTTTTTTATTTAACTCCTCATTGAACTAAATTAACTTTGTTTCATTCGAAGATTTTCAGAGATGTTTATCGTAATAGACTCTTTAAATTATTTATTCTACAACTAATTGAATCGAATCTTAACTTTAAATCGAAATTTAATCTTCTGAACCATACATTTTCTGTTTACGATATGATACAATCAAAAACTTAGTCATGCATATCCTACGGGATATTCAACCGGGGATTTACAGCATAGCTTTCCTTTCTGTACAGAGAGACAAGAGCGAATCCGTTTCAATCATTTGTCTAGTAGTATTGTCTGCAGTATGAGTGATTGCAAAATTGGCTTTGTATTTTATGAGCTGTCGTATCCTTTCCTCGAAATTGTATAGCGATAAACTTTGATTTACTTTTGGTGTAGCACCGAATCAAAAGTTTCCAAAATTAACAGTTACCTCTGTTTATTGGACTCCGTGTTGGGTGGAACGCTGAGAGGAATAAATACAGTTCCATTATGGAACCTTCTCATTATTCATATCTTAAAAAAGGCTTAACTTCATCGAATGCAAAGAAATTCACTGGAGATCCAACTGATGATAATGAAAGTGAAGCTATTATTGGACCTCTTTTAGATCTTTTGAAAAGAGGCGACGAAGAAATTATTTTAAGAAACGAATTTAAAAATGTGGTTATGGTGTTAGGAAATACAGGAAGTGGAAAGTCTGCATTTGTTCAGTGGATTGCTGGAGACAATTCCAAACTTGTAGCAACAGAAGTAGCGGAAAAGAGTGGGGAATTCATTATCGAAGATAACGATAGAATCGGTGATTCTACGATAAAATCAAAAACTGTGTTTCCCGAACTAATAACAGACATAGGCACAGATACAGCTTTTTATGACTGTCCTGGATTTAGCGACACTAGAAGTACAAGTCATGATATAGCTACAACTTATTTTATTAAGACAGTTTTGGACTATGTCGAAAGTACTAAGTTGATTTTCATTATTAACTACCCTTCTGTTAGGAAAGGCGTCGAAAGACAGGATTTTATGAAATTAGTTAGACATGTTACTGATCTCGTGAAAGATGTCGACAAATTTAGAAACAGCATTGCCATTGATGGTATCTAAAGTGGATAACCAATATTTTAAAAAGGATGGATGCTTTAGATTAGTAGAAAATGATATAATTATAGGATCTATCGCTATTTTTTTACAAGAAGTGAAGAGAGATTTAGAAGACAGAGCAAGATTTAAAAATGCAATGGTTCATGAAAAAGAATTTTATGCGAGTGCTACTAAATTAATCGATGCATTGCTAGAAAAAGAGGGCGAACGGTACCTGAAACTAGGACTTTTTAGACGACCCGATGAACCTGGTTTATTAAGTGATATTGCTTTACTACAGGAAGAAAAAATGCATGTAAAATTTATCTTAAATGAAACACTTAATTTTGCGAAGAAAAAAGACGATGATTTTGGTTACACCGTGTCCGAAAATTCTAAGATTGACATCTGCAACTTGGTAGAAGAGATTAATAGAAGTGTGTGGTGTGATGCGAGTAATATGGCAGAAAAAATACAAAAGTATTGTCGTGATTTAGTGGAAGAAATTATAACTAACATAAGATCATTAATTACGAATAAAGGTTCCATCGAAAGGAATTTATCCGAAGCAAAATATTTTCATCTAAGATTGGCAACGCGTATAAGATAATCTTAGATTTAAACAATGCCGATAATCTGAGGGATATGGACCATTTATCAAGAAAACTAAACGATGTAGCAAATGAAAACATTGGAATAGAAGGAGATGATGTGATAGGTATAACAAATCTAGTAAAGTATCTCAACTTTCTTCAAATTGTCAGTGAGTGTAAATTAAATGCGAGGCCGTGGGTGAATCTATACAAAAGTATACTAACATATCTTACTGAATCAAAACACAAAATTCAAGATGAAGTTTACTGCGCAACCGGAAAGATTAAAAGTCGAATATTAATTGACCTTAATTTCATAACAAAAGCAATAAGAGAACATTACAATAAATGTATGAAATTATCAGAAATTCAGAAACTGCCTGAAAAGTTGAAGGAAGAACAGGATATTATGTCAAACATGACAAAAGAAATGAAGACGATAATGACTGAGAAACGGCTTTTGGAAATTATTGAAGATACTGTAAAACATGTAAATATTGATGTACCTAAAGAATACTTCTCAAGTATTACGCATCAGTTAAATTGCTTCGAATATTTAAAAATCATGAGTATAAAAGAATTAAACATTGGAGCTTCGATGTGGATTGAGGAATTTCAAGAATTGGTTAGCCATCTTCAAGAATCAGAAAAATGGTATCTATTTTTAAATGAATTGTACTTTAAATTATCACAGTATGAAATATGGATAAACAGACACAAGTACAATGTTGCTAATCTTGAAGATTGGGGCGAATCCGATAAATCCCAAGGAATAGCCATAACTGAAAACAACTTTCGAATATTTTTACACAAGATAGCCAAGTTTAATTTTGCGGAAGTTGAAAGTATAAAAAATATTACAGTAACAGCATTACGTTTGGAAGAATTAAATCATGTGTTAGATTTAACACTAAAAATTTTTCCAAAGATGCGAGTTAGTGGGGATTCTGTGTTTGTTGAGGGAAATTCCATCAGTATGAAAGAAATCGTGTTTGAAAATCTGAACAGAGCAAAAAGGTATGAATCCTCTGAAGACGATTTAGGTATTAAGTTACATTTAAAAGGTGAAACATTTAAATATCTAAACATTTTAGCTTTGAATACAATATTTATTGATTGTGATATTACATTCCCTGGACTAGGATTGCAGATCCTTGCGATTGCCCCGAAATTACAAATAATTGGCAAAAGAATAATAGACTTATGTGGAACTAATGTCGAAGTAAAAGGAATAACTCATTCAGGATTGGAAGGAAGAAATGAAGAAACAAAAGAAAGCTGTGAAGCTTTCTTAAAAATTACTGAACAGTTTGTACATAGTGCTGATTTAACAATTATTGCTCGAAATCTGGAAGATATTTCTATAATACACGATTCCCCTTCTATTATAAATGAATATAAAAGTTTCTTGAGAAGAAATTTAGTCGATCGTTTTAAAAAACGCTCTCTTCTCCAATTTCTTGATAAATTGGAAACCGACTCTGCTGTTGAAAATGCTTATGACATCTTGGGACTTGTTAATGAAATGCAGTGCTTAGAAAATCAGTTTCCCGAATTGAGCCAAAAAGTGGACTTCGTTCCATTTTATTATTCTTTGCTCAATAGAATAAGTAGATATGCGATAAATCCGAAACTTACAGAGCGTTCAGTACAACATAAAAAGGTTCTTAACTATTTATACACAGCCACTTTAGGTAAGATATATAACCTAGAAGGATGCTTAGAATCCAGTTTAATAACAGACATAGAGAAATATTTAGATTTAGTTATAGATGATATTCAAACTCTAAGAAACTTACAAAAGCTGAATAATAAGGCTGATATCATAAAAAGACACACAGAAATCCACAGAAAAAACCTAGACTTAAGAATCGAAGAAGCCAATAGTTTCATTACAGAACAGATTATGCCAGAAATTGATAATATTAGTTTTGAAATCGAAAGGAAAATAGATTTATTAATCAAAGAAACGATAGCACTACAAAATCAAGCTCGAAGAGAAAAAGAAGCTTTGATAAAGAAAAGGCGGGAATTAGAGGAAGCATTGGAGTTAAAAAGAATGTTTGGCTGTTTTAAAATCATAGGACAAGCTATAGGTTTCCTAGGTCCATTTGGAGCAGCTGTTGGATCATTAATTAACACAACAGCTTCAGTTGCTGAGTCTTTGGCCTTAAGTAATCCCGAGAATCATGGCACGACTTTGCAGTTATCAGAAAGCGTTATGTCTGATTTCGAATCCTTCAAGGATGAAATAATAGGTATAAAAAGTAAAAAGACTGCCACATTTAGAAAATTGCTGAATGAAATACATCAAGAAGCGGATACATGTCCAAACGAGCTCAAGGATATATCGAATGGAATAGTAAACATAAAAAATAAGTTAACTGATATTTGCGAGGGCAAATTCAACTTTAAAGATTTGCTATCGTTAGAGACCGATTTAAAACAAGAACTGAAAAGAAAAAAGGGAGAATTGGAAACCGAGAACTCTTCCCCCAACTATAAAATCAACAATGCATTACAAATAGTAGGAAAGTTGAATCAGATTGCTGAATTCGGATCGATCTGGCTTGAAGTTAAAAGCGAACTAAAAAATGACCAAATCAAAATTGATGAAATAACTGAGATCATTCAGCAAGCAGGAAATAAATTTTTAAGACTCAAAGACTATGAAGATAAAATTTATAGTTTCATTACCCCAATGCTTCAAAGTATGGAAAACAATATTCGCAACATTGCAGAAAACTTACATGGCAGATCCCATGCGAGACTTGATGTTACAAAATGGAAAGTACAGACTACATTGAAGGATATAAAGTTACAGATGCAGCAGTTAACTCAAGGTTTTCAAGTGAAAAATAATTTAGCTCGATGTATAGAAAAATTGGAAGAAATAATTGTTACAATCATTAGAATATATGACAGGATACAAAATTATCAAGAACAACAAAATGTAGCTAATTACATTGCTGATATAAGCTCCAGCTCTTCGTGTGTTATCAATATTGATGACTCGAAGCTGGTCAGTGCTGTGAATCATTTAGAGTCTCTTATAAGATCTAATATTGTTTTGAAGCAATACAAAACTATAATTTATTCTTTCAAGCAATGGGTATTTCCGTTTGCTCACGACTATCTGAAAAAGTCTCAACTCCCATCTCATTTAGAGTTAGAAAAAAGTCTTGAAAATTTGGCGATGAAGGCTATAACGGAAATCAAGAACTTAAAAACGAAAATAGGCTTATACAAAATATCTGTGACTGAAAACGACAAAAGTATACAAAGTAGCGAGTTCAACAGCCGGTACGTTTCTACTGAGCCATTTTTTGTTTGGAAAAACGAAGAGCACAAGAACATTATTTCAAAACTCCTGTCGGGTAAAAAGGTAGCTGTGAAATCTGATGTGAATTATTCCGCTTCCGACAAAGATGCAATTAAGTTTACTTCGATTGAATTTTATTTCAAATCAAAAGATGAATCGTTGCAGCCTGAATTGAATAATGTATTGAATGGATTTGATGTAAAGGCAACCCACATGGGAAATTCTTACTACAGGTATAAAGATAAAATTTATTTGATTACAAGCAATAGCCAAACTATTTCATATTCCTTCGAAAAAAATGCCATTGGGGAACCAATCAGGAAAAATAATGTGTTCAGTAAAATCAAAAAGGGCGATTTAATGCTGAGTCCATACACAGTATGGGAAATACAAATAACTAGTTCTGGAGGAAAAATTTCGTTTCAAGATTTGGAAATTTACAAAGATCAAATTGATTTAGAATTGGTAGGTTGTGGTAGTTATATTACTACAGATACGAACACTGGATTAATTAACTTTACAGATGATGAATACGAAATTGTAGAATCATAAGAAGAGTAGAATTTGTGTGTGTGTGTGAATTATGTTTAAAAAAGTAATAATATTTAACTGAAATATTAAATATTAAGAATATAATAACTTACCTTATTTATTTAAATCTGAGCCCACTTTTCCCCCAATGTTAATACCTCTAAAAACTGAGATTGGCTAAGATTCGAAGGTGGAAAAATTCGTCGAATGGGGAAAATAAGTTTTTACCCCCTTAGAGCAATTACAGATTCATTTAAAAGTTTTCAATTCTGCTAAAATTAATTAGTCACTGATATGTTCTCATTTTAAATTTCGTAAATATCGGAGATCAATAAATCTTGCACTATTTTTTTTTTTACAAATATGTGGTGAAAATTTGAGGTGCTGCTTAGAAGTAATGGTGGCTTAGATTCAAATAAATGGAGTAGTTTTATTCTAGAAGCGGAATGTGTAGTTTTTGAACATTTTAAACTCTCAATTCAAATTCATTAATTCCCTGAAATAATACAAATATGTAAATAAATTACTTATTAATTATTAAAAAATGTTTTTGTTAATAAGTCTTTACCATTCCCCCCTTTCCTTTATTGTTTACACAAAAAAAAATTTATTTTAATTATCTTTTCTTATCCAATACTTGTATTTTAAGAACAAATTTTGGAGATGAAATTTTTATGTATAAAACTCAAATAATTTTTTTTTATCCAAATGTCATAGGAAGATTAATAAAAACTGTCAAATGATTTCTATCATTATTTTTATAATTTATGTGTTTTGTGCTTTGATATCTTTATTATTTGTTTCGTAGATGACTTGTTCGTGTTCATTAAACTATTCCACGTGTTTCTGATTCATTCAAATAAACTGATTTAGCATCGAATTTTTGAAATATTCTATGGTTATTTGAAAGAAATGAATGGTGTAAAATAAAATTTATTTTAATAATTGTGAAGAGGTCTTACTTAATTGAATTAAATAAGCAAAAATACCAGCTTTGATATAATTTTATGAATATAGTAGGATATGCAATCTTCAAACATTTCGTTGACAAATTGTATTAAATCATGTTGGTTCTTTAACCTTTTAAAAAATAAAGAATTTGAATGAAGAATTTTGGATTTTCGGGTGCTAATAGTATGTCAGTTAATTAATTGTCAAAGATTTTACAATTCATGGCAACTTACTTTTCGTACAGGAAAAAGACAAACTGTAAATAAAATAGATACGCTTAATGAAATTCTAAAACCATTGCTAAACATTTCTGAATATAAGAATTTGTTGTTGTTGTGTGTTTTATTCTGGGATACATATGAAAGACGAGAGATAGATGAACAGAAACATACAGTACAAACACAGAAGAATATAGACTTTATTATACAAACGATGATCCCAGCATATAACAGAAGGGTTGCGCTGCTTTCCATTCCAGACGGAAATCCATTTTCAGCGAAGTCCGACTTCGTTTCCCGAAGATATATCTGAAGGAAGATTCGATCTGAGCACCTTTTGTTCCAAAAACGAGTATTTTAGCCACCACGCCAAAACGATCGTCGTCGCGTGCTGGCTATTACTGGTTTATATAGATATCACAATTTTAAGATATTAGTAGAGTTTATTGTAGTTATTGTATATGAGTAGAAATTGTTGTTAAGAGTTACTACTCTTACTACAATTTTAAGAGTTACTATTGAATATGTTTCAATTACTTTACCTGAAGGTCAAAGTTCTGGAAGAATGCTATCTTCTCCTAATAATTACTATATTTCCGATTTAAAAATGGTATCTGGGAGATTTTCAATTAATTTTATTTTGTAAAATACTTAAATAGTTCATATTCCACCTTATCCAAGAACAAGATTTTATTTTTTTAACGATATCCCACCCGTGATCATAGAAAAAATTTACTATAATTGATACGCTCTGGATAAGGGGTAACCTTATGAGGTAACCAGGGTAAGAGAGAACCTTCCTATGAAAAAAATAAAAAAGGAAAATATTTAGAATGTTTGAATTATTATCACAATCTAAAGCACAGGTTCTCAACGTGGACGATAACACCACCTTGTGGGTGCTTGAGGCTTTCAGGGGGGCAGTAAAAGACCCAGAGTAAGTTAGGGGTTTTTAAAATGGTATAGAGGGGCATGGGCAGATTAACCAAATATAGCCTAAAAAAGACTAAAAAAAAACACGCTGATTATGTACTAACAAAAGTAAACTTTAATACTGGTTACCTTATGTCAATCGTATGTATTTAAAATTGTATATTCGTGGCAATAACTATTTCAGATTTACAAGTAAAAAAATTAGGAGCTTTAAAAAGTATATTCTATTAGTAATAAAACATTTTTTTTTTTCAAAATTTAGTTCTTGTTTTCACCATGTATTATGTACGCTCTTATTTCTCTGGAATGGGAGGGGGGTGGTATCGAAATATTCACTAGAAAAGGGGGCGCCAAAGGTTGGGAACTTATGATCCAAAGTAACTACAGGTTATGAGTTAATAATTGCTTCTATCTAAGTTTAAAAAATGCTTAATTCCTCAAAAGTTATAAATTGGTGTCACCAAAAACTCTTTTAAAATGAAATTTAACACACTTTACTCCTGCTTCCCATAATACTCCAAAATCAGAATTGAATGAAGTATTAAAATGCCTGTCTATATTCATTTGGGATAGAAACAGGGGATTAGCTACCGCCGTATAAATGATACGGGGCCCCAAAATTGCAAGCAAAAAATCTTTAAATGTTAAGAGGCCTCAAAAGAGCACCTCCAAAGAATTTAGATACATAACTCACTCAAGACTAGTTACTCCAGTAGAAAAAAACACAATGTTACAAAAGTTTTCATTTTTGTCAAATTTAGACATGAAATTAAATATTTCTGATAATTTTGCCCTTGAACCAATTAAAAAGGTACCATTATCCTAGTAAATGCGGTTAAGGTATCCGACTACGTTCGGAACCGTGATTTTGCAAAAGCGTATAAATGGATAATATTTATGATATTTAGTGTCACTTAGATTAGAAAACGTATAAAAAATTGTTTTAAGAATATTATTACTATATGAAAAATTGTTTAAGTATAATATTTTGACAAAAAAAAATGAACATAGAATGACCCATTTTCAAAACTTTCTCCTCTTATGAAAAATGCTTCTATAATAATAGTATTTTGCCTGTCTATAGCTCAGACCTATGTACAGAGGCTGAACTAGAATTTTTGAAAAATACAACTTAGAAGTGGATTTATCCATGTTTTACGACAACAGAGGGGAGAAATTTTTAAGAAAAAAACGCCGATGATTATTTCAATTGGTATTAACTCTGGAAATAATGTGAATTTTTCAAAAATCCTAGTTCGGACTCTCTGGAGAAGTCTTTACTTTATATAAGCACACACACAAAATATTATTATTACAGAAGCATTTTTTTAAAAGGAGAACGTTTTGAGAGAAAAAAGATCATTCTAAGTTAATTTTTTTCCAAAATATTGTATTTAAAAATGTTTTTTTTTTGTCATAATGTTCTTAAAACTATTTTATACATGTGTTCTAATCTAAGTGACACTAAATATCATGAAAATTATCCATTTATGCGCTTTTTTAAAATCACAGTTCTGAACGTAGTCGGATAACTTAAATGCCCTCTTCTAACACACTCAAAAAGTCTCGTTAAAGCAACAAGTAAGTGATAGGTTTTATGGCGCTAAAGCCAAATTGGTTCGTGCTACGCCAAAAAATTTTTTGAAACACTCTAAGATTTTAGTTTTATGCATTCAGAACGAGAGATGAAAATGCATTAAGTCAGCTATAATTAAAAAGCAAAGTTCATTAAACTTTCATTTATGCATAAATATCCTTACTAATATTATCAACGTGAAAGTTTGTATGTATGGATGGACGGATGTTTGTTAATCTTTCACGCAAAAACAACTGAATGGATTTTAATGAAACTTTACAATAATATAGCTTGTACATAAGAATAACAAGCCATAATTTATAAAGATATTGTGCGAAGTATCCAAAATAAAACGATAAATGTCAAGTAAGTAGGAAAAAATTCTGCCATTTGCAAGCTATTCTGGCGTGCGCCGCAAAAACCGTTAGAATTACACGTATATAATAACGTACGCAAAAAGCCCGCGACAGCATATATCTAACCTTTATGTGTAAGCCATTATCGCCTAAATAGTGAACTATAAATACAATAAAAATTAATAATTGCACGTTCTAATGCACGTTTGGTAGTAACAAATTGATCCTTATATAAAAAAAAATACTTTTATAGCTTCTGTGTGTGGTATTTAAAGTAGATAAACTTTGTCTTTCACACTGCAGCATTTGGATAAATTTGCATAATTTGCTTGGCGTTAGTAGTTAATTATAATGCTATAACTTAATTGAATAGACTGGTGTTGCATTTTTTAAGTATAAAAATAATATTAGCTACCATACTGTATTTTTCGGAAGTGTGGAAAAAGTACCTACTAAGAATTATGCCGCGAAAGCGTAAGTCTTATCTTTCCCAAAGCTCTAATGAAGCTCGAGCTATGAAAGTAGCTAGACTTAACGAACCGTTTCAACAAGCCGAACTGCATAGGCTTGAACAGGCGGAGCGTGAAGCAGCTCACAGAGCTGCTGAGACACAAGAACAGTCCCAAGCTCGGCGTCGACGGCATGCTGAATATCTGGCATCTCAACGGGCTTCTGAGACACCTGAACAATCTCAAGTTCGGCGTCTTCAGCAGGCGACTTACATGGTGTCTCAAAGAAATACAGAAACCGTTGAAGCAGCTGAATCTCGCAGACGCGCTGTTGCTGAAAAGGCACAACAGCGACGTCTAATATTTACAAGAAACACGTGGGGATATTCGATAAAGCTGCATTTGAGTATGACGAAACTCTTGATTACGAAAGCCACAAGCTTATAAAAATAGAAGCGATGAATAAAGAATGCAGATTTTGCGGTGCTCTTAAATGGAAAGAGCAATCTGCAGACATGTGTTGTTCGGAGAGTAGCCCTTCCCAATAACGAGCCAGTTGAACCTCTTAAAGAACTTTTCTCTTATGAAACAAATTAATGTCACCGTTTTCTAAAAAACATAAAGAAGTACAATACATGTTTCCATAAGACATCTTTTGGGGCGGATAACATTGTTTCGATGCAAGGATTTTGCCCGACTTTCACAATCCAAGGGCAAATACACCACACAATTGGCTCTTTGCTTCCTGCTACCTGTACGCAACCAAAATTTTTGCAAGTTTATTTCATGGGCGATGAGGAAGCACAAGTTAATAGGCATTCTGATTACGTACAAGGTGTGGAAAGAAACACGGTGCAAAAAATACAATTAGTTCTACAAGATCACAACATTTTAGTGTATGAATTTAAAATGGCTAAAGATAGAGTGACTAGCGATAATTACAAGAGTGTGATACACCCAGATGGTGCACCACGTGGTGAACACGAAAAACGATTCAATGCCCCGACCTCAAATGAAATAGCTGTCGTAGTAGTTAGTAGTGAACAAACTACGTCTCGGGACATCGTTATTCAGGCGCACGATGGCCGGCTCGCTGGAGTTCAAGATACTCATAGGTTTTATGATGCTCTCAAGTACCCGATAATTTTTGGGAAAGGACAAGAGGGATATAGTTTTGATATTCCTTAGATAAACCCAGTTACAAAACAACCCATACCAAACAAAAAAAATCTCCTGTAAAGACTTTAATGCGTATCATATGATGATACGTCGCAACAATTTTAACTTATTTCTTCGATGTAGACTTCTCCTTCTTGAGTTTTTGTTGAACATGTACGTCAAAGTAGAGAGTGAGCGCTTACGATTTATTGCCTTGAACCAAACGAAACTGCGAGCAGAAAATTATATAGATTTACAAAACGCGATAAGGAATGATGCGAATTTGGTTCCAAATATATATAACTTAGGTCGAATGGTAATTCTCCCGTCATCATTTGTAAATAGCCCGAGATATCTTAATGAATACACACAGGATGTTTTCACATAATAACGTAACTACGGGAGGCCTGATTTGTTTATTACAATGACATGTAATCCCGCCTGGCCAGAAACCACTAGAGAGGTCATTCCAGGTCAAAATTCAACGGACAGACTGTGTGATATGGCCCCTCTTCGGTGACTATATCTTTGATTGTCAGCGTGAGCTAGAGGTGTGGGATTCTCTAAATGAATAGACATTTTAAATTCTTAATATGACTTTATTAAGAATATAACTTAAACCTCTAACAGCTTAGATAAATTTATATAAATGAGAATCTATAATGAACGAACACACAGAAACAGTTAAACCGGATAGCATAACTTAGACCACTTTATCTAAATAATTATATTATCCGCCTACTCTCACTTCTGATAATATTACAAGTCCTAATATCAAATAATCAGTCCTACCTTAATCCAAATTAAGATTCAATCACTGTACGGAAACATCTGGGCGCGCGTGCAATGGTATGCACCTTGAGGCAATGGCTGGATATCCCGGTAACTTTACGATAGGCTGTCAATTCACGATCGCATCTCTTCCAAACATAACTTTCCCTAATTTGCCATTCTGCTTACTGAAACTTCTTTTCCTTTAAAAGCTATCTTATTTGCATTTCTTATTCGCATTTCGCTTCTTGAGTTTTGGTTGGAAAAGAGTTGCCATTAATCTTGGCCGTCAAAGAACCCAGAGATTATGTTAAAGAAAAGACGCGTGAGCCCGTCACAAGACAAGACTTAATAGCCAGAGTATTAAAAATAAAAGTTCAAAAATTAGTTGCTCTACTTACAAAAGGTAAAATATTTGGTGATATGAAGTGCTTCATGTACTCGATCGAGAGAGGTTTGCCTCACGTGCACTTACTGCTGTGGTTGATGGAAAAATTACACCCAAACCAAATTGACGAAGTCATACCAAACCCAAAAACTGATCAAAAACTCTATGATACTGTGACAAAAATATGATTCAAGGTCCCTGTGGTGCACTAAATCCGTCATCACCATACATGAAGGAAGGAAAATGTGCCAAAATTCAAAAAAAATGGCCCTTTTAAAAGATATTCAAAGCTTCGACAAAGGCTATCCTCTGTACAAGCGTAGAGCACCAAAAGACGGGGGCCGTGCCATAACTCAAAAAACCTTAGGTAGAATACAAGAAATATTGGTTGACAGTAGCTGGATTGTCCCATGTTCTCCTCTTCTCTCTATTGTTGTTGTTGTGTGTTTTTATCCTGGGATACATATGAAATACACAAGTGGAAGAATAGAAACATACAATACAAAACGGAAGAATAGAAACATACAATACAAACAGAAGAATAGAGATATTTATTACAAATGATGATCCCGGCGTATAATAGAAGGGGTGCGCTGTTTTCTATTCGAGATGAGAATCCATTACAGGTTGAGAAAAGAAGTCCGACTTCTTTTCTCGAAGAAAATACATCCATGCCTTACTCGGGATTCGAACCCACTCGGTTATAAGCTGAGATTCATATCCACCATACTGTGGTTGGGAGGCTCCTCTTCTCTCTAAAATGTTTAATTGCCACATAAATGTAGAGTTCTGCAATACGGTACAGGAGGTAAGATATATTTGTAAATATTTAAGGTATCCGACTACGTTCGAAACCGTGATTTTGCAAAAGCGCGTAAATGTATAATTTTCATGATATTTAGTGTCACTTAGATTAGAATACATGTATAAAATGTCTTTAAGGACACACACACACACATTATGACAAAAAAAATTATTTAAATACAATATTTTGGCCAAAAATTAACTTAGAATAACCTTTTTTCCAAATGTTCTCCTTTTGTAAAAAATGCTTCTATTGTATTAATAATTTGCCTGTATTCAGCTCAGACCTTTGTACAGAGGCTCAACTAGAATTTTTGAAGTGCATAACTTGGAAGTCGGTTTATCCATGTTTTACGAAAACAGAAGGGAAAAATTTTAAGAAAAAAACGCCGATAATTATTTCAAATGGTTGTAACTCTGAAAATAATGTGAATTTTTAAAAAATCACATAGTTGAGCCTCTGTAAAGAGGTCTGAGCTATATACAGGCAAAATATTAATACAATAGAAGCATTTTTCACAAAAGGAGAACATTTGGAAAAAAGGTTATTCTAAGTTAATTTTTGCCAAAATATTGTATTTAAATAATTTTTTTTGTCATAATGTGTCCTTAAAACAGTTTTATACATGCATTCTAATCTAAGTGACACTAAATATCATAAAAATTATACATTTATGCGCTTTCTTAAAATTATGGTTCCGAACGTAGTCGGATACCTTAAACAAAGGTAGCAACCAGGTTATTTTTAACATCTGACAGCAAGGGAATGTTAATATTGACCTGAGAGATGAGGTGCAAACATTTGGAGCCAGTAACGAAGCAGCGTGACGGATATTGGGTCTGCCTCTGCTTGAGAGACATCCAACAGTCACTCATCTTTCGTTAGATCAGCCCAATGGTGAGCTTATTTACTTCACTGAAGACAATTTTAGAGAGAATGGCTACATCACCTAAGACGACACTAACTGCATTTTTCCTGCTTTGCCAAAATGACGCATTTGCAAAAATATTACTTTATGTTGACGTACCCTGCTACTATACATGGAACGTGTCGTTGAAAGAATGGAAACGTCGTTTACGAGAAACACCTGTCGACGGCTGGCCAGGTGTGAAGACAGGAGAAGCTCTTGGGCGCATTTACACAATGCATGTTAGTAACTTCGAACGTTACTGTTTGCGAATGCTGCTGAATGTAATACAGGGCCCCACTAGCATTTTGGATCTAAAAATTGACGGCCAAGAACTTGAAACTTTTCGACAAGCGTGTGAGAAGGTATGGGGTTGTTGGAAGATGACAACCACTGGGATGCCACAATGGAAGAGGCTATGCTGTGTCACTCCCCTTCGCAAATAAGACAGCTATTTTCAATATTGATATGCACTTGCGGTTTATCCATTCCTCTTCAACTATAGGATAAGTATAAAATAGCGTTATGAGAGGATATATTGCACAGATTGGAGGATATATTGAAATATGGCTGTGGCCAAGCCCTGAAGGTAAGGAAGGACAACTGGCTCCAACACCTCGGAGATCTAGCGCTGGCTGTTTTAAGTACCGGCAATGCGTACTAGAGGAGTGCGAGAGTGATATCCAATACCGCCCCATACCATAATACCCGGTGCAGGACCAGTGTGGCGTTTCATAACGCAGCTGTTCAGCATGCTCTCTCCACGGTGTCTACAGACTCGAATCCGACCATCGTGGTGTTGCAGACAGATGTGTGACTCGTCAGTAAAGACAACTTCATTCTATTCTGCCACCCACATCCTTCTTTCATCGCACCACTGGCGGCTGAGACGTCTGTGGTTCTGCGTCAAGGGTAGACCAAGCAATGGACGTCTTGCGGACAGACCACTCTGCTGTAAACGGCGTCGAATGGTACGCGCAGACACTGAATGATGCGTTACAGACTCAATGTGCTGTGCTATGGTTCGTGATGTGACTGAGCGATCCGTCACTGCCATGCGCACAATTTGCCTGTCCTCACTTGAAGTGGTGCACTGAGGTGGATGCGATCGATTGCTTGGGCCATTGCGATTGAGTTGTCATAATTACAGTTGTGTTGAAAATTTTTATATTTTTATCTTAAATAAGGGAGAAATTATCACAAGTTCGGCTTGCTTGGTGGTCAGGTCCAACCCCTCGAGCTTGAGGGCCCTGGTGCAAGGCACCGCTAGCCTAGTGATGGTGAACCTTTTTGAGACGTGGGTCAAATTTTGTTCATATTTTTTTAGTACTAGCTCGTGGGTCACCAATGCCTATTTGCACTAGAATTAAGTTTAAAAATTTTTAACTGAGTATTTTTAAAACTAAACATATTTAAAATTCAATTAGTAAAAATGGGAGGGATTTGATAATTTAAAATTTTTTAGTGGAGTAAAAAATTCTTAAGTGTTTGGGGCAAATGGCAATAAATATTTGAATGACAAGGAGTAATGATTACACACAATATATATTATGAAATATTATTTATTAGTGTGTGTGTAACAAAAAATTGATTATTAAGTATTTAATGAGAAATCTGTTGCTGTGTTTATTTTCAGATAATTTTTTAATATTAGGTTCATATTTCGTATTCATTACTTTAACGCATTTCGCACAGTTAAGTCCTGTCGCCCTGTCAAGTCTATTTCTAATAGTTTACATTGAAGAAAAGAATTTTTAACATGAACATGTGGACACAAACATCGTTAAAAGAGCATTAATTAGTTTTTTCATTGATATAAAATTATTTGGTAAAGAATACCATGCGTGTATAATATAATATTTTCAATTTTTACAGTTTGATCAATATTATCTGCGCTACTTTCACACAGTTTTTCTTCTACTTCAGAAACCAAATCTTCAAATTTGTTTTCCACACAACGCTGTTTCGTAATTCAACTACAGTCGAGCCTCCATATAACGACCCTCTATATTGCGAATTTTTCCATATAGCAATATTTTTCCTGGAATCAAGAACATTTCATGTGATTTTCTTCATAAAATAACCTCCCTAAAGCGAAGTGCATTTTCTATTAAACGAACTTTTTTTTCTTATTACTCAAGTTTTGTCCTTCCTATTTTTAAAGTATTTCTGGACATTTCAAGTTATTCTCTATTAACACATTTTATGGTGGTCATAAATCTTGAACTGGTTTTATTAAGCTCCTAACTCGCAGAGAGCAATAAAATTCTGGGAGTTTCATCCGAGAAGTACAACTTTTAGCCTCCATTGTGCAGTTCACTAGAAACATCTTCGATATCCTCTTTCACCCTCAGTTGAGTTCTAGTTATAAAATAATGTATATTGAAAATCACTTGTATACTTGAAGTTGTAGAAAATGTCTCTAAAATTCATTAATTTTAATATAAAATTATTTTCTTAATATTGAAAATACAGTGAATTCCTCGACATTCTTTTTACTTGTTTTCCTTACAGTTTATTTTCATTGATGGGTAAGATTTATAAAATAAATAGTTATTTTTTAATTTACAAAAAGATGTGAATAATTACTTTTTAGTATATAGTGTGTTTGAATATAAAATTTGTTTTACGTGGTTTATATAAAGTATATTGAAAGATGAATCTCTATCTAACGAATTTTCCATATAACAAACTTTTTTCGAGATTTAGCGACTTCTTTATAAAGAGGTACAACCGTAATTCCATTCCTAAATTATCGATACCCAGCCATATAAATTCGGTTAACGCCATTGTTTCAAATTCTGTTTTATATGGATATAAAATAAAAGTGAAATGTATTTTCTAAACTTTTAAATTGATTGAATCTTTCTTCAAAAGCTTGTTTTATTTCCTGCATAATCATTAAATATTTTTAATTGCATTTTCTTGAATGTCAACGGAATTTTTAAAAATTATTGTGTTTTGAAAATATTTCATGATTTTCATTTCCAAATTCTTAGCAAAGATGCCAAGTTTCGTTATAAATATTTTTATATTTTCAAACATCGTTAAAACAATAAGTCCATGCCCTTGAAGTTTTTTATTCAGTTCATTAAAATGCTGAGTGATGCCGCATAAAAATATTAAATCATTCAACCAATATATATTGGGTAATTCTAGTAACTATTGTCTTTTTTTTAATTAAAAAGAGCTTAGTTTCTTCTAATAACGTTACAAAACGATTAAGGACGACCGAAACCATGCCATTGCACATTGTTGTATGTCAAAATCCCTGAATATTGCAATTCAATTTCCTCTAAGAATTGTGCAAATTGCCGTTTATAAAGAGCTCTTGAGTTTATAAAGTTGATTATTTTTGTTACATGCTGGTGTATTATACAATGAAATTCAGTCAGATAATGTAAAATATTTTGCTTAATATACTGAATAAATCCAATGTTTTCCTTACCATACTAGATGCACCGTCTGTTGTTACAGAAACTATTTCCTGAAGGTCAATATCCATTTCTTGAAATTCTGTAAAAATATCAAGACCGGTACATTTCCATTTCAACCTTATTAGTTTTATTAACACTTTTTTCATTAAACGTTTCCATATTTATACCGAGCAAAAACTACTAATTGCGCATAACCATTTATATCATTAATCTCATCTAAAGCATTTGGATACATTTCTGCATAATTAAAGTCTGTGACGGGCTCACGCGTCTTTTCTTTAACATCACCTCCGGGTTCTTTGATGGCCAAGATTAATGGCAACTCTTTTCCAACCAAAACCCAAGAAGCGAAATGCGAATAAGAAATACAAATAAGATAGCTTTTAAAAGAACAGAAGTTTCAGTAAGCAGGATGGCAATTTGATGAATGTTATGTTTGGATTAGATACAAGCGTGAATTGACAGCCTATCGTAAAGTTACCTAGAAACCCAGCCATTACTACAAGGTGTATACCATTGCACGCGCTCCCAGACGTTTCCATTTAAGGATTGAAGTTAAGTTTGGATTAAGGTAGGACTGATTATTTGATATTTAGGACTTGTAATATTATTAGAAGTGAGAGTAGGTGGATAATATAATTATTTAGAGAAAGTGGTCTAAGTTACGCGATTCGGTTTAACTATCTTTTTGTGTGTTGGTTCATTCCAGATTCTCGCTAGTTAAATTTATCTAAATTATTAGACGTTTAAGTTCTATTCTTAATAAAGTCATGTTAAGAATTTAAAATGTCTGTTTATTCAGAAAACCCCACACCTCTAGCTCACGCTGACAATCAAAGATATGGTCACCAAAAGGGGGGCCATATCACAAGTCGTTATGTATTTGTGAAAAAATATTTTTTTTTAATTCTGTTACTCAGTCTTTAATTATATTGCGACTTATAGGTAACTCATTTATACGTCTTGTAATGAAATCTTTTTCTTTCAAATCAGCAAACAGTGAAAGACTACATTCTAATAACCCTTTTTTTTTTTTACAAATTCTCCTTCTGAAAAAGGTTTCCTGTGGCGAGCAGTGCAATGGTCAACTTAGAAACTAGCAGCTATAATGTCATTTTTTGGAACCAAAAAACTTTTTAAAACACTGCTTTGAGAAAAATTATCTTTTTTCTTTTGAAAAAAATACGTTTTTGTCTTAATCTGTTGACATGCCGAGATTAGAATGCAACGTTTCAAAATGTCTTTTCATATTATATGTAAGTGAAGTCACTTTTTCATTACAAATTACACATGTAAACATTTTATTCCTTCCAATCACACCATATTTATCAAACCATTCAGCTTGATATGGCTTGGAGCTTGTATGCCTTGTACAAGGCTACAGACAGAAGCGGATTAAGCGGGTGGTGAACCTGGTAGCCGCCAGGGGCCCCTAGCGCCAGAAGGGGACCCACGCTTGATGGATTCCACTTATAAATTCAACGTGCAACAAAAGGATTTTGAACCGATATTGCAACCCCGATGACTTCCTTGTATTTGAGTCGTGTAGCAGCCCTAGCCATCTTTTTCTCGTACATCTGTATTGTTGTAATCTGTATAAATTTTTTACTGCTTTTTTTTGCCCAAATTTATTTTGAGCAAATGAATACTATTCAAATCAAACAAATTAATTTTCAGTTCACAGCCATGCTTAGTTATTTTCGGGTACATTTTACACTGATGGAAAAAAAATCTCTCAACACCAAGTCAATGTAAGATTGTTTAATTCTGGTTGTGGATGAAGCTGACATTGCTGTCCAATGATATCCCACTCGCGCTCGATTGGAGAAAGATCTGGTGATCTAGCAGGCCAACGTAACACGTGGACACCCTATAGAGCTTGTTGGTTTACAACAGGGATGAGAGAGCTCGTTATACTGTTGGAAAACACCCCTTGAATGATGTTTATAAATCGCAGTGCAACAGTTTAAATCCCCGGACTGATGTACTTGTTTGCAGTCAGGGTATGTGAATTTACCTCGAAAGGGCTCCATCAATCAAAGAAAATTTCTTACACCGGACCATAACTGAAGGGGCAGGCCCAGTGTATCTAGGTGACAGAAAGATTGTTTGCAGGCGCTGACTTTGCCTTTTCTAATCCAGGGGTGTCCAACACACGGCCTGCGGGCCGCATGTGGCCCGCCAGTACGGAAATTGAGGCCAAAAGACTCTTTTTAAAAAAAAATTTAAGTATCAGGTTTTAAAAGTTTTTTCATTTTGAAATTTATTTGAGAAGAAATTTATTTATATATATATAAATCTACAATATAGTTGTCTGTTACCTGTTCTTGTTTTGAAATAAATCCTTTTTGATAATAGAAATGTGTCCTTTAGATTAAAGTAGATTTATATTTTATCAAACAGTTACATTTATTTTACTATAGTAAATTACTTTTTTAATAAATTTCGAATTGTATTATGCATATCCTTTACTATTGGGTGGTCAGATTCTCTGTGCTTGGGATTTTTCATTTCTCCTTTTTTCGCGGGTCCCCAAAAAAGCAAGAGGCGTAGAGATTTTTTTAAAAGTTTAAAAAATATTAGGACGGTTGACAGGCCATGGGTCGCCCCCCCTGGGGGAAGATAACACTAAAGGGGGCGCGAGCGTGCTTTAAAAAGGACACAAATCTAAAACCCGTTCTTTCGGGAATGATTTAACGGGCTATCATTTTTTGCGGCGGGTTATTGTTTGATCGTGTTTCTAAATGGGGGGCCCCCCCTTGTTTTTGGTTTGGGGGCCCCAAACACTAAAGGGGGGGGGGAGCATATCGAAAATTTAAAGTTTTTAAAAAAAATAACCAGAAAGAAGTAAAAAAAAAATATTTTCTCCATAATAAAAAATACCAACACTGAAAATTTTTATTTTATCATCTGTTGTTTTTTCATCAAATCCATCTTTGATCCCAAAACCAAATTAAAAAAACATTTTGTTTAATTTGTGAAATTTCCCTCGATGAAAATTTTTTTACTACGTTTTTTTAAGAACATTTTTTTTAAAAAAAAAGGCCCAGACCCAAAAAAATTCAAAAAGTAAAAACACCTGTAATTTTGAAATACTGTACTTGGTTGTGGAAAAGAAAGGAAGATATGATTCATTTTTTTGCCGGCATAATACTTTCGATTTTGTTTAAACCCTTTCCCAACACGGGTTTTTGCCCTACATTAGTTCCGCCCCATCTTTATGTTTGTTTTTTTCCGCTAAGGAAATTTGAAAATAAAAAAGTTTTATGATTTTGGAAAAAGGTTGATTGATTTGGGATTTTTGGCCAAGATTTATTTTATCTGTATTCTCAAATTATGGAAGGAAAAAACGTCATAATTCTTTTGCACCCGTTTTTTTATTCTGAATAAATTTTTAACCCGGGGCGGGGCACGGGGCATCTGTGATCTCTATTGAAGGAAGATAAACTGATCAAGTAAAGGAATAACCTGCTAAAAAAGAATGATTTTATTCGTTAGAAACCGGGTGAACATGAAAGGAAAATTTTCAAATTTTCCAAAAAACACATCCTAAAATCGAACCATAAGTTTTGGGCAGTTTCCTTGTAAAAAAGACAAAAGAAAGAAAGTTAACTTGTTTTTGTTGATCCCCAAAAAGGTGTCACGAGTTCGACCCCAATACCCCCAAAGCCCGCCGTGGGGAGAGATCGCAAATCTGTCAGACCGCGTCCTCTTGGGGTGGTGGGTATTTAAAAAGGGCCATCCAAAATCGTCCTCGTCATTTGACCATGGTTAAAAATTACGATTCCCAAAACCCCCTCTTAGCTGAACAGTGCGACGTTTATTTCACCATGCATAAAAACCAAAAACTACAATAACGCAAAATTGCACGCCGCAAAAAAACCCTGTAATATTGGAAAATTGCCTCTGGTTTGCTCCTTTTTTAAAGGTCTTCCATTTTTTGAATCTTTTTTAGTTCAGTTTTTTGGATTTTTCTCAAATTATAAAAAAAAAAAATTAAAAAGTTTGAAAGCCGGTAAGTATATTTTCTTTTTAAATTATTCCGGGTTAAAATTTTTATCATTGTAATTATCAAAAAATGATTGGGGGATTGTCCCCCACACCATTGCTTAGTATCATGCGCGCCGCCCGGGGGTTTAAAAACATTTGAAGCCAAAATTAAAAAAGTAACACAATTATTTTTTCATGGGAATTTTATATTTTTTTTCATTATTTAACTTTAAATTTAAAAATGAATTCTTGGGGTTTTAAAAATTTAAAGCTTTTAAAGGGGTTTTTACAATTATAGATTTATCTAAAAATCATTTTTACATTTTTGTTAAAATTTGGGTTTTACCTTTACGTTCAGCTATTTATGAATAATGATTTTTTAACAAAATGAACTCGTGGAAGGTGGTACTTCACCCCGTATACGTTTAATGTATAGTACTGAAGACGGGATTTTATAAATAATTTTTAATACTGAATTAAGAACAATTTAATAATTGTTAGTGACTTCCATGGGGGCGTGGGCAAAAAATTTTCAAAGGAAGGTTTAATATCAGGGAAATTTACACTCTGGGTTTTTTTTTCTATATTTACAGAACCCCTTTTTTTCTTCAAAGCAGCCACCCAAAAATCCCGGGTTTTAAAAAAGGTAGGATGTTGAAAATGGGTTATTTTACAGTGTGTTTTTGTTTTTAGTGCAGAAAATTAATTCACTTTCCCC
Source organism: Trichonephila inaurata madagascariensis (assembly GCA_019973955.1). Classification (NCBI taxonomy): domain Eukaryota; kingdom Metazoa; phylum Arthropoda; class Arachnida; order Araneae; family Nephilidae; genus Trichonephila; species Trichonephila inaurata. The sequence goes on from BMAV01027589.1 coordinate 69,395, forward strand.
AAAAATTTAAAACGATTTTTACAAAATTGCCTTTAATTTTTCACTGGGTTAAAAAGATTTCTTCTTCGGAAAAGGCCCCCTTTTGGGGTATTTTGATATGATCCCCAATCCACCCCGTAACTTTCCCGTTTTCTTTACGAAAATACTTTTAAAAATTCTTTGCCCGGCTAAAAATACATGGTTTTAAAAACAACACATTTGTTCTTTTTGATTTTGAAATTTTAACACATAACGAGTGGTGCTTTTTCCCCTCATTTACCGGGGGAAATCCAAATTTTAAAAAATTTTGAGAATACCTTTAAATTTAAAACCCTCTCGTCTGTGTACCTGTTGATCCTTTTTTTCGTCGAAAGTTGCACGACTTAAAATGTATGTATGATTTTGTTCTATTCTACTGCCGTGAATCTTAATTTCCGTAATTCAATTAACGTCAAAAAAAATGTAACAGTAGATTCGGTAGCTTGAAAACCGGTGCCCCAAAAGCTGAAATTGGCAGGAAAAATTTTTTTCATGTTTGCGCAGAGGTCCAAAAAATTTTGGCCCCGAAAAAAAGGAAAACCAGATGTGATGCATATGATAGAAAACAACATAGAATGACTTTTTTCTTTTTTGATTTTTGAAATGGATCTGAAGGTAAAACTTAATTAAATATAAAATTTTTGGTCTGTTCCAATTTAAAAAATTTAAAAAGGAAAAAAAACATAATAATAAGAAAAAATTTTGTTTTTAAATATATATAATTTTTTAAAATATTATTACTTAAAAAAATAATAAAAAATTTAAAACTTATACATATATAATTGATATCGCTTGTAGGCAGCGTCGTGCATTTTTTTTGCAGTAAATCATTTTGTTGTCAGGGAGGGGGGGGGACAAAAAATGGTGAAAAAAATTGCCAGTATTGAAAGTTTGAAAACACGGGGTTTAAAAAGAAATGTATCTTAATCGTTTGCAAGACAGCGTTCTTTAAAATGAGTAACAAAATCAATTGGAAAACCGTAATTTTCAAGAAAATGGCAACAAATTTTTTTTTAAAATTTTTATCCCGCATTTTTTAAAAACATAAAGTTATTATATTAAATTTTGTCTGTATACATGAAAATTGAAAAAAAATTAATTCATTCTGTTTTAAATTTTCCCCAATAAATGTTTTTGTTTCCAAATCGATATTATATATTTTACGTGGGCCCGCGAGATTGCCCAAGTAGCCCGCTTTTGGGTTGGGTCCCCCATTCTAATCAATATACAAATACTGCAGAGGATAAGCAGCAACCCCGCATCGTTTGGGCCGGATTTAGCGCCCCATAGCCCACTGCTATATGGCTTGGGGCCCCAACCCACTTGCAGGGGGACCCCTAATTTCTCCCCCTTCGCCACTGCATCCGGCACCAAGACAGAAACAACTCCTGGGTGATCTTAGCGTGCATCACCGAATACAGATGTCAATGATTTAGAGCGAATGGTATGAACGCTACAGGACGTCTGGCTGGGAGCCATTTCCTAAACGAATGATTTGTTATAGTCCACTATTTCCCTCTGGTGCAGGAAAAAACTATTATTTCTGTTGTAGATGAACTACGTCCCCCAGCCATGTGGTGAATACTGCGATCTTCTCTGTCAGTGGTGACCCGTGCGTAATTGAGCCATAGTTATCTTGAGGGAGTGCCTTCCCTGGACCACTGCTGCCAAAAATCATGCGCAAAGGATACATTCCTTCCAAGTTTTTCTGTAATATCGTGGAAAGAAAATCTACCTTTTTAGCTCTATTATACAACCTTGTGTTCAAACTCAGCGAGCTTTTGATAATGGCTTATTCGTCGTCTTATATATAAAGTCATTTTGGACTAACATCAACTCACTACGTCAAATTTCAACGATAAATAACCCTCACGTACTTTATAGTGCGTATTTAAAGTACACTTGATTCACATCATCTATGTGATGCTACTAGCGCCACACTTATGCGCCTAGCGAGAAATTTGAATCAAAGTTTTCTTTCAGATGTATAAACACGTCTACCAATTTTCTTCGACATAGCACAAATCCTTCTTTGTAAAACAGCGTTTCTCAAACTGTGGGGAGCGTCTCCCTTGTGAGGGGCGTTATAACTCTACAAGGAGGGCGCGAGCATATTGAAAAGTTGAAAAATTGAAGATTATTCAAAATATTATTAATTTACTGAAAGTAAGCAAATAAAATACTTTCTGACATAATAAAATAAAAAATACACATTTACACTGATATAATACACTTATAAAAGTATCTGCACTGTACAATGTATTTTATTATTAATTTGACAATACTAAGTTAAGAACAAGTTTGATAATTACCAGTGACCCCATGGGCTTGTATTAAGACTTATCTTGATGATTTTACGGTTTATAATTAAGTCCTTAGCTGCCGATTAAAAGTTACGGGGTTCGGTCCCCAATGCCACGGTTTTCCACGTAGACACGCGTATTTTGATGGGGGTTTTAGGGGGGGGAGGAGAAAAGGAATAAATAAGCAAAATCCTCTGAAATAAATAAATCCTTTGCAAAGACTGTCAAGGTCCTTTTCTTGTATTCCAAAGCCTTATGAATAATTTTATGGATAACAGTGCACAGAAAAGATCGTACTTCGGAAAGACGTATATATACGTCCAAAATATTAATGCTTTGGCTGAGAGAGACGTTTATATGCGTTGGTAGTACATATGAGGTTAAAGTCGTACTGTAGCTTTAGTGTAAAAGTATAGTATTGTTGAATTCAATACTATGTTATTGTATGGAGGGGGGCGAGATGAAAATGATGATTGAAGATTGGGTCGCGAGTATTGAAAGTTTGAGAAACACTGTTGTAAAGGGATTTTTATTTCCTTCAGTGTATTTTACAAATGAAATTAAATGAAGTTACTTGATAAAAGATGTTTCTAGTTCAAAGCAAACTATTTCGAATTAGTTGAATTTAGGCCTTAATAGCGCGATAAAGATTAACAAAAGCGGTCTTGGCTGAAATCCGTGATACGAATGAGGGGAAAAAAAGGCCACAATATTAGAGGCTACTTCCCTTTAGAAACAGATGGAAAAAAATATGAAAATTCCCTAAATGATCATGATTGGGAATACCATTCTCCAGAGAATAAATGCTATTAGCAAACCATTGCAATAAGTTGAGTGTGAATAATTAAAAGGACCTAGCTTACTAAAATCTCTAGAAAATTGTATTCAAAATTTCAGAAATGAATTTGGGAAGATGGACAAGGAGCAACTGATTTATCAGGTCTTTCGTTTGAAGAGGAAGCTGGACAAGCTCGCACGCAGTAAAAGGAAAATACATATATATATATATATATTTGGTAAAAGTAAAGAAGTCGGTTAAAAATTTCTGAAAAAAGGGAAAATTTCATAGTTAATTCATTTCATGTCATATGTGATAGGGCAAGAGCAGAACTATCCCGAAGAGCTGAGATTTATCAAACTGTTATATAACACTTTATCGTATTTTTGACGAGAGATTATTCCGAAATTAAAAAGAAAGCTACACAAAAATTAAAGGAAACTTACAAAGACGATATTGAATCTTTTAATTTTGACGATATGAATTGGAACAAGAAAAGAAAAGAAAGATATATAATGAATACCCCCCACTAGAAATTATTCGAGTTGCAAGAGATATCCTAATGTAAAAATACTTCTGAAAATATTATTAACAATATCCCTTATCGAATGCATCAGGTGAAAGAGCTTTTTCAGTTTTAAAACGTGTTAAAAATAATTTAAGAAGTACTATGGGAGAAAAGACGAATTGAACAACATGACCATATTATATACAGAACAAAATGTTTTGGACAAAATAGAAATGACAAAAATAATTGATGAATTTCCAAAGAAAAATCACAAGTTGTATAACAAAACTGCATAAGCTCATCAGTAAGGTTTTTAATTTTTTTAAATACAGTTAAGACTTTTCTTTAGACGTTGAGTTTTATTTCTTGCAATGCATTTTATTTTGAGAATTTAAAGCAGGGGTACTCAAACTTTTTACTGCTGGGCCGCATACATATGTTAGCTATTTCACGCGGGTCACATACGTAAGTTAGTTATTTCACGTGGGCCGCAAGGTGAAGATAAATGTGAGGGGGGGAGAAATGCTTTAAGACCAAGAAAACACTGGAAATTTAAAATGTGGAAAATTAATCAAAATATTAAAACTCCTGTGTGTGTTTTGCTTTTTTTAAATTTTTATTTCTTTATTTTTGTAACTGACACTAAATTAGAAGCATTTAATAAACACTCCTTCACGATATCTGCATCAGCAAATGGTTTCATATGATTACCAATAATATAACATGTGAAATTGCCCCCTAGGGTGCCCTTCTCCTTGATTATCCGCGTGAGCTAGAGGCTTAGGATTAACAAAAGAACTAGATGTATCCATGTTCTTCATATGACTTTATTAAGAACTTAAACGTTTAACAGATTAGATGATAATAATATATGTGAGAGAATCTACGATGACAAAACACACAATATCAATAATACCGAAATAACGTAACTCGGATTACTATCAATATCTAACCCGCCTAATCTCAATTTCAATAATATCACGTCCTAATATTAAATAGTCAATCCTACCTTGATCCGATCACCGATCTAATCATAAGGGAGTTGCGTCTTTACTTGAGTGCAATAGTATGCACCCCTTGACCTAATGGCTCTATCTTTGGGATAACCTCTCTTTGCTGTCACTCTTCACAATCGTATCACTCTCTATCATAACATTCCCCAAATTGCCATCCCACTTACTCAAACTTCTGATATTTAAAAGCTATCTAATTTGCACCTTATATTCACGTTTCACTTCTTGGGTTTTGGTTGGAAAAGAGTTTCCATTAATCCTGGCCCCAAAAGAACCCAAAGGACATGTTAATGAAAAGACGCGTGAGCCCGTCACAAACTTCATAGGATGTCTTTGTTACCGCTGTGATACTACCACTGACAAAACACTTTGTTGCTGTTGCAAAGATTATTCAAGAAAGCCTATTTATCACCTCTTGCAAGAGATCTTCAAGGAAAAGTGTCTGAAAGATTCCTGTTTATTGGTATTTTTAAATACAGCACTTTCACGACAAATCAAACAATTACTGATCATTGTTATTTTTTTCACTACAAAATAGTCAACCACCCAATCGTCTTGAAAAGATATATTTTCTTCAAATATATTTCGCTTGCAAGATAGAAAGAGTGTTAAAAATTAGCTCCACCCATAAAATTGTCGCTGTCAGTTATTGCTAACATTAACCGTTCCAAATAGAAAAAGAACATCAATTCGTTCCCGTATGACACCGACAGCAAAATTGATATACTTGATTTCTTGACAAAATATTTCCCACCAAATTTATAATACAATGTTCTTAAATAAGTGAATTTCTCAGAGCAATGGACATGACCGGGCCACTTAAAAAGGCTCGGTGGGCCGCAGGTTGAGTATTGCTGATTTAAAGTATAAGCGACTCTTTTTCGAATCTTCAGCTCATGGGCCTCAAACTTTTACCACCAGGGGCCTCCAACTACCTTAATTCGCCTCTGGCTACTGGCTACATAGTACAGGGCTACAATTAAAAATATTTATATTTAGATACAATAATTTGAGAAGAAATTTTGTATTAACATAACTAATGTAACATGATGAACTGGTAGCGTGATGATGAATTCACAGCAAATTTTAGAAAGAAAAATTTATTTTCTCAACAAAATAGTTAATATTAATGCAATATGGGAATGTTCTTTTCGCCAAGCTGGTTCGTTCAGTCTCTCTTTATAGTTGGAGTTCAATCGCTCCTATGCTCTACACATCACTAGCCTCTACAACGCCACCGGCATCCATCCTCTTCTTCCTCCTCTCACTCCAAGAAAGTCAGCCTTGGACTTAAATCCAATCTCTATCTCTGCTCTCGGATGTCCCATCTCAACAAAAAATTACCCTTTTAAACTCCAGGGTCGGGTCCACTACAAACCCCTCGTCATTTTTCATTGACCGGCCCACTAAAGTCTACACACGGCCCTCGGACTCATTAGCGTCCTATTCGCGTGGACCTAACAATAGCACTCTCCGGTCCGTCTTGAATGTAGTGGCATCTCGTCCGACATCTGGACACTTTATCCATTTCGTGGTCATTGTTCCTTGAAGCCTTTCTCCCGTCATCCTCCTATGCGTCAGAAAAGCCCCACCAATTGTCACCCGGTAGGGGCCCTTTTATGTCTATTTCTACTTTCAGTCATAGTGTCGTGGAGGACCCGAGGCTAAACAATAGACAATGACCTCAAAGCTACGTGCACTGTCTCCGAGCCACCTGCTCTAATCTATAAAACTTGACATGAATGGAAGGGTGGGGGTCTTGTCAAAGCGCAGTCGTTACACTCACATTACTTTTAAATGAGTTCGAAATGGATGCCACTAAGTTCAATACTGGTACTAACTGGTACAGGCGCGCCTTAAATTACGAGCCAAAAATTGCTAGTATCGAGAATAACATACATGCGCATGGCGCTCATTGGTGCCTCACAAGGTGAAACAGAGAAAGCTACGGCAGTCTCTTTCTACGAACATAACTGAACATAACCTTACAAAAGTGCATTTTATCCGAAGAAAGGGCTTTAAATATGGTTATTTGCTTAGGTTGGTCGATTTTTTTTCAACAAACAAAATATGAGTAAAATTATACACTTTATTTGATACTTTGTAAACACTTTCACTTTATTTCAAGTACTACATACTTTCATATACATTTGTTGTCCTTTTCTAACTTTGGAACTGTAATGGACGAACTGAAGGTTACAGAGAGCATTAAAATTGATGTTGTGTCAATGCAGTGCTGGAAAAAAATCAAATAGAATATGAATAGCCCCCACAAATTAGAAAATCTAAATAAACCCGCTTAAGCAAGCAAGTGGCTGCCTAGTAATCGTGGGTCAGTTAAAAAGCTATTGTGAGTCAGTGTCTGACCCAAGGGTCATAGATTCGCCATCACTGGCCTAGCCCATTGATAGCTACGCCACTGCTCTGAGGTCAATACCAACACCTCAGAACCCTAGCAGGTAGCAGGACATCACTCCGGTATGGCGAATCCGAACATTTACAGCTATTGACAAAAGCTTGGAATATTCAAATAATATGGTGATGCTTATAAGAGCTATGTTTATGTAGTCGTAATCCGAACTCATTTTTGACTTTTATTTAACTTGAAATGTAAATTGTTCGAGTGGAATCTTGCAACTCAATTTTGAAGCTGATGTCTTCAACCAATTGAGCTGAACTTTTGTATACACGTTTAGTCTGGATGACAATACTTTTTTTGACCATTTATATTCCGACATCGCAATTAGTTAAAAAGATATTAATTAAAAACCTTTTACCCCTGTAAGCTTTTTATTCTGCCTAGCAGTTTATCGGATTCAGCTTAAAGAAGTTATGATTTTTCGACCTTTTTTAAAAAACCATCTTATTCTTTCTATCAAACTACTGAGACAAAAAAAATAAGTACATAATCGGAGAGATCTCATTTATTTCTCCACGATACGGTACAATTCTTTTTAAAAAGTAATGATATTTTCTATTTTTTACGATTTTTTCTAAAATGAGTCAAAATCGATACGTTTTCATGAAAATGATTTCTAAATCATTCCGTATGAATTTTTTTTTCGTGGTAATGAATCAATATTCTGCACTAAAAATGTTCAGAATTTTCTCTTTTAGAATCAGTTATTTAAAAAATAAAATGCCGAAAACTTTTTTGTTTACGATTTTTCAAAAAATACCCAAATTTTTAATAAAACATTAAAAAACATCGCCATTTTTAAAGATAATCGCACGAATTTTTTTTTCCCGTTTGTAGAATAGTATATTTTATAATGCACGAAGATTGAAAAAAATTGGTTTGAAATTACGGATTTTAAAAATTGTTTGTGTTTATCGTTTTGAATGTATTATCGTAAAAACAAAAACAAAAAAAAATGAGTTTTAATATTTTGATTAATTTTGCTTTGCCAATGTTGTTTTGGTTTTACAGTGTTTATCCCCCCTTCCCATTATCCTCTTGTCGCGGTCCGAGGGAAATATCTATCATATAAGCGTGGCCTGGCGGGAAAAAAGATTGAGTACCCCTGAGCTAGCCTGTTCAGAATTAACCAGCAAACGACCTTGCAACAATGATGCGTTGAATGAGATGAACAGACTGAGAAACCTATCCAGCGATAACTAAAAAGTAAAAAAACTTTTTAAAAACAAGCTTTTATTTAAATGCTCTAAAAAGAATAAAATAAACTTTTCTCTTAAAACTTTTTTCAATTCCTGCTATTAGCTCACATTCTCTATATATTTATTTATTTATTTATCTTGGTGGAATTTTCAATCTTTAATAAAATACATTTTAAAGAACTCAATTGAGCTGAAATTTTATATACATGTTTAATTGGATGACAACACAGTAATTTAATGATAATTAATAAAAATTAATTGATTAAAACTAATTATTCAAAGAACTGCAAATTGAGCCACGTTGGCATCATTTTGGGCGACTTAACGACCCTTTTGGTGACGTGTTAAAACTTGAAAAGGTTATTTTCTCACGTTTTAAAGCATTAAGTTGAATTGAATTTTATATACACGATTGTTTTGGATAAAAACACGATACTTTAATGATAATTAATAAAAATTAATTACCACTTCATGTTGTGATTCTGTCGTATGTATATACATATGTACACGGCTGGCCACCGTAAATGCAACACCCTGAAGGAAGCATGCAAATAACATGAAATTTACAACATGCATTACCGGAGGTGAGATATGCAAAGGATTAGAATTTCAACGCAGACACACATCACGCGCCTGTGGCGCCACCTCAAAGGGCTATTTAAGGCTTGGAGATTTCGACGATTTCAAGTTCGGCAATTGTGTTTTTCTTGTGGTTTTTTCAAAAAACGATCAGTTATGTCTCGTAGAAAACAGCGATCAGCTTTTGATCAGGTATCCGAGTTCGACAGAGGAAGGATAGTGGCCTACCGTGGATGGGGATTATCTTTCAGAGAAATCGGTAGTCGTGTTGTGGACGAAACCAAACAACTGTAATGCGGATATATGACCATTGGATACAGGAGGGTACGACAGACCGATGTGGTAGATCGTATCCCCTCAGTGCACCACTTCAAGTGAGGACCGGCAAATTGTGCGCATTGCAGTGTCGGATCGCTCAGTTACATGACGAATCATAGCACAGCCCATTGAGTCTGCAACACATCATTCAGTGTCTGCGCGTACCATTCGACGCCGTTTACAGCAGAGTGGTCTGTCCGCAAGACATCCATTGCCTGGTCTACCCTTGACGCAGAATCACAGACGTCTCCATCGGCAATGGTGCGATGAAAGAAGGATGTGGGTGGCAGAATGGAATAAAGTTGTCTTTACTGACGAGTCTCGCATCTGTCTGCAACACCACGATGGTCGGATTCGAGTCTGGAGACACCGTGGAGAGAGGGTGCTGAACAGCTGCGTTATGCACAGCCACACTGGTCCGGCACCGGGTATTATGCTATGGGGTGGTATTGGATATCACTCTCACGCACTCCTCTAGTAAGCATTGCCGGTACTTTAAACAGCCAGCGCTACATCTCCGAGGTGTTGAGCTGGAGCCAGTTGTCCTTCCTTACCTTCAGGGCTTGGCCACAGTCATGTTTCACCAGGATCTAAGTAGGAATTGACTCAATTTTTTTTATACTACTTGTTTGCTTTTAACTTATGACGTCATTACACAATTTATGATATAAAAGGTTGTCGAGATTTACCTGTGTAGATAAACAAGCAAATTAAATAACTTGATCTGATTGATTTTAATTTTTAAAATTTTCAAACTAAGCAAATACGAGTACTTAACTCCTCGCGGCTCATGTGTAGTATAGGGGGGACACATCGGATTTAGGGATTTTTCTTCGGATTTGGCGATTTTTATCTAAATGTCATGGTGGGATATCTAATTCATTCTAAGATAAATGATAAATAATTCCGAAAAAAGTATCTTGGTGACCGCTTTTAGTCGCTAAAAGAAAGGACTACGCCAAGAGCCCCCATACTACACTCGAACCAATCTCGCGACAAGCTTTTATATCATAAATTGTGTAATGACGTTATAAGTTGGTAGCAAAACAAGTTTTAAAAGAAATGTTTATTTTATTCTTTTTCGAGCATTTAAATAAAAGCTTGTTTTTAAAAATTTTTTACTTTTAATTTATTTAATTTCAGCAATATTAGCAGATTAGCACCTAACTTGAACTTTAAAATATTTCGTGAATAGTGGCAACCTTTTGTTAGCCTTGCAGGCTGAATACATTTCAACTCTCTTTCAATATCTCGGCTTCAGTCTTCATTACTAATAATATATAAAAAAAAAAAGGTAAATCAGCAGAGGTTGTTTATTTTTTTTTATACAAAGCTATGGCGGGTGTTGTTAATGAAGTTACTATTAAGAAAGAGATTGAAGATCCAGCGGATTCTCCGGACCAGACTGACACACAAGATTCTGGGCAAGGACAATCTGATAATCAGAATCAGAAGCTTTCAAAAGGTAGAAAATTTGAAATTATTTCTTCCAATTTTCTGTCCAAACGCGTGTGTTCTCATGCGTTTAATATATTGTTTAATTTTTAAATATAATATTTCAGAATGCGCCATAAAGAACTGTATGCTTTTTTTGAAAATTTTTCTCGTGCATAGATAAAATGTACCCAAGCACACAATTGAATATTTTAAGATAAGAATTTGTTATGTGTCAGTGCAAAATCGATTTTTTAAAAATTTATACTGTGGACATACGAAGCCTATAAAGAATTCATGTTTGCATTTGCTTTTAAATGTTCTAGTATTTTTAAATCTAATGTTGGAGCTTCTATCGGTTCAAGTGTAGTATAGGGGGCCACTTCGGATTTGGCTATTTTTCTTTGGATTTGGCGATTTTTATCTTCATGTTATGGTGAGATATCGAATTCATTATAAAATAAATAATAAGTAATTCCGAAAAAAGTACCTTGGCGAACACTTTTAGTCGCCAAAAAAATGGACTGCTCTAAGTGGCCCCCCTATACTACACTTGAACCGCTTCTATCATTTAAAAATATTTTACTTTTGGCATTGTCTGTTTTAACATTGGAATAAGTTGAAAGAAAATAAAAGTTTCATTCTTGAGTAATAATAGCCATTCTAGGCATGTTCGTATTTAAATTATAGGCGATGAATAAGTTATCTTCGTGATTCAGTTTTAGTAATTGTATTAATTATGCATGGCTTTTGCATCTTTTTTCATCTGTTATATATGATAATCAAGAACAGATTTATATATTAGCCTCATCACATGGCAGTTAACTTGTAAAGCAAACAATGAGTAACAAGTTATATTTAGTTAGGGAATTTCTTTTGTAGATTTATCTGTCTTCCCTGTTTTATGTGCATCAAAATACAAAGTGCTTTTAAGTTCCTTTACGTGTATCAATAAACTAGTTTCTTTTATGGGCACTTAGTAAAAAAAACTAAAAATCATTTCAGTTTTCTTTTTTTCTTGTGTAACTTCTCTTAAAACTCAGCTGTGTTACTTTTTAAAATGTTAAGTTCACATTTTAGAAGCCAGTATGATGAAGTTCTTGAAATTTGTTAAGTTTATTCCTGTCAAAAAAACAACCAAGTGAAGACATTGGAAAATGAAAAGAAGGTTAAAGTGTAGAATTGGGGGCCCTTGGTGATGTGAATTTCTTTTGTTGACCAAAATCGGTCGCCAAGCGACTCATTTAGCGATAGATGTTTTCGGCGACCGAATTCGATAGCCAATCTACATAATTTAGTGGTAGGTGTTCCAAGAATATGCACACTGTAATTTTGAAATAAAGATGAAGATATTAAGTGAAATAATGAAAAACCTTTATAAGGCTATCGTTAATGCATAAAATTAAAAATTATACTTTCTTAAGCAAAAGGAAATTGTAAATTAGAATATTAAAGAAAAAGGCTTATGTGTCCTCTCAGGAAAGTTCTAAAGAAGAATAAAATTCTTTCACACACATTTCCATACATACTTCTTTGCAAAATCTCATCCAATTAGTGAATGTTTTCTTCGAAACATTATGGTCAAAAGAAAGGAAGTCTCGTTTCAACTTTCGCACCCACATATTCATCAACATCAGAATCTTGTGCATATTCAGCTTACTTTTTTGGAACCAGTTATTCTTCCTTACAGATCTTTTTATACAATGCACATTTGCTCCTATCTTTCGGCATCCCTGAATATATCCATCACTCGAATCCTTTTAATCAAACACATTGCTTTCTTGCAAACCGAACATTCAGCATTTGCAGCAATCAATCCGTTTTCCATGCACCACTGAATTAGTATACCCTTTTGTTCCAAATCATTTTTAAAAAATTGCAAATCATGCCTTTAAGACATTTTCTTCATGATAAGTCGAAGGAAAAAATGAAGAAAAGGAAAGTCAGATAATATAAAGTGGCAGAAAAGTTCAAAATATCCTCTACAGATGAAAGCCAGTGCAAAATAAAAATGGAATAGTTAATTTCAAAATCGTCTGCGTTCGGGTTGAAAACATCCGCAATTTTTTTAATTAACCAATAGCAATTTATTAAAAAAAACATGTGACCTTATCTGCTTAAGACAATATGTAAAAAAAATCAAAGGTTACCAATGTATGCAGTCTGCCAGAATGAATTCGTTTATCTCTCCATAATATCTAGATAAAAATCGCCAAATCCAAAAGGCCCCCTCCCTCAATCTACACTTTAGCCTAAAAAGAAAACTCATGTCTAACCTTTTTGTGGTGAGACACCTTTGTTTATGACTTTCTCTCTGGATGGAGTAGAAGCAAAAGGAGTCATTCTAAACACAAGACAGGGTTATTCATTGCTTAGTTTAATTATATAAAAGGAAATAACGAAAAACTTTAAAGTCTTAGTGTTGTAATTTTTATGGCATTAAATAATCTTTAGATTATAACATAGTATATATTCAGTCTTAGATAAGTAACACTTTCTCTCCATAATCTAGAGTCAAGGTTATTTTAAAATACGAAAATACATATAGAATTATAAAGGAGTCTTATGTGGTAAAAAAATAAAAAGTATTTTTAATCAAGCATCTTATATCAATAGACACATTTAATAAGAAAACTCCTTTTGTTTATATTACTCACCACTTCCATTTAAAAAAAAAATACTGTGGTGAAAGGAAAGTCAGCATTCTCCAGTCTCAAAGTATTCCCCTTTAACAGTCTGAAGACTATATCTAATGGCAAAAAAAAAAAGGCTAATTAAATGTTTCATTTAAAAAGTAATATATGATGTACCCAGCTGTAAAAGATTTTTGTAGGAAATGCATATATAATTTGCTTGGCTCTAAGATGTTCTTAGGGGATACATTTGTGACTTTCTCATCATGAAGAGGTTAAAGGCATTAAAAAGTGTACTTTATTTAAAGGTGCACTTTGGTATAAAGACTTTTTGGGTGTGTATTAATGTCACTGCAGCCAAATTTGCACCTTCCTAATCATGCTATATTATTACAGCAAAAGAGAACAATAACATCAAAAGGTTCTTCCTCATATGCTTTGTTTTAAAAAGTTGGATTTTGGGAGAAACTGCATTGATATTAACTTTCTCCCAATATTGTTGCCATATGAACTCATGATTCCAAATGATGTTGTGCTATTTCCCTTTGCTTCTTATTCCTCTATTTTGCTCTGCCCTACATTCTTTTGACAATTTGTGTATGGATATCTATTTCAAGACTACTGCTACTTGTGTGTTTTATATCACGGCACAAATTTGGCTGTGGTTACATTAATACGCAAGTACCCTTTTCAATTTCTTGCCAAAGTCTGGCTACTCTTCCTTCACAGAAGAAAATTGCATTCTTTTCAATCGGATAATTCAAGTAAAATACTGAGCCAGGTGTAGAACCTACTGGAATTTTTCTAGAATACAGTGTCTGGATCCTAGGTTTTTTCATTTTTGTATTTTTCAGCAGTTTAGACGTTACTTGAAATCCTGTTAATGTGATATTTCAGAATGACAACTTTTAGATTTTTTTTTTGTTGGTATTTATTATTATTATCAATTTAAATCATATTTCTTACGTACCTTTTCTTTATCGTTTCACAATTTTTCGTAAATCCTGTGGTGCCAGGTAAGTAAATTTTATTCTTAATATGAAATATTGCTTACATTTAAGGAATGTTTCAATTCTTTGTATTTAACTTAAGATTCGTTACAGTTTAAGAATGTCAACAAGAATATTTTTATTAATTTTAATGCAGTTTTATTAATGATTAATAGTTAGGCAATTTTGTGAATAAATTTTTTCATCTTTTTAAATCTTTTTCACATTACTAACCTATATAATATGCAGAAATTAAGCCTATTTTTCTGGTTTATTTTATTTTCATGCCTCGTTGAAGATTAAGGGAGTATCTCCTACTTTTTAGAGTAGTGAAATTCCTTTGAAATCCCTCATTGTATATGCTAAAAGAACTTTGGTTACTTTTTCTCCCTTCTTTTGACTATTGTATTGACTATGCACTTTTATATTGTGTGATAGAAATTATAGTATTATCACTTTCCAATCTGATGAACATGTTCATCTAATCTAAATAATTAAAGATAGAAAAGTAAAAATTGCATCTACTTTTTCTGAAAATTTTGTTACTCATAACAAAAAGTGTATCTTTATAACCTGTTGACCATTTCGACCAAATCAAAGACTGTTGCTAAATGCTGCAACATTCATTAGCCAATAATGAAAGAATATTGTTACGCAGACTTAAACACAAATCTTGTTTATAAAGTGGAAAAATTCTTCAAAATCTGCACCAATTTACCAGTTGAATGTATTAAAATTGGTGGAAAACTTTAAAAAATATATAAATTTTGAAGAGTTTTTTTTTAGGTAGTGACATTTGTGAAGTTCAGTGTTCATTAATTTAATACTAATGAATGAATGAATGCACTTTTTATTTATGATTTATTATGTTAATACATTTTTAAAAATTTGAAGAAGTTATTTATTTACTTTTTACCCTCTTAGCAAATGAAATTCTTGATTAGATTTTTTATTTTTTATTTTTATGTGTTTACATACTTAAAATGTTTGTTATTACTGTAACAAAATAATTTTTTGATAATATTTTGTGTTGAAAATATTTTCTCATTTCAAATGAAATACTTTTACTTCCATTTTAAATCCACAATACAACAAATTTGGTTTCAATGTTTGGTTATTTATGTATTAGCATCACCGCATCTAACTTCGTGCTATGCAAATCGTGCAATGATATCAAAACAACAAGAAGATTCTTGCATATTTTATTTGAAAACAATCCAATCAGATTTTTAGTAGAAAGTGGCATGATGCATGTGGCACCAATTTGGCTGCAGTGATCTTAATACCTATTTTTTAATTTTATTTTAGAATAAAATATGAACATTTACTTGTTGTTCAGTTATTTGTTTCTCTCTTCAAACCATAATATTGATTATAGTGATTGATATGTTATCTCATGACTTCAAATATTAATTTGAAAATATTCCTATATATTTAAATCAAGTTTAAAATAATGTAGTAAAATGTCTATGTGAATTTTTTATGTTGAATGTCATTGGCACAGCTTATGTTTTTAATAAAGATATTTATATTGACTTTTTTTTGTATAAATTCAGTTTTGTCTGGTATACTCAAAAGTAAGAGCAATTTTTAATATATTAAAAAAAGTAGCTCTAATTTAAATAAAATATTTTTCTTGTATTATTTCTACTGTTTTGAATGGTGTGATACAACATATGATGCTAACCTAAAATTTATTTAAAATGCTTTTTGTTAAAATCAGTTTTCTTCTCTTATAAAGGAAACAATTTCCATAGTTGATGGAATATTTGATTTTCAAAAATGAAAAAGAATGCATGTATATATTTGTAAATTATATTGTTTGACAGATGTATTTATGAAGAACATTTCTGTAATTTTTTTTTTTCAGTTTTGTTTATGGAGCTTGTGTTTTTCTTTTTATTGATAACTTGTTTTATAGAGAATATATGCTTGTTAAATGAATTATATATATTTCCAATGAGTTTTGAGGCTTGTACTTTATCATTAAATAGTTTCAAACCAACAATTCTGTGTTAAATATTGTTCCTTTACAAAAGCTATGTAATTCAATGTAGCAGAAAAAAGATATATATATATATATATTTTACTGGCATGTATAATTCTTATAGAATTTGAAACATTGTAATATTGTAATAATGCATGTGTTGTTCTTACTAAAAATAAAATGATAACGTTTAATAAAGAAATATAGATTAATTGGTTTATCAGATGGGGTACTTAAATATGCCTGTTCAAACCTTTATAAATTTAGCATGTCTGCTCCTCAGGCACTTGTCTGAAAACTTGTACTTTTCTCTGAAAGTGGCATTTGCTTCTCATGCCTTGAAAAGGTAAGATGATCTTTCTCTTCAAATACAATCTACTTCTCTACCTTCAATATTCATGTTTCAAATTTTATATAATTTCTGCACATGTTTTGATTATTTATTGTTATTGCATTGATTCATTTACAGTGGCTCCCAAAAGTAATCCAACCGACAATTTCTATTCAATCAATTGAACCACTTTAGAAATTTGTAGGGAAAAGCCCTGTGGCTGAAGTTCGATTTGAAATAAAAAGGGTTTTTTTTTTTTTATGTAATATACATTTAAATCTAATTATTGAAATCTAATGATTTATTTTTAAAGCATTAGTTCATTTCTCAATGAAAAAGAAATAAAGACAGCTAAAAAAACAAAAGTAATCAGGCTGTTAAACATTGTCAAATCATTCAATCAATAATATTGTATATCTGTCACTTTTAATATGGTGGTGTTTAAAATATTCTTTACCTTACCTTCTTACCACTGACATGTTTGATGCGCTGGAGGCAAAACTCGCTGTCTGATGATCATATACATTCAGACATCCCAATTACATATGAATTTTATAACCTATTTAGTAACTTGGATTTTGTGAAACTGACTTTGTGAGATTTGTATGAATGTGAATGAAAATTCCATTCAAAACACCCCAAAAAATAAAATATTACTATTGCTTATGCATGGCTAATGGGGAAAATGTAAAAAGTTTTTTAAAATTGTGTGGGTTTTTTTTTTTTTTGCTTCAGATTGGATCCCTGGTGTAATCAATCCTCACGATGAAAAGATAGAAAAATGTTAGCTAGTCTGACAAAAAACTGAAAACTCAGACTTTTCTTATGAAAATAAATAAACCATTATCTAATTAGAAATCAAATGCTGCTTGTAGATAAGAGCAAATTTAATATTTTTATTTCCAATGAATGTAACAATATGGAGAAAAATGAGTTTAATCCATAGGATTTTTATTTATATATATAGTTGAACTCTTTTGCAATTTTTCATTCAAATCTTACATGGGAGTACATATCAGCATCAGAAGTAGATAATTTAGTATTCATTCATGTGGATCTTAATTATTATAAAAGACAGTTTATGATTATCAGCCCAATGCTTTGGCATCAGAAACAATTTCTTTCTTTTCTCTTTTTAATCAAGATAATGTTTCTAAGCACTTGGCTCCGAAAGTTAATTTGGTCCCAGTAGCAGAGAATGTTCATTTGTGGTAAGTGAGTGCTTGAGTTCTGGTACCACTGAGAATCTGCTGTGAAATGGGGCTGATGGTAGGTTACATCTGCTGTTACTCAAAGTCGCACATTAGTATGGTGTTAAAAATTGACAAATACCAAAGTAGATTATTAAATAGTCCCCAATGAAGAAACTCTACTAGAACTTGTATTTTGATCAAGAATATTAAGTCAGAGAGGTATGTTCAAAATCTTGGGAGTTTGTGATGTCACCCTGATATATAAAGGCAGGCTGTGGCAGTCGAAAGTTTAAGAACCGTTGCCTTAGAGTATGACATTAATAAAAAATCAAGAAATCATCTGAAGTTGAATTGTAGTTTTTCTGTAACTGTCCATAAGTTTTAGAGACACCACCCAACCACCATTATTTTATCCTGATTTAACATATTTAGATAAAGCTGAAGAAGAGCTCAACGTTAAAATAAAAAGCAAATTAAATTCCAATCCCCAAAGAATGGAAGAACATTGATGTAGGAATTATGAAAAAACTAGAGTGAACACTATGACCAGATGTTAAAAAGCTGTTGTAGATAAACAAAGGTATTCTATTAACGAAGTATAACATTATATTACCTATTTTGTGACATTTTTAAAAGGTTTTGTAAGGTAATGTTTTAGTTACTGTTTACCTTTCTTTTTTTTAAAAAAAAGAAAGAATTTTACTTTGTATTCAGAATATTTTTTAAGGTTTTGTCAATGATAGAATTAAATTTCTTATAGTGAAATATCAAACTTTATTGAAGATAAAAACCCCTTTTATTGAAATTCGAAAATGTTTTATCATTTTTAGGAGCCACTGTAGGTATATCATTGTAATCAACAAATGCCTGCTATAGTAAAATTTAAGTATTTATTTTTAAAATTATTTAACAGTTATAAGCTAATTTTTTTCAAAAGAAAGAAGTCTTATACAATAAATCAAACATTTCAGAACAGTTATTTAAAAATACTCTGCATTTATAAGTGAGCAAAGTTATATGATATAATTGAAATTCAAATGAATTGTTAATTCAATTATTAAAGCTGTAATATCAGTATTTAAGCTTTGAATATTAATGTTTGATAAGTATGCTTTTTAATGATTTTATTTATTTATCTGAAAGTTTTTTCTAAAATCTAGATTTTAACAGAGTTAAGTTGTGCAATCAGGCTTTTTAAATGACCCATTTTACTAATTTGTGTGTACATTTTACTTATATTTAAACAAATGATGAATATTACTCTTCCATTTTATAAACTGAAAGATTATTTGAATTTTTTTGAGAAATTTGTGAAACTTTTATAGTTTTTTTTAGTTATAAAAAAAATGTAGTGTTTTACTTCAGTTAGAAAAAGAAAAATATGTCCCCTGGGGAAAAAATACAATTATTTATTTTTTTAAATATGAAAATTGCTTTTATTTGTGCATTTTTATAGAGTATCAATTTTCTTACATGATAAATGCTTAAAGTAAAATTGCATTTTAAAATTAAATTGGGTGGTTTTTTAAATCTAAAAAAATTTATAAGAATGAAGAAATTACACTGTAAACTGAAAATTATGCACAGATAATGTTTATTGCCTATTACATATTTTTAAAAATCTGCTTGCTAATTAAGATTTAAGTGAAACCTATTTTATTCAATGCATCAGTACTCAAGCTGAATTAACAGTTTTCTAGATAAACTTTAAAATCTTTTTTTTTAATAATTTCATACCTTTAAGATTGTTTCTAATAATAAGCAAAAATCTGTTGTTAATAAATTAAATATTTTTTTTAAATTATTCTGTTATAAATTTCAAAGTTTACAATTAAATTTTGTAAAAATAAACTTGTTTTTACGTAATATCTTCTGCTACATTATACGCATTACTTTTAATTTAAAATAAGTTTCTAAATTGCTTGTAAATAAGAAGCAAAAAAATTGTTGTATTTTTTATTTTAAATGAATAAGGGATTTTTCCCCCCTACTTTTACTTGACTCTTAAGCTGAGTTTATAAAGTGTTACTTCTCTGAGAAGTGATTTCATTTTTTATCCATTATTATGAATATAAGTAACATAAAGAAATAAGCATATAGTTTTT
Source organism: Trichonephila inaurata madagascariensis (assembly GCA_019973955.1). Classification (NCBI taxonomy): domain Eukaryota; kingdom Metazoa; phylum Arthropoda; class Arachnida; order Araneae; family Nephilidae; genus Trichonephila; species Trichonephila inaurata. The sequence goes on from BMAV01027589.1 coordinate 89,202, forward strand.
AAAAACTGAAGAGGATGATTTACTGATTTCACACTATCTATATTAAATCCATTTGAACACTTTCAGCAAATAAAAATTTTTAGTGTATAGTAGCCACAACCAAACCACATCACTCTTCATTCCACCTGACAATTCTACTCCCTATCTCATTTCATACTGTCTCCTATCTTACACATCATTAGTACACTACTCTACTGGGGATACAATTGTATAACAGTGGTTAAAACAAAGCTGTCTCTCTCTTGAACAGGAAGAATTTTGTTTTTGTTATATAAGCATTGTATTTTAGGGTGCATCCAAGATGGAAGTAAAATTGGCAATCATGAATATTTTTTAAAAGAATTTCTGAAATAAATTTGGCATTGTACTTTTTTCCTTTTGAATCAAATCTTATATATTTTATTTTTTAAAATGAATTATTAAATTTTCAGAGCTTCATTATTTAGAATTTACATATCTTACAAATAGTTACAATACTATTCATTTTTTGTGGAAAAGAAAAAGAAGAAACCCCCACATGATTTTCTTTTTTACTTTCTGTAGTTAAGGTTTTATGCTGTATTTCTATTTTCATATAATATATTTTTAACAGGCGTGCTTAATGTAACTCATTGCTATAAGTATTTATTTGTGTTATACTTTGTCTTTTAAATATTGCATTTTTAATTTTTCAGTATGGACTGACAGTGAAACAAGATCATTGATTGAATTAGCTAAAGTTTATATACCCAAGTTCAAGGACAGTACTTACTCTAAGAGACAACTTTTGGAAGATATTTCAAATGAATTACAAATGATTGGTTATGATACTACTCCTGAACATGTTCGTAATAAAATGAAGTATTTACGCACAAGATACAGGAATGTTACTGATTGGAATTCAAAACATGTGGAAAAAAGAAGTATTCCATTTGCTGATGAACTAAATGAGCTCTATCAGTTAGATTACTTTGACGCCTTGGATTATTCTGATCGTAATGGAAATGGTTCAAATGATATAGCACTTCGTACTACTGGATCAAAAAGAAATGCAAAACCAACAATACCTGCTTCTCATGTTGATTTGAGAACAGTTGTCACTTCTAGAAAGAAAAATCATCAAATTATTCATAAAGGTACAAAATTTGCAGTCAAGAGAAAAAATGCTGCTAAGAGCCGCTCTCAGCCTTTGTTTCAATGTGGTCTTTGTATGCAAAAGTTTAAAACTTCCCAAGATATGCATGATCATGCCTGTAAGTCGAATGCAAAAAGCAGCAATGATACTATTAAGAAAAAAATGAATTCTGCTCCAAACTCATCAAATGTTTGTAAGTATATTGTTTGTTTGTTTTAAATGTCTTTAAAATTTAAATTTTCCTTATTTTGTACTTAAAATTGATAAATACAAAGCAAAATTTTCTATTTATCAGTTTAAAATATTTCAGTTATAATTTTGTTGTAATAAGTTTGTGTGTATATTCTGATAATAAACTCAAATTAGGATGTGTTGTACCAAACTTTTAAACTTATTACAAAAATAAATATTTTATAAGATTGGTACAAATTATACTGCTAAACCGTATGTTTTGAATCAATTATTAAGAGTTATGAAGTATGAATATATTATAAATTAAAAAGTATTTAGAATTTGTTACTTAAAATATATTTATGTTATAGTTGGATCATACTTATAAAATCAAGATATATTTTCATACAGTAGATTTTTTTTGTTACAATTTCAATAAAATTTATTTAAAAGTTTTTGCTATTATATGAAATTAATCTTTAAATAGCTTTGTACTAGTTGGAAAAATTGCTTTTAAAATTGGACATTTTAGGATTAACAGTAAATTATGTGTTTTGCTTACATACCATAAAATTCAGCATATAACGCTCACCTATACTTTCAAGCTGCAATTTTTGATTTTTAGGTATATTCGCCATATAACATGCACCCCCTTTTTTAAGAAGAAATCTGAAATGTACATGTGAAATCTCTTTATGTTTTGAAGTCATTTATTCTAGGTATTATTCCAAGATCTAGAAAAAAATAGTAACTTCTAGAACTACAACCTTTTAAGTTCATAAGGAATGTCATTTCTTTAAAATAAACAGCATTTCGATGCATGCAGAAGTTTAATTTTTTTTCTATGCACATCTTTTTATTTTTTTAAGCTCTTATTTTGATACCTGGCGTGTAACACACGCCTTTAAATTTTGATCATATTTTTTGCTTTAAAAGTGCATGTTATATGCCGAATTTTACGGTATGTTAAAATTAATTTTGCCTGTAAGTTTTACTGGTGAAAAAAAGTATTTATAAGGTGTGTATGAGTTTCTTTAAACCAGATAAAATCACCCAATATCAATAAAATATTCTTGGAAGATGCATAGATTAAAAAATTAGAGAAACCCTAAAGAAAGAAATATTTTGATGTATGATCTTATTTATTTTACAATGCATATTAATTTGTAAATTATCTAGATACTTCCTGAAAGGTTAAAAAAAGGCTTATTTTAAGGCTTAAATTGTTTAAAGAATTTTTAAGTAACATTAGATTTTATAAAGATATCATGCTATATTAAGGTCTAAATTTTTCAATATGCGAGTTTGACAAACTAAATAAAATATCTATACCTAACGGATGTATTTTTACTTTTATGTAAATTATTAATCAGTTGTGGTTGTGTAATATTGCAACTATTTGTCAAATTTAACAACTTTTTCAAGGGAGAAGAATTACTATTCATAAAGTATGAAGTTATGATACTTATTAGTCAGAGACCATAGGCTAAGGACTGCTTTTTCTAGTTGTCGCCGACATGATCATTAGCAATAATCAATCCACAATTGTTTCTGTGCTAAAATCCATCTACTCTCACGATACAGAAGTTCGGCAACCAAACAAAAAAATAAAGCACAAGGCTTCTGTTAATAGAATCCTTGATTACAAGAACCGATTAATTACTAAAAACTAACCTCTCTCTCTTGCAACAACATTTCACTTCCAGTAGTACTTTTTCTATACTTTCAACTATGTTTCAATGTTCTGTCAAATAAGCTGTGGTAGTAAAATTTCCCGGTATTAGACAGAAGCTTTTTGAGTCTTCATTCAACAATTTTCAACATTATAGCAAATGAATGAAGAAAAAATCTCACTAGTGGTATAATACAGAAAGAAAATGGTAGAAAATTTAAGGTACCGTAAAATCCGACGTATAACGCGCACCTATACTTTCAAACTAAATTTTTCAATTTTTAGGTATATTCGCCGTATAACGTGCACCCCCTTTTTAACGAAGAAATCTGAAGTATTAATATACATTGTTTTTATGTTTTGAAGTATTCTATTTGAGGTATTATGCTAGACTTTTGAAGAAATAGTATACTTCTAGAATTACAACTGTTCTTGTTCAAAAGGCAAGTCGTTTCTTTTAAATAAACAGTGTTTCGATACATCTAAAAGTAAATTTTTTTATGCCCATCCTTTTTGTTATTTTTAAAGCTATCGTTTTTATACCCGGCGTATAACGCGCACCCTTAATTTTCGATCTTATTTTTTGTGTTCAAAGTGCGCGTTATACGCCGGATTTCACGGTAATTGAGAATAGTGTTTCCCATTTATATCCTCAACCAATATAAATAACCATATAACTAAAAACATCACAACCTATTTATAATATTAGCAATGAATATAAATCAGAATTTGACGTTTTCTAATTGTTGCTGTTTTTGGCTTCATGGTCTTTATAACTAATAAGTACCAGAATTAATTTAGGAGGGCCGTGGGTAACTTAGTGGTTAAGGCATCGTACTCCAGAATGGAAGGCCTGAGTTTGATGCCCGATGCCACCGAATACCCTCAGAGTACACACGGAGTACGTGCTTGTTTAAATCAGTGGGTCCAAAAGTCTTGTGGGCTGTCGCAGCAGAAACCGTGAGTGCAGGGTCTGGAGAATATTTCCCTCCCCTCTAGCTCATGCCAAAATTGTGGAGGTGGAGATAGGTGGTGTTGTCATCTATTGTATAGAAGTCCAAACTGTTTCAGGCTCTGGCAGTCTTCTTTCCTTCCTTTCGGGAAGGACATGCCAACAACAACCAGAATTAATTACATATATTCATGTTTGTACAACCATGTTTAAAACTTATGTATTTTTAAGTTTTATGCTGGATGCTTTTTAATAAAAATTTTAATCAGTATAATAGCTTGAAATACAACTATTTCATTCAATATCATGATCCTTGCACCATATAAATTCACCTAAACATGACTCAAGATCATATTGGGGCATTCCTCTGTGCTTTTAATTTCTCAATTTTCCTCAATTTGCAATTTATTACATCTTGATATACAAAGTTATGTATGATTGACAGTTCCATGTATAAAGCAAACATTTTCAAGTTCTTTAATTTTGTGTATGCAGTACAGATTATACTCCCCTATTATTAATTTTCTTTATTAATCTCATTGCACTCATATTTTGCATTTTAATTAAATGAAATTCCTTCATCTTGTTTATTCTGTCAAAAATTCACTGCATTGGCAAAATGCGATTAGCTTTTTTTTTTCAGTATGAAGGCAGTACTGCATCAACTTTTGAACTACGAACTTTTTTCTTCACCCCCTCCCCCCTTGCTCTTTAACCAAAACACAGATTTTTTTTTTTGTAATTGTTCCAGTCAAATATTGTTTTGTTTGAGATCTCAAACTCACATCAAAACAGAATTCAGTGCTGTTAAATTTTTGAAAAAATTATTTAAAGAAATAATTGCAGTTTTTAAGGCTATATTTCCAAAAGTGACTTTTTTGAGTTATATAGCTTCATGGTAAGTGGATTTGAGCCTTTGTTTAGCTCAGAGGCAAAATATTCTGCTCTTAAACTTTATATTTTTTTTAAAATTAGTTCTGGGTGCAACTATATTTTTATAAATTCAGATTTTTTAAAAAAAATGGTATAAGGATACAAATTATTAAAAATGCTTTTGAAAGTAGTGATACTGTTTGTTAAAATGGAACTGGAAATCACATGTGATTGCCATGAAGCAATGGCATTGTACTATCAGAATTTGGCATACTTTTTATTTTATGTAATAATTTTTAAAAAAATCTTTAAAAATATCAAGCCTTTTTAAACTGCTGCCATATTTAATGTTTTGTCATGCATGTTAATGAATATAATTTTCTTCTCTTAGTTCATTGGAATAGTCTCATCACTATGCAGTTTTTGGAATTGTTAAAAGATTACCAAGAAAATTATAAGAATTCAAATTTTCGCAAGGGAAACATCTGGAGTAACATGTCTACCCTCATGAAACGACGTGGTTATTCAATACTCCCAAAAGAACTTGAAAAGAAATGGTCAACTCTTACTACAGCTTTTGAGAAGACTATGAAGTACAATAAAACCCATAAAGACAAAAAGAAATGTGCCTTTTTCAAACGACTAACAGACCTCTTCCGACATCCAGCATCATTTAAATGTTTTAAATCTGAAGAGCCAGTAAAAATGACTTTAGAAGTTTCACCATTTTCATTTGCAGCAGGTAACACTAACTCTAGATCATCCTCAACCAATTCAACTTTTCATCGGAAGAACAGTGAAGACCAGAAAATGATACCAAACCATAACACTATGCAGGAGCTTATGTTATGGTTGGATAATACCTGGACTGAATACAAAGAAATAGAAAGGAAGCGTGAAGCGCAACATGCTCAACGTCATAATGAGCTCATGGAAATGCTATCGTATTTGGTTGATAACAGTGCAAATAACAGTTAATTCATTTTTTTTATAGTATAAGTGACATTACATCTGTCCACTTATTTATAGTTAATTGTATTATTTTCTATGACTTTGTATGTTGTTTATTTGATGAAAAATCAATATATTTTTTTTCTTTTTAATGAAAGAAATTAAGCCAACCAGTGAAAATATTAAAACTGAACTGCAAATAATTAAATTGTAGATCTTTATCTCTATTTATTTGGCTAGCACTTTTATGGAATATTTAAAATGGCAGTTTAGAGTTGATCTGTGAAAGATTATTTTTTTCAGGGAAAATTTATGGAGCATCCTAAAATTAAAATATTTTTTATGCAGTATCCGTAAATTTCTCTATATGTATATTCTTTTTTTTTCTGTTAAATTTTTGACTCAGCATATACTTATCAAATGTTCGACATTATATTTTATTTTTTAAAAAAATATATTATATAACTGTTTTAATTTCTTTTAAATACTTTAAAATTAAAGTGTAATAATTTTTCTTATCCTCATTCTTTTGAACCAAAGTTTCATTGTCAATAGCTCAAAGGAAATTAAATTGTGAGGTTCAGGGGTTAATTAACTTAGTTGACTACATTTTTTCACATAACTAATTTCTTTTTATTAAATCAGTCTAAATTTCTAGTTTAAGACCTGTAAAGTTTAGGTAAGAAACTATGGGGTTTTAAACAATGGATTTCTTATTTTTAAACAAGTGTCATGAACATTTTACAATATAAAATTTTCTACTTTTGAAATTTCAATAATTTTTAAAAAGTAATTTTGAATGAACTATTATATATTTGGATTCTCTATATCTCTTGAAAATCTTTTAATCCAAAATTTCATGCAATTCTTAGCGGAATGATAATGGGATTGAACTTTTGGTTGTATGTTCATGTCCTGATTTGGCTAAAGACCTGTCGTGCCACAGGCACAAAATCATCAGATTACTGTGATGTAAAAGCTAGGAGGACTAGATGATGGCTCAGAGATGTCATCCTCACCATTTGACTGTGCTTCAAAAATATGGGTACATTACCTGAAGCTCTTCTTTTTCTTCTAAATAAAAGATTTAAGGTTTTGCTGATATATGATTTACATGAAGTAATTTAGTTTTATAGTATTTTAAGAAAAGTATTTCTGAAACTAAAACATAGCTTTTCTCTACATAATCCTTGCAAATTATGTTCTGTTTTAACCCCTTAACTACTGCCGACATATATATGTGTCTCGCCCAACCTGTATGTTAACTACCCCTGGCATATATACGAGGGTGGACCCAGAAGTACCCGACCCAACACAGGAAAACGCGAATTTTGGGAAAAAATATATTTATTTTTCAATATAATCTCCTTTCATCTCTATACACTTTTCCCAGCAATATTCAATAAGTTCAATACCCTTTTTATAATAAGAATTGTCTTGTTCCCCTCAAAATAGCCATTAACTGCCAACATCATTTCTTCATTGGAAAACCTTTGACCACTGAGTTATTTTTTCAAGTTTGGGAATAGAAAATAATCCGTGGGGGCTAAATCTGGCGAATAGGATGCATGGGTAGCAATTCAAACTTTAATTCATTAATTTTGGCCGTTGCAATAACGGATTTGTGAGCAGGTGCATTGTCCATCAACACTTTCTTAGCCAAATGCGACCATTCTTGCTTGATTTCTTCACTCAATTGTTGCAATAAGTTTGTGCAATACTCACCATTGATAGTTTTTCCTTTTTCAAGATAGTCAGTGAAGATTATCCCATGTGCATCCCAAAAAACCAACGCTATGACCCTGCCTGCAGATGGAACGATCTTTGCTTTCTTTGAATCCAGTTCTCCCTTTTCAGTCTATTGTTTTGATTTTTCTTTTGTCTTAGGTGTGAAGTGATGGACCCATGTGGTTATGAAATGGTGCAAATATTCTGCTTTGTTGCTGTGAAACTTTACTAAACACTCAATTGAAACATCTTCACGACACTGTTTTTGCTTGAGTGCGAGCAAACGTGGCACACAGCTTTCTCATGTCCAAATTTTCAGATTATATGCGATGTACCACATTTTTTGAAATACCCATTATATCTGCTAGCTCATGCACTTTCAGTTGAGGATCATCTGGTACCGCTTTGTGGATTTTCTTCAACATTTCTGGAGTCGTCACCTCATTTGGTTGACCACTGCGATGCTTGCCTTGGCAACTCATACGGCCTCGTTTAAACTCTGCTACCCAATGCTTTACTGTTGTAAATGAAGGAGCAGACTCGCACAGAGTTAGTTCAGCTTATATATTGGTTGAGCTGAGGCTTTTCAAATAAAAGTATTGTATCACTTAACGATGACCAATTTTCTCCATTTTCACATATTCACTATTGATGGGTGCCTAACAAATACTAAACAACGTAGCATCTTCAAACTTGAAGCATATTATTGCATACTTTCTAATACAGTGATATTTTTCAGACAACTACCGCCATCTCTCGGTCAGGCCGGGTACTTCTGGAACCAGCCTCGTATACATCTTTCCGAAATACAGTCCTTTCCTTTGCACTGCTATCAGTGAAACTATTCCAAAGGCTTTGAAATGCACTAAAATAACCTTGGTAATGTTTGTGAAGGATGGCCTATTTCAGAGAAAAGTTTGCTTATTTCTGCCTTTTCTTTTGCCTCAATACACTGTAACCACACCCAATTGTACACTGCAAACTTTAAATTGGTGGTTAAGGGGCTTAGGAAATGTTGATTAACCATTTATCATAATTTAATTTCCTTTGATCCATTAACAAGATCAATTTTTTATTTAACTATGATAAAAAGTGCGAGTTATTCAAAATAGCCTTTTTCCTTGATGATATAATTCAATAGAAAATTATCTGACGCAGATTACTTTAAGAGTATTTGGGAGGGGGGAGGATCTTTAAAGCAGGTTTTGTTAAAAAAAAAAAAAGAACCCTTTACAACCTAAGATGTCATTATATGCCTTTTGCTCATGTGTATTGAAGCATCTTGATATCTTATAAATATATATATAATTAAGGTGACGATACATTTTTTAAGCTTTTGTGCTATTGTTTTGTAATTTTCAAAAAAAAAAAATGTCCTCTCCCCCTTAAAATTGCATTTTGAACAAAAGTGACCCATTTCCAACTGTATTACTTAGTATTATGTAAAGGAAATTTACAACTGTGTTTTAAGAGATTGAATCTATTGCTTTTACAAATAAAAGGGGTATGCAACAATAAACTGTATTTCAAAACAATATAATTTTGCTAAGCTTTTTCCTCTTGTAAAAGATCAGCTGTGTTTAATAATGCTGATATGGTGATGTTTCAAGATGTTAAATTTTATTTATTTGGGATGACCAAAGTGTAATCAATTTTACATACATTTTAAAAGTAAGCAAATTTCAGTCTTTATTGATTAACGCCTTTTTATAAATAAAATTCAATTTCAGACAATATTTATTCATATTTATGAGCATCACTTCATGGTTATTTATGTAAAACATTTTATTTTTCCATGAAAATCTTATTTCAGTGCCATCAATGTAAAGATCTGATATGTTATTGTGTAAGATATATGTGCATTTGTAGTTTTTGTTTTTGTGTACTGTTTTCTAACAATTGGTTAATTTGACTTGTAGTATTTAATGTTTACTTTTGTATTAAGTATTGTAATTCATTAGTTAGCTGTTTTAGTGTGGAAAGAAGTGATTGATTTAAATTAAAGAGAAAAACAAAATTTCTCATGGATGTAAATCCAAATAACTTTTAAAATTATTGTATTGCAAGTGTGTAATTTTGTGGAGGAATATGTAAATTTTTTTTATGTCTATTAGCTTTTCCATGCATATATTTACTTGACAATATTGATAGTGTATTCAGAAGTTTTTATAGAGCATTAAAATTTTTGTAAGGGAAAAATTCATGTATTAAGAAAAATAGATGAAATAACGATTGAAAATGTCATAAGCAGAAAAGAGCAAATAAAATTTTGAAATTATTCCAGAAATATATTATATGTAAACTTCCGAAAAAGCAATAACATAAAAAAGTACAGCAAATACAGTAAAGAAATAAAGCAATAATGGCATGCAAACATGCATACCATGGTTTGTAAACTGTGTTTTTTCTATACAAAATTAGAATTTACATTGTTAATGTTTCACAAAAACTGAGATTTGGATAGTTTTTTCATTTCTTGAAAGTGTTTTATAAAAATCAAAACTAAAACAATTTTTTGTTTTTGTATATATGAATTATGTGAATGTATATCACATTACTTGCATTATTTCATAATTAGTTCCTTATTTATTAAGATTTTTTCACTATAAGAGTGCATATTTCTTTTATTAGTGTTATAAAGTTATTGACTTTGTTTTTACATTTGAAAAAATGGTATTAGATCTAGATTTGCATCATCTAACTATTTTAATTACTTTGCAGAGCTTACTAGTACATTTTTTTCTGTGCTAATTAGAATCAGTAATTTCTTAATATCTAATGAAGGATAATCTGGTTTTTTTTTATCCTCTTGTAGTGCATTTATTATATTTATAGCAAATGCACAGCTTATTTTGTAAGGTATATATGATTCAGCAAGGGCTGTAAAATGTGTGTGAAAGTTAAATATAAGATAAACATGATTTATAACATCTATGGAAACAAAGTTTAGAATAAATAATTTGTGCCTTAGAGTCATCTTATTGGTATTTATACACTATTATATCTTAATAATTCCAATATATATAAGTATTTAAAATTATTAGAGAGACAAAATAATTAGATGTATTAATCATGTAGTTAAGAGTATTTTGGATTAAAAAACAACTATATGAAATGTAATTAATACTAAAAAAGTGTTAATTCTTTTGTTGAAGGGGTGTTTTGAAAATATTTTTTTTAAATTAGTAACTAAAAGTATTTGACTTATTAAATGAAGTTTTGAAGAAATAATGGTTTTCTTTTACATTTGAATTTTTTGACATATTTTGCTTTACCAAAAATATTTAAAAATGTAAATTTATTTACGAGTTCTAAAATATTTAAAAAATCTTCAGTTTGCTCTCTACATTACTTAATATACATGTATGTATATATATATATGTAGTGTATGTATATATATATATAATGTATTGTTTTTTTAAATAATGCATCAGTATGGCAATTTTATTGGAAATGCCCACTAAACTTAATTGTTCTTACAGTAGTTATCATCACCCCTTCGTTTTGTAGGAATTATTTTGTATTTCTTATTATGTATATAAAATTCTATTTGTTGCATCATGTGTGAAATAGCAGTTAATATACTGTTATTTTGTGAACAAGATTTTTTTTTTCTTCCACTTATTTTAAAGTTCTGATGCAAATTTATTTTTCATTACATTGTTTTCTCATTATTAAATATTTTCACATTTTTTTTACCTATTTTGCATTTATATTTTTATTTGCAGTCATTATAAAATATAAGTTGTAAACTTCTAAAATGTTTTTTTTATCATTATTAATGCTACCACACTGTTTTAGACATTTTATTATTATTCTCTTCTTCCAAAAAAAATTATTTTCCACATTTTAAAAATATCCTAAAAAGTACTTGGTTTGCAATTTACCCTATTATTATTTTTTTTTAATTGTTTAAATAGACCAAGATGTAGGATTTTTATTTTAAATTTTAATGAAGTTTTTCTTTCTGCTTTTGTCTTAAAAAATAGAATATTGTGAAAAGTAATGCCATGATTTATATAACATTACCTGAAGATAAATTGCATATTATGGCAATTGCAAATGTGTTTGTTGAAGGTTTTACTGCCAATTTTATACTAGCATTAGATTAATCTTTTCTAGTTTAGCTAATACTATTTATAAATCACTTATATTTTTATAGCTCATAAAACATCAGAAGTGTGATTACAGTGTCTTAGATATCTAAACTTTTTTTATAACTCATTCCTTTTAAAATTTAAAAACTGAAAATTAATGACTCATTGGCAATTTGTGCTATTCATTTGTATATTCAATTAAAAATGCTCTCATGTACCTATTTTTTTAGTTTTGATTAGATTATAATTAAAAATACAATAGTTACATTTTGTTACTCAAATATTTTTTTGTATCATTGAATGTTAACTCTTAGTGTTTCTAAATTATTTTGATTGTTAGACTTAATTAATTTGATTCACTAGTTTTTATTTACTTCACTTTGGTATATTTTTTTTCTAACTCTAACCTCTTAATAATCTTTCACAAACTAGCAAATTTTTCATTATAAATTAACTATTTTCATTTCTTTATCTAACATACATTTAAATATGCCACATATTTCTTTATATAAGTCATATTGGAGGGGGGATTTCACTTTTAAATATATTGCCAAAATATTACCAAGCAGGTAAAACAGGTGGAATGTTTTGCTATCAAATTGCATTTTTTCCATTCATTATTTTGTACACTATCTTTGCCAGTTGAACTTTCTGCATCAATTTTTTTGTTTGGAATATGAACAGGAAGAGAGATTTTTATATAGGGCTTAGTGATCATTGATTAAGACTCGAGATTGATTTTATGCTCTGCTGGAAAAACTTGCTTGATGAAGAACATATGCTTTCAGATGTCCCAATGAGTGAATGTAAATTTTAAGAACTACTCAAACTCTTATTCTAACCCTAACTTTGAAAGATTTATGTGACTTCTCCCCGCTTGTAGTATAAAAGTTTCATTCAAAATATCTAATTAGTTGCACAAGGTTGATGGAAAATGTTTATTCTAGATGACGTTTTTCAAAGGATTAGCAGATCCATTACTTTAAATTTAGAGTTCCGAAAAAATTCTTGGCTTATATACTGAAATATATACTTCCTTTTTTTTTATTAATATCTGCTTATTTTATTTTTGTGCAAATATTTTTGTGTTTGTTTTAATGTCAGTAATTATGAATATTAGTACAAATATTTGCAGTTTTTTTTATTGAGAAAATATATTTCTCTAATCCCTACTCTTAAATATCTAAACAAGGGCCAATTTTATTTGTAAAGTTTAGGACCCTTTTTTTTATAAGAAAATGATTGAGACTACAATAAAATCATTATTCAGTAATCATACATCCAAAAGAAAATCACTCATTCATATGAAGTTTAAACATAGCTGTTGTATTTTTAAATGAATTTTCAAATAATTACTGAGTTGGTGGCAAATAAATGGCAGTCTACCATATTTAATAATGTAAATTTGTAGTTTCATTGTGTATTTTTCTCTCCATCTATAAAACATGTGAGCATTTTACAGTAATCATAGTACAAAATGTTTTAACAACATCCACATACTTTTATTTATCATATAGTTCTTCCATCTTTTAACTCTTTACATCAAGATTTTTTTTTTCTTAGTCTTGAGTTATTTCTATGTTTGGGCTCAATTGCTTCAAGAGTTTATTTTCTGTGATACACTTGACTTCTTGTGTTCATTTTTAACTTATGCACATTATGATTGTTTATACATTTTTGAAAAAAAATTTCTTTTTCTTGGGCATAATAGCACTTTCTCATGAAATATTTGTATGTGCCTTTATATAGTGCATTTTCACATTTTCATAATATGTGTGTTTGTAGGTATTTAAAATAAAGTTGTATTTTTCCTATTTGTTCATTTGCTATACCTTGTTGTATTACAAAAACATTGTATGAATCATCAACATAAAAATTCTTTTAGTAAATCAATTATTAAACTATGCTTAAACTTTAAGTTGCTATTAGTTTCACCATGTTTTCAGAGTAAACCAATTTTGAAATCCAAAATATTTTCAATTTTATTTCAATTACTAATTATTTAATCAAGTAAAAACGTGCTTAAAATTTTTTAGTGAAAGAAATTATTACTCAAATTAACAGTGATTGCAATTTTTAGTTCTTTCCTTTTCAAATTATACATATGTGCCTTTCAAAAGTAGTGGCCAAAATTGTGTGTATACTCTTTTTTTAACTTTTGCATGCTTGTAGAAAATGAACTGTTTTATATAAAGCAAATACTTATGTATAATACAAAAATGAATTCAGTGAAATTTAAATGAAAAGAGTGGAATTCTCTAATACCTTTTTAATACTTAAAAAGTTAATCCTTAGTTTTTAAAAAAGTGAATCATAAACAATATATTACATCCAGTGTTTAGCAGGATTTTCTTTATTATTGATTACAGAATCAGTGATATTATTCAGCTGACAACTTGAATACCTTGTTTTGATGCCAAGATACAATTTGTAACCTTTGTTTTTTATTTAATAGAAATTAACAATTGTTCAAAGAATACTTCAGTTTTTTATGGAATTTATGTCAGGGCTGTATTCTGGCCAGTTTAGATAGTTGAATTCTTTTTAGTAGTAAAAAATTGTTTACATATTTTTGCTATGTGATAAAAAGCTGAATTCTGTCGGAATAAATCACTAGTAGAAGGTAGCAATTAGAGCTTTAGAATTAAATACTTGCAGTTTACTCTTAATTGCATCATTTGCTGACATATGTATACCCAAATCATTATACTAGTAAAATGCTTGAAATTTGGCTGAATACAATCGATGTAGCTCCTCTCCTGTGTATTTTTAGACATCACTTACAAATGACATTTTACACTTAGCACCAAATAATCCGTTTCTATCAATCATCTTCCCATACAATATGTTCTTTAGCTCTATGGATTATATTCTTACAGATTAAGAAATCGTTTTTTAATATAAATCATAGTTTCATGTCCAAATTTGATTACCTTCTTTTTCATCTTGGACACACATAAACACCAGTTGCATTTGAAAGTATTGATAATGGCTTCAAATGACATTCTGTCGAAGTTGCATCGTTTTTATCTTGTCATCAACAGCTTTAATACACTTTTTCTTCCTTTACCTATTTTGTTTACTTACATTGTAATAAATTTATGTATTCTTTTAATCACATTTCAGCCTACTTGTTTTGACAGTGTATGAATACCATTTATCTTAATTTTTTTCATAAGAGTTCAATGTTTTAATTAAACATTCATTATTTAAGTTTGTGTAAATTTTTAACAATTATTTATATTAGATTCAAATATGAATATCATTCTAAAAACATTGCTTTTTTAAAAAACAGTTCATAATGCACACAAAACTACATTTCTTTACAAAACAAATTGAAGATAATATGAAATGATATTTCAAAGAATAAATTTCAACTTTCCTTTACATTCAAGTTCATAATTCCTTGTTTCCCATAATGTAAACTGTCTACTACTGTTGCTCTCACTTTACACTGAATCATACTTGATCAGTGACTGCAATTAAAAGTGAGTTAGATCCAAGTTATATATATGTACTTATGTTGCAAACTGTAAAAATTGCATCACATATATATATAGTCGAACCTCTATATTGCAAATTTTTCTATATAGTGAACTTTTTCCTGGAACCAAGAACATTTCACGATTCTCTTCGTAAAATAACCTCCCAATAACAAAGTGCATTTTCAATATAACGAACTTATTTCTTGTGATTCAATTTTTTTTTTCTCTTATGTTTTAAGTATTTCTGGATATTTCAAGTTATTCTCTTTTAACACATTTTATAGTGGTTATAAAAGGAGTTTTGGTGCATAGCAAAAAGGCGTATATTATGAAACAAACCTTTTTTCAAACAAAATTAACAGATTTTATGAGTAATTAAATTTAAGGACTAATGTAATGATGTATGCTTAGAATTTCTAATTATAAAATATAACATTATGTTTAAAATTGCTTGCCTGCTTTAAATTAGAAAATGTCCTTAAAATTCATTCATTTTAATATAAGATTATTTTCTTAATGTTGAAAATACAGTGTATTTCTCGACATTCTTTTTTCTTGTTTTCCTTGGAGCTTTTCTTGATTTTTTTTATGGGTAATATATATAAAATACATAAATATTAATTTACAATAAGGTGTGAGTGATTACTTTTTTTAGTATATGAATTTAAAATTTGTTTTATGTGGTTAATAGTTTATTAAAAGAGATTAACCTCTGTATAACGAATTTTCCATATTACGAACTTTTTGTCAGGATTTAGTGACTTTGTTAAATAGAGGTCCGACTGTATATTTAATTTTACTATAAAGAGCAATTTTTTTATGTGATTGACAACTCTAAATTTTGACAGAAGAGTTTAATATTTATTAATTGGATCTATATGTTTTGTTGATGTTTCTTTTAAGATAAGAAAATCCCAATTATTTAATTATGTTTTAAGTTTCTTTATAAACCTGTAACAATTATGAATGTCATTCATGTAGGCAAGGTATATTTTCTAAATCAAATTATTAAACGAAAATTATTATCAACTGAATGATACTCCTCCAGAATATACGAATATAATATTTAGTATTTTTGTTATATTTGGTATAAGATCGTTCAAAATAAGCACTGAGAATTGTAACTTATTTCATAAATAAACTTTAGTTTATCCATAAATTAAAAATTTCATTTTTCCATCTCTTAATGTTTATTTGTGGAATGCATATTTGAAATGTTTTTAGAGACAGTTATTTGTGAAAAATATAAATTACTTTAAAAAAATTAATTTTTATATTATTTTACACTTTGATTTTTCTAACAAATAATTTTTGGTAATGTATATGTTTGACAATAATTTTTTTTAAAAAAAATACTAATGGAAAAAATTTCGGTTTTAATTCAGATTTGATCTTATTTTTTATCTTATTAAACATTAACTCAACATAATTTTTAAAAATATAAATACTATAACAAATTCCTATAAAAAAAATGTTGGGTTGCTGCTAACCCAACTTGCATTCGATGGGCAGATATAAAAATTGTCACAACTATTGGTATAATTAGATTTTTGAGTCTTGTTCTCTCTTGTAAATTATAATAGTTCTACTTTAATTCTTCTATAAAGTGAGAAATGTTTGATATATATCTTTCATTCAATCAAAGACATCCATTTCACAAATTATGGAAAATTCCATTGATTAAGAGAAGGAGATAAGTATTTCCAAAATATTTGCCACTTTGGCTATTCTAACCTAAGACAATGCATTTTTCAATTCCTACTATTAGTTCACTCTCCCTATATATTTATTTATACATACATATATCTTGTTCGAATTTTCAATTGTTAATAAAATACTTTCTATTCATCCATTCAAGTTCAAATACATTTTTTAAAACTTGTAGTGGATGACACTTGATATTAATACAGTTTTTTTCAAATATTAAAAAATGAATAAATAGTAACAAACAAAAGTAATAGTCCAACAGCATATATAGAAAGGAAAATTTTTTCATTGTGTCCCTGTGGCACGATAGATAGCACTTTGGAATTCTAATCCAAAGGTCGTGGGTTCGAATCTCACTTGGGATGGCTTAATTTCTGAGAATGTGATTTCTTTTTCACTACACTATTTTATTAGAATAATTAAATTTAATGAATAAATAGTGGCAAACAAAGAAATAGTCCAACACCCTATATAGAATAGAAAATTGCAAGAAAAATCACTTTCTATTTTGTCACTATTGTGATTCTGTCATATGTATATACATGTTTGTATTAATTGTAACTATTTAATAAAAAGTAACTAAAATACAATTTTTCTTTTTGACTTAAGTAGGAATTGACTTAAAATTTTTTTATGTTACTTGTTTACCTAATGATATGCGCGGAAAGAAAATCCTCTTGATAGCTTAAACACCACTAATTTGCTGCACCATAAAATTTACATTGTTGATTAAGCCAAAAGAATGGAGTTGGGGGTTGAAACCTCTTCTATTGACCAACTGATTTTTAGCACAGAGATAATGCCTTAGTGCTTACATCTACACTTTTTTCTTGGGATATCCCCGTCCCATTTTATATATGTCTACACCACTGAAGCGCTTACTTTTTTTTTGCATATTATTTTACATAATTTGACAACCTTACCTAGGATTGGGGAGTTCTGTTAAGTAGAAGGATTATACTTGGAACTCTTTTGAGTATAAATATATTTAAAGTCCACCACACATCCAAAGATAAGTGAATCATAGAATCTTATCTCTAGCCAAACTATTTCCTAATGCTTGGTAAAAAACTTTGTTAGAAAACAAAACGGTACCACTTGTAAAAACAAATTTAAGTTTTATTCCCTTATGGACATATTTGTATATTGAAGCTTCACAACAAAATGTTGTGAAGATTTGAAAAATCATCGCATACACAACACTCGGGAGAAGCACAAACAACTCAATGATATATTAAGTATGATTTGCAATTGTATATTCTTATAGTTAAAGACCACATTAATCTTTGGAAGATGTCAAGGCTTTAAGATAATATAGACATTTCTAGTACTTAATTATTGAATTATATTGACATTAAGCAAATGTAAATGAAGGTTTTGTCCTTAATAAAATGGATACAGCCCTGATTACTGACTGAGCATTTTTAAATACTTTATAATAGGATAATACCAATTCATTTCCATAAAATTGCTCATCAAAATTTGTGCAACTAGTTAATAATTTATCATAATTAACCTCCCCATTCAGTTAAGATGCAAGTCTTAGAGTAAGGATGTTGAAGACTAATTATAACATTCATTTAAATATGTTGTACTATATATCATACAGATTCTGTTAATATAACTATATGTTAGTTAACATTTGGAACAAAAGCAGCTTAATGAGATACTAATAGTATATTGTCCCTTTTTCATCAGTTTTGTAATATCCAGATGTTAAATAAAACTTTTAATTCCAAAAATTCGTGCGTATTCGATGACTGTTTAGTTTAAAAATAATTTTCTTGTTAGTATTTCTGTTCTAAATTAGTATCTTATTCAAAGTGATTCTAGACATAATGAATAAATCATTTGGTTATAACAATTAAAAACAAGAAAAAAAGGGCAATCAAGGTTTTAAACTGAAAAGTATAACATATATGAAAAATACATGTCGACTACTCTATATATTTTGTGACAAATGAAATTTATACATATCAAATAAGCAAATTTTAAAAGTTAAGTACCAGTTTTCTTAAATATATTTAGTACTGTACAAATGCGTTATAGGTAGCTTTTGAATATTATGTTAATTATGACATTTATTCTTTCAGTGACTGTATGGTTGAAGCCAACTGGAAATGCTCCCATCATTAAATTCAAAAAATGGGTTGTTGAAAGAAACTGCACTATAGCAAAAATTATGGGATTTCTTAAGCAGTATATGAAGCTGGATACAACAGCCTCTGTAGTACGTATTTAAAAAGATTTTTTTTAAATATATATATATTTGTATGTTTCCTTTACTTGTTTTGATATAAGAATTTTTCATTCTCTTATATAATTCCTTAACTATTCCTAGCTCTCTTTCATCTCTATTAATTTTTAATTTTGACTTTAAATTTTACTATGTTGATAAAACTTTGTTTAACTTTGAAACCTTACTTTTCCTCGAAAATGAAGAAAAGTTGTTTATATTCAAGTCGTTAAAATAAACATTTCAGTAAAATGAGATGATTGAGTTTTAAAAATAATTATTAAAATGCTGAACATTGTATAAAATATAAATATCTTTTTAGAAATAAAAACACAAGGATATTATATTGTTTTCTTATACTTAATATGGGTTTTATTCTTGTTAGAAATTTACTAAATATTTCATTTAAAATCAAGCTACTTTAATAGCTTAAATTTTTTCCCCTTTTGTGGTGCATTTATAAAAACGTGATATAGATTTTTAAAAAATGTTTTCTGATGATGGAGGTATAAACATAATATACTTAACTAAATTATCAGTCACAAAAATCTAAATTATGAATATACATATTTTGGTGAATTAAATTTCTTAATTTCTGATGTAAACATGTAACTGCCCAATGATTAAAAGATATTGATGAAAAATGATTGTACAGTTTATTAATAGAACTTATAATAATAATCCTCTTCGATTTTTTATGAAACATTCATTTGTATTGATCATGTTGCATTTAAAATAATACATGGTTATTGTTTCAAAAACTACAATAAAATCCCCTCTTTTTTTGTTATGCTTCCAGTTTCTCTATGTGAACCAGTCTTTTGCACCAAGTCCTGATTCCGAAGTGGGGAATATTTATGAGGTAAAGTTTAGAATTCAGTTAAAATCACAAATAATTTATAGTAAAAAAAACTTTAACTTTTGCTATTCTTATCAGTGCTGGATAAAATTGATATTAATGTTAATAGCCCAAAGAGAACTAACTTATGGTTTTGATGAGTTTAGCATAGTTAAATAACTTAGAAAAGAATTTTTCCCTTTATGGAATCAATATTTTTGTAGAATTAGCTAGAGAATTGTCTCAATAACTTATGTTTAGAATTTCATTTGAATCAATCATTAATTTCAAAGATATTCAGAAAAATATCTTCTAATTCTGTGGAAACAGTTTATACTACTTTCCTTATTTCTCAATGCTGCTCAATTGAACTATGGAGCTGATAATGATTTATAAAATAACTAGCTGCATGACCCGGCGTTGCACGGGCTTTCTCTTTCCTTCATGACGCCAGCAATTATATGTGTGTGTTTGTACACGCACAATGTAAGTGATTTCTAAAATTATTTCATTAAATTTCCCTTTTTCAAAATTTGTTCCACATATTTTCGATTTAAGACAGGCTTCTTTTCCCGCTCTCTAGCCTGGCATAACACGGGTTTTTTTTAGTGTAAAATTGTTCCCTCTTCCCCTCACAAATAAGATATAGCTTCAAGTTTCAATGTATGACTTATAAAAAAACAATATTGCGTTAGTTAAAAAATTATGGATGTAAAGCAATAAAAAGAAAACGATTCTAATGCTAAGAGTAAAACAAAAAACTTTCATCATTTTCTTAATAATAGTTAGTTTCTAAGAAACTAAAATAATAAAAAAAATTTCAGATTTTCATGAATCAATCAATTGTTACATATAGTTAGCTTAAAAATGTCTCTGAAATGTATTTTTATCTAAAATAATAGACAATGTACTTTTAATTAACAAATAATTTAGTAATGAAATAATAGAAATAATCCTTTTAAAAAAACATATATATATTAAAATCCATTTTCTATAAGTAATAAATAAAAGAAAAATTTACAGATAGCTATTGAAATGATTGCCGTTTTTTTTAATGCTTGAATAAACATATATATATATGTATGTAAATTATAAAAAAAAAACAGTATGAGGGAAAGCCTAGATATATATTTACATGTACTGAAAAAAACATTCAAAAAGAAAAAAAACGATCTGATAAAAATATTTTGATATTTTATTTTCATAGTTTTTCATTCCACTGTGTTTAGTAAATTATTTAAATACGTATCGAACGAAAAAAAATATATTTTACAAAACTAACATATTCATTATTTTAACAATAATTTCCTTCTTAGGTTTTAAAATGATAAAATTGATTAAAAACGTTCATTTAGCAAATAATTGTGACATACCGTTTGCTTAAGAAGTAGCAGTAAAAGAGAAAATCTCGTGCATAGGTATATAATATTTTATTTATATTATATAGCTGGTATACCTGTTCTTCGCACAGGTGAATTGAAAAATTAAACAATACAGATTGAAGGATAAAAAGTTTTAATGAGTTAATTTTACAGGAATTGCAAATTAAACAAAAAAAAGCTTTTTGCATATCTCAGCTGAACAAAAAAAAAACATTTGTTAATTTTTTTTAAATATGTAGATCTAATAGATAATAAAAGGGATTTTTATTTATTTATAACACCCCGTAACTCTCTTGTCAGTCGATTTTTGAAAGCACCTTCCTAAACTGATCTCTGCTCAACAAAAGTAATACATCATTAAAAATTTTGTGTAATGAATGTTAAAATAGTGTAAATAATTTATATCTGGAAGTGTAATACATTAATATTACTTTATGTTAAATCTTGCCACCACCTCTCCCTTCAAAATCTAATTTTATTATGAAATTTAAAAAAATAGTCATTACACTAATCAGCAGAATAAATTAAAAGCGAGCGCGCACTGAGGCATGGCATAGACAAAACAAAAGGGAAAGCTTTGCTTCACACAAAAAAGATACGATATATGCCGTCACAGGCTTTTTTGCAGATGGCAGAATTTTTTCCTACTTTCTTGACAATTATCGTTATTTTTTTAATACTTTACACAATATCTTTATAAATTATAGCCTATGTGTTATTCTGATGTATAAGCTATATTATTGTAAAGTTTCATTAAAATCCAAACAAACTTTCGCATTTATAATATATATCTTGATGCATACCTTTTAACTCTACATGATTTTAGATTGTAATCTCGATTAAATACTTTTTAACTATATTTGAGAAAAAAATGTGAAATTTTAAATTTTTAACAAAAAAGAATATAAATGTATAAAAATTTTGTATGTTGCACAATTAATCTCTTTTCATATTTTTCATTTCATTTATATGTTGAATTTTTAAAATAAGGAACTGAAACAAAATAGAGTAATTGGTGCAAAAAGATTTGAGATTCTCATTTAAAATATTTTTTAAACCTCCATTACTTAGGAAAAAACTACAAGAATTTTATGCACTTGAAATTAAATCTTGATTTTAAGATCATTTAGTTATTTCTAAAACAGATTTCTTTATTGTTAATCCATGGATACTGAATTAAGTTCCCTTCGGGCCAATTTTGCATTGCTCATTGTAATTGAACAAAAGTTTTTTTAAAGGGTGTCTCCTTTTTTTTTTTTTTTCAATTCCTACTATTAGGTCGCACTCTCTATATATTTATTTATCTTGGTGGAATTTTCCAATCGTTAATAAGATACATTTTAAAGCGCTCAATTGAGCTGAAATTTTATATACATGATTATTTTGGATGACAATACAATAATTTAATTATAATTAATAAAATTGATTATAACTAATTATTTAAAGAAATACAGCCACGTTGGCATCATTTTTGGCGACTTGTGTTAAAACTTGAAAAGGTATTTTTCTCACATTTTAAAGCATTCAGTTGAACTGAAATTTTATATACACGATTGTTTTGGATGACAATACGATACTTTAATAAAAAGTAGCTAAAATAAAATTTTTCTTTGTTGATCTCAGTAGGAATTAACTTATAAAAAAAATTTTTTTTTATTACTTGTTGTAGTAAAATTATCACTATGCATGCCTTCAAATTTTTTCTATAAATAATAATCATGAAATGTTTTTTTTTAAAAAATATTTTATTATATAAACAATTTTTTTTTTACTCCTAATATATATACACAATTATATAGCAATATAACTTGAAATAAATGAAAGTAATTTTTTTTCTTTCAGTGTTTCAATATAAATGGAAAATTGGTCTTGTACTATTCCACAAGTCCAGCATGGGGTTAAATTCAATATAATTTTTCTTAAAAATTCTTTCTTGTATTATATATCTGTAATTTTCTTCAATAAATAAAAAGTTTGGTTTTTTTTTAAAAAACATGTATATTGTTACAAATCATTTGATTAGAAGCTAATGGAATGCACAGAATTCATTTTAGTACAACTGGATTAGATACTCTGAATATCGCTGATAATAAATTAGACAAACTTGAAAACAATTCTTCAGATATACCCTAAAAAAGATTAAACGAACGTAATGACATATTTTAAATATATTAGCTATAAGCAGAATTTCTTAAAATACTTAAAATGTTTTAATGCTTATTGTGGGTTATGTGGCCTTTTTGTGCTTGGAAACAAAAGACAGCATGGTATTTGTAATTTTACTGTACATTTATATTTATTACTGAACTTCTTCAATACTTTTAGATGTTATAAGCAAATAAAATTTGTTGAACTTGACATGATTTTAGATCATTACAAAATAATTTAGTGAAAAAATAAAAGATCTAAAATAATTTCTTTTCAAAATTCAATAATGACCCATCCCTTAACAAAATTTTGTCTGTTTTTAAGTATGTACCATATTTATTCAAATCCTTAATATGTTTTAGTGAAAAAAAGGTTCAAATTAATGAAATTTTTTTAAATTAATAAGAAGTATTTTAATACAAGTAAAATAATTATTCACATGAATTTGTAGTTGCTCTAACTGTCAGTATATCATGTTCAATTTCTTCCATCTTAAGCAGCAGTAACATTGGAAAAAAGTGCAGCTTAGATTTGAATAAATACAGTATTTTTCAAAGTTTTTATCATTGCAAGCCAGAAGATATCATGATTATTAAAGTATTTCTTTTAGATGCTGGTTTTTACCCTGTTTTAGCCATATGTAGAGAGCGAACTTGACAAATTTATTTTAAACGAAAAAATGGGGGAATTTTTAAATTAATGCATTTGTTTATAATATAGCGTTTTTAAAATTTCAAAAATTTGTAAAATTACTTTTTCCTTTTAAATGTGAAGGGATAGTTCATTTAGATTCGGTATAGAAAATGCAAAACACATTTTATAAAAGAAAAAAATGAGTAGTATGATAAAATAAGCGATTCTCTACAGGATATAATATTAATGTTTGAGTACTTTTATATCTGAAAAAATATTCCGAATTCGGCCCCTATTCTTTACCATTAATCGAAGATAGCCTTGAAGAAAAGCACCAGCAGAAAGTTAAGATACATATAATGCAATATGCAGCAAAGTATTATATAAATTCGTGAAATCAACATGTATCAGATGGGTACTAACCTTTTTACCCCAAAAAACATGAGGATTAGTGGGGAATGCCTTAAGACCAAGATAACATAGAAAATTTAAAATGGGAAATTGATCAAAATATTAAAAACATTTTGCTTTTCTAATTATTTTTTTTTTTTTGTCACGAATTTTTTAAATTTGGGAAAATTTTAAAAAACACTGCATCAGTAAACGGGTTTTTATGATTACCAAATAAACAAATTTCAAGGGTGCCTTTTTAACTGAGAAATTTTTTTGCTGTTTTAAAGATTACTTAAGAAAGCCTATTTATCACCCCCTTTAAAGAGATCTTTAGGAAAAATGTCATTGAACCATTCCAGTTTTATTGATATTTTTTAAATAAACCTTTTCGAAAATCAAACAATTACGAACCAGGGTTGTTTTCCCCTACAAAATAGTCAAATTCCCAACGCTCAAACAATCTATTTTTGCTTGCGATATGAAAGATAGTTAAAAAATTGTTCCGGGGCCCTAAAATGGTCGCAAAACGTGTTGCCTTTAAACACAATCGTATCTATTCGCATCCCTACAATCTTTGGAAAAAATCAAAGTTGATATATTTGATTTTAACAAAGAATTTCCCACCAAATTTTTATAAATGAATGTTCCAGAGCAATCGGCCATGACCGGGTCACTTATAAAAAGGCCAAGTGGGCCACAGGTTGAGCATCGCTGATCTAGATAGAACATTTTTTTAGATACTGTTGAAGGGCTTCATGTAAAACTCTCATTTAGTTAATTGGAAACCGTAGCACTAGATTTTCAAATTCTACTGAGAAAAGTATAGTTATTTTTTCATTTATGTCATTTATTGTTTAAGGGTAAAAAGTCAATTCTTTTAGATAAATAATTCCTACAAGTTAATGTTTAAATGATTGTGTTGCAGGACTTATAGTTGTTTTAATTAACTTTTCTGCTCTTTGTGACATGTCTTATTTTGAATCAATATATATTGATGTGTAACTGTAGAGAAATTAGAAGATTATTTTCTTAAAGAATAGAGATTTTACATGGGAGCATTAGTCATTTAGCCATAAAATCGGTTGAAAGGGTCATAATAAAGCTTATTAAAAGAGTATTAGAATGTATTTTGTTTTTACTCACCTTTGGCACTAAAAATTGTACTGTTCTTGTTTCATCTCCTACTAAAGAAGCCATTTCAATCATAAAGCCTTTAATGCATTTAAACATCAGTTCTGCCCTTTTTAAGCACCACTGAATTGTCATCTCCTGTAAATAGTGTAAGAAATAAAAAATAGAAGATGTAACAAAAACAACATTGTTCAAGAACCAATACTTTAAGAATTTTTCTATGTATGAGTATATTTTTCAAAGCTCCAACATAGCTCTAATTTTTACTAAATTCCTGATTTAAGAAAAATTAAATATATGATAGAAAAATGTTGTATATTTTTACAGAATTGAAATAAAACAAAGAAGAAGGTGATAATTGGATTAATAAAATTAGTATGCACTATTATGTATATCATATGAGAAAACTTCAATAACAACAAATTAATCCAACAGCCTTAAACTTTATTTTTAATCTACTTTTAATCAGCCTTTTTTGTTCAGATTCAATATATAAATTAAATTTTCTATTATACCTAGAAATCAATTGATATAATTAAAATTCATCAATATTATACCTAAAAAATATGAAGGTATAACAATCATATCCCTGACATGATGAACACAATGTCTATATATTATCCAGTCAAATTCCAGAATTTTATAATTCCACTCTGATTGGGAATAGTTACATGTTTTACCTCCGTCACACATTTACTGAACCAATTTTGAATAAAAGCAACTGTCAATATACATAATTGCAATCAAATCTCTCAATGCAATTTTTCTTTATTCTTTAGAAAGTTAAAATGTTCATTTCAACAAATGATCTTAATGGCCATTTGTAATGGATCTCATAATTTTTAACCATGGCTGGCTGGACAGGGCATTTTCAGTTCTTTGACCATGAACCATCTTTCATATCATGCCAAATTCAACTACAATGCAGCATCAACTTAAAACTAGAATTTAAAATAAAAAAAATTGCTCGTCCTTTTTTAATGAAAATTTCAACAAGATTTAATTTATTATAAGTAATAAAAAACTTTATATTCGTGAATATATAAATTCTCAGCATATTGAATAAAGATAATCATGATGCATTATTTCGTTAAAATTACAAAAATAAAATGCAGATTTCTTCACATTTTTCCATATCAGAGTATATTTTGACAAATAATTTTTCAAGGCATTGTATATTTCAATTAAATCACCACTAAAAAGTTAGCATTTCATACAAATTAAGAACATTTTGTACGATTGAATTACATTTGAGCTATTCCATGGATGACATAGCTATAATTATGTGATGATAAAGGCTTCAGAAAAAAATTTTGATAAGAATCAATCCTTATTTTTCTAATATAATGGAGAGAGGGAAAAGTAAAGTATTGGTTAAACAAATTTTGGATATAAACTAATTTTAATAATCATTACAATTTCATCACTGGATAAATAGCATTGTATATTAAAAATTAAATCTGAAATGCCATATATACAATTAATTATTAAAATTATATATTAAATGCTTTACAATTCAACCACTGGTTTTTAAAGCAGGTTGTATGGAATTTTACAAAAACATTGATAATTATTTTTTCATTTTTGATTCAATGATGCAAAGTGCTACATCTAAGGGAGTTTGTTTGAATCAATATTGATGAAGTAAATCATTACAATTTTTTTTATTACTAGATGGCATTCAATAAAAATTAAAAGTATTTTCATAGCTTCTTCAATTTAGTAATTTGTACTACTAGTTTCATTTGTGATCTCACGTGAACAGTTTTCTGATTCTTATCTTTTTAATGAAGAAGCAAATCTTACTGATGTAAGTAAAATCTGCTTCAATGAACATATATTAAAAAATGTGAAACAGCAAAAGTATTGTAAATATAATGAAAGTTATTTAGAATTTGGTTTGATGATGAAGACTACTTTGTATGAAGTTTTGGCACCGAATAAATTGAAGTACCATTTAGAAACCAAGGAAGCTTGCAAACCATAACACAGTTGGCAAATTTCATGATTTCTTTTATAATTATTAGAATGATCTAAAGCAGCATGAAAATGTTCCTCAAGAATACATCAATACGTAATAATGTTGTTAGGATCTGACAAGGTAGCTTATAAAATCATGAAATGTAAGAAAGCTCCTACTGTCACAGAAGAATTTTTTATCTTACCAATTACTGTACATATTATGAACATTAAGGTTGGTGGACATGATGAAAAAAAGATTTCAAAAGTGTAATAGTCCAATTATACAATCAGTTACGGAATGTTTCATGTTTGGCTTTCATGCAAGACACAGACACTTATTTCAAGTAAAACCCCTGATACTTTATGGATTTATTGTACTATTTATATAGAAGCATTGGAGTATCTGATTCATAGAATGATCAAGTTCTTAGAATGTAAACAATCTTTTAATAATCTTCTCACCGAAGGCAAGGTGTTTCAAAAACCTATTTGAGGATACAAGAGTCGAGCACTCATTTTTGATGGGCTACTGCAGTGCACGATGACTTTCTCACGATAATATTCCATCATGTACAGTTGAATTGTGACAAGAAATTTCTATTTTTCTAGGATATTTGTATGACATTTTTGAAAAATTAAGTGCCTTAAATCTTTTTTCAAGAGAAAATCATGAAAAAACTAAATTTTAGCTCCAGTCACAAAAAATTCCACAAACTATGGAAAAGAAAAATAAGTGATATGGTGTTTGCAAGGATTGTTTTGATGTATTACAGCAAATTTTTTTTTTCTTTGTCTCAAATTGATTTGATTTCTCTGAAGATATCAAATACACTTTTGAAGGACACTTATCACAGCTAACAAGTTTAAGAAATACTTTCAAAATGAAAATAGTAATAAGTTTACATGGATTAAAGATCTAATCAACACCAGTGCTCTATCTGAACTTAATTATGCTGAAGAGAAGCTTATTGAGTTGTTTTAGGATGGTACTTTAAATGATTCTAGTAATTTTGGGTTCTAGTAAAAGATTAATTTTCGCCTCTAAGCAATTAAGGTTAGTTGATTTTGAATCCATTCTTGAATTCTTATTTGTAAGAAGCAAAGTTTTCAGTGGTTCCTGTGACAGAGACCAAATTAAGTATGAAGCAAAAATAAATATGCAAAAGAAAATAAAAGTGGTTATGTTCATTTTCATTCCAAAATTTGAGAAAATGTAAAGTGATTTATGGCTGATCAATCTTATTAATTTAATGCAAATAAATAAAAGTTATTCATTCAATAATATAGTTGTTTAAGTTGCTCATTACATGTATTTTCTGGTGTCATACATATTTTACTTTTTTTTTTAAATTTCTTGCTTATGATTAGTTAAGCCTTTACTTAGAGTAAGGTACCATGAAAAGATCTTAATTAAAAAAAGCGCTACAAGTCAAAAATGTTGTGAATCACTGAATTAAATTTTAAATCTTGTGTCTGCACACAAGTGAACATAATTATTCGTGAAACTCCTTAATACATAAATTTTCTGAAAACTATGCTTTCAATTTTCAAAGTGCATTGGTTCTTACTTCAGACATTTCATGGACTAGTAGAAGAGGAATGGTGACAGTGCAAACATCATGTTCATGAGCTACTCTAAGAATATTTCGAAGTCCTAATATTGTTGGATGTCTTGAATTGACATCTGCAGATCGTAATGTGTCATCAACCACCAAGTGAAACACAAGATGAACTTCTGAAAGATTGGAATGCCTTGTAATGTAGAAATCACCAGTTTTGAGTGTAATAGGATTTTTTTTCTGAAATAATATATGAAATAAAAATGCTCATTGTTATAAATGTATTCAAAATCCAATTAAATATAATGTTATGAAAAAGTACAGTAATGTAAAAAACTACACTTGCAAGAAAAAAATACATTTCAAAATTATTTTCATTCATTTAAAATTTTTTTTAAACCGTATTTTATACAAAAACATAGATATTAAAAAAAAATGGTATAGCTTTATAAAGTCTTGTAATATATTTTAAAAATTGTATTATTTTTTAAAGTGTATGCACAAATTTAAAAATAAATTATAAAAATTTTAATTGCTTTTTTAAATGATAATGCTGGAATAAATAGCTTTCAAATGTATGTCACAGGATCAAATTCATCCTAAAAAATTGAATTCAACATATAACCGGCGGCTTAGAGGTAGTGTGCCCGCTTCATAAGCCCAAGGTTACGGGTTCGACCCCGGCTGGACTTGACAGATTTTCTGGATGCAAAAATCATAGGCATGCATACTATGTGGCATGTAAAAGATCCCTTGAGTATCAGTTTGGCTCTGGCACAATTAAATCATGGCAATATTTAGCATCCAACGAGAGCTTAATTAAAATTAATTCAAACTTCAAAATTTAATAGTGAAGCCGCCACCACGAAATGGTTCTCATTTTAAGGACTAGCTGTTTCTGCAAAGGCTTAGTTGCTAAAATGCAGCCCCATTAGAAAGAAATTATTATTGTACCTAAAAAGACATTTTAATTTTTATCTTACCATATGAAGATATTTTTAAAATAAAATATAATTACAGATACCTTACATAACATTACAAAACATCCATTTCATTATTCTAAACATATTAATTTAAAACAATAAGTATTATTTTCTCTCCATGTATATTTATATCATTTTTTTCTTACTGTAACATTTCAATCTTTTTCTTCAAAGGTATAGTGCACACAGAAATAACATGCATGCACAACTGCTCCCCGTTATTTAATCAAAAAAAATTTTTTTTCTTTCCCTCAAAAAATTATTTTTATCATTTTTACAAGACAATGTGGAAATTATTAATAAGAAATGCAACATATATTAATTTCATATTGACAAATAAATGATTTATAAATATGTCACATATCAGTAATGTATTACACAAATATGTTATACATTAGCATGTGTTATATTAGTAATTTATTTCAAAATGACACAAATATCAATTAACATTTTTATAATAGTCATTTTGTTATTTATTACTTTTGATTCTAAATGCTTTTTAGGTAAATCTTATAAAAAAGTCTATATTGTTATAAAAATATTTATCAAGTCAAAATAAAGTGTATTTCTATTGTAATTATAAGCAAAAATATAATGTTGGTAATTTGAAATATTTCATATGTTATAGCAGTGTAATACCTCCAAATCATATTAATATAAAATAACTTTTTTACACAAAATTTTAAAAGATTAAATCTATACATTAATATGAAACCAAACTTATTATCAAATTAATTATACAAAGTAATAAAATTGTACATTTATTAAGGAGCAACTGAAAATAAAGTAAATCACTTAGAGAATTTGTAAAAATTACAGATTCATAAATTTTTCAACAGTTGACACCTTACTTGATTAGTTTTATTTAAAAACACAAAATCAACAAATATACAGTTAGATTTATACGAAAAATTTACTTAACTTTCCAATTAAATTTTAAATACAAAAAAAAATGCTTGAATTTTTTATTGGGAAGCTATTTTGTATACAAATTAAATCAAGATTTAGAAAGAAAGAAAATAAATAAAATCCTCATAAGGTAAGAATACAGATAATTTCTCTTAATTGCTTACAGTTTGAGAATATTCTGAAGGTGATCCATTAGATTTTCCACTACTGCTTTGACTGCTGCTATCTCCTTGGGAAGAATTAGCTGCACGCCATTCAGCTACCCTCACGCCTTGCTCACGAATTATTTCTAGGGCTTGATCAATGTCTTCAAAGTGAAATTCTGTTGACATCTGACACACAGCAGCAAATTCTGAGATATAGCAAAAATTTATTGTTACATAATAAAATACAAGTACAAATGTTCAGTTATGAAAAATATAATATTTTTAAAAATCTTTTTCAAATAAATGAAAATTATATATTTTTAGAACAACTTATAATTAAAGAAGCAATTATGCATGATACATTCATAAAATAGGCTGATTAATTTATCATTAAAAATTGTGATTATATCTTGTTTTTGATGTAAAGTGTTATCATCTCGCTGAATTTTTTAAAAATTTAGGATTGCTTTCTGAACTTATCTGTCATTACAATAAACGAATATTAAAATAAACTAAATATTAATGAAATATATCTGTTATTCTATTTTAAAATAACTGATAATTTGAAACTAATCACACAAATTTTGTTCACAATAACAAATAAATATGTAACAATTTCATATGAGTAAAAAAAAAATTAATACCTCTTTTGATTCCAGTATAAGAATTAATTCTGTTGTCCACAAGCAAAACTAAACCACTTAAATTGTTTGAATATAAAGATATGGCTGTTTGAAGACGCTGTGGTTGTGGGACAACTATTCCACTGAAGATGTTTTAAAAATAAGAATATCAGTTTATATATAATTTTCAAACAATGTAAAAAAATTTTTGAAAAATTTTACAGAAGGTCGTTTGCATTTCATGGTAACGATTTTGTAATTTATTTTCTCATTTACAATGTGAGAAAAAACTTTGGCAACTTCAGAATAATCATCTGCTAATGTTTTTAAAGATTGCTCGAAGGTTACGTAACTGTGCTTTTCGAGGAGAAATATCTGCATCAACAAATTATAAAGCGGTGCAAAAATCTCGGTTTTTTGAATTAAAAAAAAAGATATTTATAATGTATTAAATTTTAATGAAAAAAAAACATCTAGCTGAAAGTAAAAATGAATACTTGACCACAAAACCTTACCCTCAGACTATTTGAATGCAAGCAACTGTAAAAAAAGTGAAGCCTCTGATCCTAAAAGAAAACCTGCCGACTTAAAGGTTCATTGCATCGAAAGTGGGAATGTCTTCCAGCATTGTAAGGAAAATCATTCAAAGCATATTGTAGAAAAGAATATAAAAAACACCTAGCTTCTGAAAAATGGAAATTTGTGGTAACACTTGTTGAGGCATGGGTATATTTAAGTGACTTTAATAAAAGATCAATTTTCTATTGCTCAACTGACAGGAATGACCATACGAAATAGTTTCATCAGTGTACAGAAAAGTTCTCAAAGGATTAATGATAATTGCAGGATTTTTTTACAATGGAAAATTAAAAATCAAAAAGTCTCAAGTAAAGTCAAAATTAATTCACTGTTCTTTCAGCAGAATATTTTAGACCCAAATTTTGAAGAAGAAATTCCAGCCTTATATGGAAAAAACATTGATAAAGTTAAGCTTCATATGGACAAAGCCCCTAGTCCCACATCTAAGTCAACTGTCGCTTTTGTAGCAAAGAAAGAATCAGAAACTGGAATAAAGTGTATCCAAGTGGTTGAAATACCTGTAAAATCACATGACACTTCTTCAATGGATTTTTGTGCTTTCGGTTTATTAAAACAGGCTTTAAGAAAATGGTACACAAGAACACTGAATGAACTATGGAAAATAGTTCAAGAAGAATGGAGTAAAATCAGCATGACAGTACAGAGAAAAGTTTACTTTCATAAAAAATTTGAGCTAGAGCTATTGTCAAGAATCATGGCTATCAGACAGAAACAAATTGCCACAAAAAATACAGCAATTATAGATTAAAAAAAAATAACTATCAAAATCGTTTCCATAAAGTGTGAACAACCTTTTGTAGTTGAAATAATATGGGAGAGAATGCTATTAAATAGTATAGTTTTAAAGATAACATATATATTATGAAAATGCATTTTACTGACCAGTTTTATCATTTACCTGAAATTAATGTCTTCTTTTATAAATTTGAATTTCTACAGTAAAATTTTGAAATAATACATAAGCTATACCCTCTTATAATCAAAAAGATATTGTTGAGTTGGAGCAAAAGAGCTATGCGATTATACACCTCCAGTTTCAGCCGACTCACTTCTGCAAGATGAAACCTAATCAGTTTGTTATGCGTGATGATCACATTTTATTCGTATGCTGTATACTTCTTGTTAACAGCATGTTTCATCATAGTTATGTTTGTGCTTATTATAAACTCTGATGCCTAAATATCCCTGATGAAGAATTCATTCCACAAGTAACAACATAACATACTTTTTTTAAAAGTTCATGCTACTGAAAAATTGGAGTGGCTTAAAAATCAAAGACCAAAAAATTCATTAGATGGAGAAAATTGAACATAATATTGACGGTTAGAGCAATTAAGGTTCATGTGTGTATTTAAAATGTTTAATACTGGTAAAATAAATTAATTATTCACTTCTCATTTTTAATTTTCTAACAATTTTGTTAATATTGGATGTCTATAAACCTTTTACACTATTTTTTTTTTCACAAAAACATGTCGAGAATTTGAGGTGTAGCTTAGAATCAATGAAAACTTAGATTCGAATAAATATAGGATATAAATTTGAGTTTCAGAATAAAATAACAAAAAGCAACGTATTTTTATTATATTAAAAATAGTTTTAAATTTTTAATTTTGAATAATATTATGAATAGTAATAAATATCCTTACCCAACTTTGTTCAACTTATGTCTGCAGAGGTCAAGAACATCAGCAGAGAGTAATCGAAGATTATGCATTAATTTTAGCTGTGAACCTAAAATGGAAGGGAATGGAAAATATATATATATATATATAGTATTAAACAGAAAATTCCACTAAATATACTGAAAAAATTCAAAAATTGCAAAGATAACAGACATTCAAAAATGTTATTCAATTAATTTTTGCACTAGATAGAATGTCATACTTAATCTAAATAATATGTCAATGAAGAAAAACAATACTTTAATATAAAACAAATTCTGTGTGAAAAATTTAACTTCCACTTTAAAATTATCTTCATCTAAAATAAGTTATTATGGTACATATAACCCTAAAAGTTTTCTTATATCCCCACATATATTTTTACCTTGTCTTTTACAGAATATTTTTATTCATACAAATATTATTTTAATTAAAGAATTAGAATAAACTTGATTATTAAATCTAGAAGTGATTATAGTTGAAATATTTTAAATACATGACAAACATTTTACTCATAATTTTCTCAAGACTATTTAAGCTTTAACATGTTTAATAATATATTTTTATAACATAAATTTGTGAATAATTCATCAAAACACAAATGAAGTATAACTACAATTACTATTCTTCATTTAATATGATTGTGATCTAATTGCATATTAAAATATTGCATTTGATGTTACAACATTGAAGTTACGAATTTAATAACAAATGCAATTTTTTAAAAAGTTATATATACAAAAGAAATTAGCATAAAAACAAATATAAAAGACAGAACACTTTTTAAAAAAATTTTTGTCTGTAAATACGAATTATTCAGTTAATCCTACCCAAATGTATTGTGAAACTTTCTTCCATTCTCTGAGGTTGCGGGGTCCAATCACTATCATTTTCCATCGGGGTAGCTTCTGAAAGTGCTCTGACTCTTTGTCTAGTAAAATGAACACAAAAATTATTTAAAAATATAGTTGTAGTATGATAACATTTTTTTCATTGATGCTAAAACAAAAATCCCTAATCCTTAGCTCATTAATGAATGATGGAATATAATCGCTTATTATTACATTTATCCAGATGGTACACTTTATATTGTATTTCACTTTTTCAGTAATATGGTTCTAGCTCTGATTTCTTATGAAAGTATTTAATTTTATGCAAAAATAATCTTTATATAATTTTAATCCAATACTCATGACAGACAGATAAGAAACTTTTGCAACCAAGAATTTCTGATTTTCTTTGCTGCTTGTTTATGAAACTTTTTTTTTTGCACGAAGGATTGAAAGTTTATTTAAACAAGAAATATTTATAACTCCTTCATGATATTCACCACTGCTCACTGAATTTACACAGTTTAACATCTTAAATTTGTTGCCAGTTTATAGTAAAAACTGTAGAACAGTGCTTCCCAACCCTATTATCACTGTAGAATGGTCAACCTTTGATAATTTTACCATGGCTCGCTGACGGGGATGTTAATTGTTTACATTTTAAATTGTCTTGATTTAATAATTTTAATTTAATTGTACTTAAACATGCCCTCAGAATAAAATACAGTTACACCAAAAAATGAATATAAAGTGATTTCTATGGAAAGTCACACAAATCTGAGAGAAATACACCACAGTAAATAAAATGGAAATAATTTAATGATCCTTGTGTGGCCCGGTATTATTTCACCCATGGCCCAGGGACCACTGCTGTAGAGAGTGTGTAATAGCATCATAAAACACAAACAAATAAGATTACTTTTGTCTAGAATATCATTTAAATTTTACATATAAATGAATTTTTCCCCCTTACTCATTACATGAAGAAACAGTTCATTAATTTCTCTTTCATAATGATATTACATGTACATTTTATTACAAATACAATGTTTTTGTCATCTTACATATTTACATAAAATTTCCTTAACAAAAAGAAATCAAAGTCTCCATATAGTATAATTTTCTTTGAATTCTTTTAATACAAAGAGTTATGCAGTATCACTAATCAAGAATATGAAAATTTACACAAATCTGCATTCACAGAATTTATGCCTTCCCCCCATTATTATTCAGTTTTCAGTCAACCCGATTAATGAAAAAATAACATTTGATTTTTGATTAACATTGCACTTGAAACTGCATGAGGGCCATTGGCAATGGACCTCATAATTGTGAACCTTGGTTAAGTGCAAAGGACAACATCTGAGCTGGCACTTTCCAAACTTCCATACCACACAAATATGAAGACTTTGCACCTAGACAGATTTAAAAATGCATCAGCTCTTCTACACAGTGGGTCTTCAATAGCATCAGGATTCAAACTCACAATTTGACTACATGAGTCACAAGTTTGCAACTATGTAAGTTATCATGGCCGCAGGAAATTTTTATACTTACAAATAACCTGGGGATCCTGTACCACTCTGATAATCTTCATGTACTTTCATAACCCACTCATGGAACTCTCGCTTCTGAGTTTCTTTAAGACTGCTGATTTTATGATCCCAATAATCTGTTACATTCTATAAAATATGACAAATCTTATATGTAGAACGTCATAATTATTTGATATTTTGTGGCTTTTTGTTTGATTCACAACAAATACAAAACATGGTATAAAGAAAAATCATGTCAAAATAGATGAAACATGCATTAACTTTTTGGTTTTATGAATGGAACATAGTTAAAACCAGGTTATTTCCATTAATACATTCAATTTATAATAATGAACATGAAGCCACAGGACATTACTGCAAATTTTAAATACTGCATACATCCATGCACACAAATATGTATTTATAGAATCATAGGTAGTATAAAACTGTAGATGTGGAATGTTACATTTGATTGGCTTATAGTTTCTTATGTATTAAATGTTACAAAATAAAGAAAAATAAAATTAGCTGTCTCCTATCAGCAATTAATTATGCTTTTAAAATGTATATGATTTTCTTATATATATGAATTTTCTTAAAAATTCAATTTTGTACAGGAAAGTTCTGAATAAAATAATGAAATCACATACACATTGCATGCTCTCATATAACTGAATTATTTTATCTTCAAATTTGCGTGTGTGTTAAAATTATCATAAATTATAGTTAACATCCTCAAATTATTTACCATGAAAAGTCTCCGCATTTTTACGGTCTATACACACATAATTTACACATATTATTTTAAAATATAATCTCAATAACTTATAAAACTTTTTAGTTGTAATAAAAATTATATTTTCAAGTGTCTTTTTTTTCAACTTACAAACACAATATTTTAGGAGAAAATAGGAACTTATTTCAATAAAGAACATTCAATAACACACAAAAACATTTTACATCCATAAAAAACTACAAAATCATTCTCTATGGACTGTTCTTCTTCAAGGAATAAATAATATAATTCATTTTCACATAAATATCGAAAATACAAAATTATTATTTTCATATTTAATCAATCCTTAACAAATTCATAACTAATAATTTACAGAAAAAAATAGGAAGCTGGCATATATAAAAATAATTACTTACTTGTGTTTCAGTAAAATGCCTTGTAGCCATATTG
Source organism: Trichonephila inaurata madagascariensis (assembly GCA_019973955.1). Classification (NCBI taxonomy): domain Eukaryota; kingdom Metazoa; phylum Arthropoda; class Arachnida; order Araneae; family Nephilidae; genus Trichonephila; species Trichonephila inaurata. The sequence goes on from BMAV01027589.1 coordinate 126,710, forward strand.
TTTATATCTTGATCAGTCAAAGATATCCCAACTTTAGGAACTGCTCTTTCCATTTCATCAGACTGCCTGAATAATACAATTTTCTTTTTCATTTGTCGAAATTAAGCTTGAAAATAAATGAACAATAAAAGAAATCTCCAAATATTTTTCAGCAAGTACTTTATTCTTAGATTTTTATTATTTAAATGCAATTTTTCGATTCCTACTATTAGCTCACACTCTCTATATATTTATTTATTTTCTTGGTGGAATTTTCAAACGTTAATAAAATATGTTTTAAAGTGCTCAATTGAGTTGAAATTTTATATACATGATTATTTTGGATGATAATACAATAATTTAATTATAATTAATAAAAATTAATTGATTAAAACTAATTATTCAAAGAATTACAAATACAGCCATGTTTGCATCATTTTTGGTGACTTAGCGACCCTTTTGGCGACTTGTGTCAAAACTTGAAAAGGTTTTTTTCTCACAATTTAAAGCATTCAGATGAATTGAAATTTTATATACACGACTGTTTTGGATGACAATACGATACTTTAATGATAGTTAATAAAAATGACTTAATGCTGCGATTCTGTCATATGTATATAGATATTTATATTAATTGTAACTATTTAATAAAAAGTAGCTAAAATAAAATTTTTCTTTGTTGCTCTAAGTAGGAATTGACTTAATTTCTTTTATATATATATATATATATAACTTGTTTTTTAAATATACATATAATTGTAAGCAGGGAAGGAACAAGCAAAAAAAGCCTGTGTGCTTAGGGGTATCAAAGAAAAGGGGTAAAAATCACAGAAACTTTAATTGACACTTTTTTCATACATAATTCTATATATTTGATGAAAAATAATTTCCTACAAGATTTAATTTTTTTTTAAATATTAAATTTATTGAGCATTAGTAAAAATATTAAAATTATTTCCAAGTTAAAACCCAATTTATTGGTAAACATGTCACTATGGAGCAAATACTTTATAATTGTTTCTAGAAACATTATCTTCTTTGCATACATGAGTTCAGGAGCATTCATGAAATGGGTAAAATAAATTCCAACTTAAACAGTCTCAGGCCTTAACAAAAACACATTCCATATTTTATTAAATATTTAAAAAATGAATAAAAAGAGGCTTGAAATGGCTCCAAAAAAATCAAAATCACTTTATTTCAGAAAAAGAGAATGGCTTGCTGTAATTTTAAATCCACGCTTCTTATTTAGCATACATTAATTAAATACAAGGGACAATTGATTGACTGATTGCTAATATTGCAAAATAACACAAGGGCTACTACTGACAGATCTCCTAATTTTGAATGATGATCAAATGATGAGTCAAATCTCCTCTTCAAACCCCAAAGTAGTTTATTTAGAAGCAGCAAAAGGTAATTGTACCTTTATTTTTAAATTCTTTTGTATTTTCTTATAACATAAAATAATATAAAAATATTTTGACTGTATTTAAGGAAAAGTGAAAGAATATCTCATTGTACTCATTTTTTCTTTTTCCCTACAATGTGAAAAGTAAAAAACAGTTTAATGAAATTTTTTTATAGTAAGTTTCTCTCTCTCTGAATAACATGAAATAATTTTTACAATTTAAAATTACATATGTATAGTAAAATTTATATATATATATGTATATCAATGGATACTTAAAATATTATTACACTGATTAACATGCTTACACGCATGTCTCTTTAGCCTGGATGCGCTATTAACTCCAACAACATTTTCAATTAGTATTAAAAGTCAAAGGTTAATTTTTATTTGCTTCTAACATAAAATGTATTATTTTACTCATTCATAAGTTATGAGTTAGCAGTTTAATGAAAAATATTTAAATTCTCACAAAGTATTTGCTCTATCTATAGATAAAAACAAAATATAATTAAAAGAATATGAGAAAACCTTCATACAAAAACAGCACCTTTGAACATCCTTGTTTAATACAGTCAAGAATTAGGTGTAATTATTTTAAATTACATATAAGCAGGTAACAAATTCCTATATGATAACTATTTGTAAATTTATTTTTATTAAACTGATAAATGAATTGTTTCTTTTACTAAATACTATTTTACACAAAAAGTTATGTGAAATTATTGATTTGAAGAGAAACACAGTAAATTTTATTTTCTTTACAATATTTTAACAGAGTTCATAATATAAAATATGTTTTCCACTCATTCCCTCCACAGCACATGTTGATATTGGGAAAAAGTCAGGTTACATCCTAAAAGTTTATAAAATAAGAATGCATGATTGTATAGGCCGAGTAGTAGTGTATCCTGCTTCCAAGCCGCAGGTCCAAGGTTCGAAACCCAGGCTGGGTAAGGTCAACTCAGCCTTTTATCCTTTTAGTGGGTCGATAAATGAGTACCATGCTGGCTTGGGAACTAAACACTGGGGGTTTTGTCAGATTGACCACTAGACCAGAATATCTGATCATGCACCCATGGTTACAAAAACTGAGATGGGCACAGTAGGCCTTGGCCTGCATGGGCAGTTGTACCACTGAGTTTAATTTTGTTTTATAAAATGTTTTATAATTTTTTTATATCGATTCAAGACATGATGCCTTTAAAAAAGATTAATGAAACAAATTTTATAACAGAATACAAATATAAAATTTTATAGAATTTAAACGTAAACAGGGAAAATTTTGAAATACAGAAACGAGAATTATCCTTTTTAAAAAAATAACTATAATAAAACAATATAATATGATAAAGGAGAATATTTATTTGGCTTAAAAACATTGCTTCATTATTTAAACATTAAAGGCTTAACAATTTCTTGAAGTTATCTTCAAATTAGAATTTTTATTTTCTTACAAGACTTATTTGCTATTCCAAAAAATAGGATTTCATTTATTGGATCTATCAAACTAGAACTCCATAACAGGCAATTAGTGATAGGTTTCATATTTTCTGATGTAGTTCACAAATTACAGGGATAACCTGTTAGCTAATTATTAAACTCAGAAAATGCACTGGGAGCACTTTTGAGTTTGAATGATTTTATGTGCAGCTACAAAACACTCTTTAGAAGAAATGAAGTTAAAGATATGTAATAATATATTAAATAAATACTTAAATGCTTTTATGTATTTACTTACAAAAATTAAGATAATTTCACAGTTGAAGAAAATCAAGACTTTTATTATATACAAAATATTTAAAGTACACACAGAATGTAGTCTAAGTTATATACAAATTAAAAAACAAACCCTTTTTTACACAAAAATAATAAACATCTAATACCTTTGCTGCATTTCATGCAATGCTTGGTCTCTTGCCTGAACCAATTCACCAACAGACAATGCATAGGAATGTTCTAAATTCAGTAATGTTTCAAGTGCTGGAGAATGAATCAATCTGTGATACATTTCAGGAAATGTGGCTTTTTCAGATGGTTCTTCTACTTTTGCGTACTTCATATGCTCCTGAGAAATATTATATATGAAAATAATGCTTGAATGTTAAATTACTTTTACATACTATAATTTAAAATGAGAAATATTAAAGCTACATTTCTAAAATTGGGCTTTACACATAATAATTTCAATAAAAAATATCTCAACACCTTAATAATTTGTGAATAACAATGAAAATAATAAATAATAGTTGAAACAATAAGATTTTAAATATCTATAAGCAACTGAGATAAAAATAAGGTTATTTTTTATTTGTCCTTTATCATCTTAAGATTTAAACTTAGTATTTAAGGGAGTATAAATAAAATCAGAGTTAAGTTGTGAAGATTGTTTTATTATGTTTTTAAAAAGCAGCCTGCTAAATATTACTTAGCAAAATAATACTTTAAAAATTGCCTAATTGTTTGTATATATATTTTACAGCAGCTTACTTTGTTTTATATATTTCAATCAATTTCATAGTAGTAAAATTATGTTGTTTTTAAAAATATTAGCTATATCAAAATTAAATTTTAAAAAATATTTCAAAAGTTTAAAAATTATTACAATATTTATCATTTTTAAAATAATTATTTAAAAAATTAAGTTTCTTACAATTATGTGCATGGATTTTAATGCATTTTTTTAAAGATATTTTCCTCTCAGTCACAAATAAAAACAGCAAAAAAAAATCAGCCTTGATTAATTTCGTATTAAAAAGACAAAAGACTCTTCATTGATATCTGTCTTCTATACAAATATTTATACAACACATCATAGCACATATGCATAAAATGTTTCAAATTTTGTAGCTATTACAAAAGTCTTAATATTTTAAATAAATGACGGTAGCAAAAATCAAAATCTGAGGGGGAAAAAAATCAATCAAATGTTTCAGTGTCAATAATATGAAAGTAAGAAGTAAAACATTTTTCTTTATATTATTATTGAAGTTAGATATTTTGAAAGCAAAATCCATCTTAATTTCTCAAACATTAGAAAGTTAAATAAATAAAAAATTTAATGAAACACAAAGTAACACACGCTCCCAGTATACTCAATTTGTTTATAATTTTGTCTAATCAGAAAAGCTAAAATTTCTAAGTATGTTACTTGCATTTAAAAAAACTACAGTTTGATCTGTGATTCCTTTGGTTTAACTATGATGGTACTTCATTGTTTTCTTCATTTTGATTAATTTTATAATAGTCTTAAATAACAAGTATTAGTGACTGTTTAAAAAGAAATCCACTTTTCTTTTGTACATTTTGTAATAACTTTTGAATTTCAATATTAACTTTAAAATACATCACTCAACAAAATGTTACAAATATTTTCGTATACTTGATCCAAATAAAGTTTTAGAGATTTCTATTTGTATTTTGGGTGATAAACTACACACCTTTGAACCAGTTCCCTTGAAATTAACTTTAGACTGATTGGCATTATTATAATCAAATGAATCTTCCTAAAAGATTCATTCTCATACTATAACTGTAATCTAAAACAACATGGTAAACATAATCTCTACCAGATGGTCATTTAAAATGTTGAGGTCAATTGATACGCTAAAAAATAAAGTAGAATTAATTGCAGTTCTCAAAGCTTTTACATTATCTTTAAAATAATATTGTTTTAATACTGAAAAACTCATTTTTAAAGCAATCTTTTGTTTTAAACAGTCTTACAATTTTTTTCTTCAGTAAAGTCCTCAACTCTCATGTAGTTTTTAATACTGCACCCAACCTTAAAGCTTATATGATTTGTATACACATATATATACAATCAAACCTCCATATTACGAACCTCTATATCGCGAATTTTTCTATATAGCAAACTTTTTCCTGGAACCAAGAAGTATCTAGTAATGTATCTTAAGTAATGTAGTAATGTATCTTTAGAATTTCTAGTTATAAAATATTTGCATCAAACGCAGAAGAAATTTTCTATCTTTTATATAACATAGGCAGGGGAACCACCCAAAATAATGCAGTAACAAGAATAAGATTTTGTGCAAATATTTAAATTTATATTTACCATTAAAGTCCAGAGGAAATTTTGATATATCTGGTCATTTTTATGGTTTTGAATTCTTGTAAGAAATTTTGACATCTTATTGACATCAGTATTATATTGTCGTTCCATTTAAACATCCCTCAAGAATTATTAGCAACATACTTTATAATACTGAACAATGGTTAAATGAGACCAACAAAAACTAAACTGATGCTGCAGTTTTGTAACTTCCAACACTGTGCAAGGAATGCAATGCTCAATTAAACACTTAAATATGTAAAACACCCTCATTATTCCCCTTGCTGATTTTTTTTTGGGGGGGGAGGTGGTGATTGGTACTCAAACTTAAATAATTTGACAATTGTCCCTCCCTCATTTCACCCCCAAGAAGCTTATAATCTTAGTGATGGAATTACTGAGATTCAAATTATAACCACAGCTGGCAAGAATCTTAACACAAGAATATATCTAGATTATATAATCTAAATTGGTTATTCTTCTTTTTTAAGAATGTTTAGTGAAAATAATAAATACTTTAAATCTGTGAATAAATTGTTTTTTTTAACTATGTTTACTTACATACAATTTTATATATTCTCCAAAATTACAGAAAAAGTAAATATAGATGAGCAATATAGTAAATCTATCTTCAATATGTAAAAGGTTTGTTCAAGTTCAACTTACCTCTTTAAAAGCTGTGGTCCATTTCTGAACCAATTCATCAATTTCTTCACTAGAAGCTTTTTTTATTTTTTCTACAGCTTCACGGTCCAACTCATCATAATATTTAGTTGTTTCTTTCCGTGAGAATTCCTCTAAAGCTTTGTTCAGATCTAAAACAATCCAAAAATATTATCTATGATATATCTGTAACTACTCTCAAAAGAATAGTTTAGTTTGATAAATATTAGTGATACACAAATGATAACTAAAATATACAGTTCACAATCAATCAACATTTAGTCAAAAAGTTATCACAACATCATTGATGAAATTAATTTTAGATAATCAAATTAAATGTGTTATAAAATTAGCTGATATAATTGCACAGGAAATACAGTGCTGATCGTCTAAAATACAACAGTATTAACAAGATATCAAAATGAAGAATCAAATGACTGAAGCAACAATCCTTTTTGACTTGCAAAATACAAAGAAATCAGTCAAGGCAGCAGAGAAATTTGACGGGAAATTAATTATTGAATGCTGTTTTCCATGTATAGTCCTATATATAATCCTTGCATATATGATAATTGGCTCCAAAACTTTAAAGACATAGCATTTGCTGTTAAATGTACCTGCAGTGCACATTAGAAAGGTGATGCTGGATTAACATTTAATGGCATTTCAAACCCTCATACCATCTGAAGAACTTGTATGATTATGCATAATGCAAGAGTTACGCAACCTCTTGCTATGATCAGTCACTACAATTTGAATACAACCAGTATGGTGGTGTAGCCAGAATTGTGATTTATCTTAAAAAATGTCATTCCATTTGTTTGTCATGTCAGAAGTTCAATGTATCATTGCAGCCACATATCTGTGGGGGTATACATTTAAAGGTAATTACAGCAATGGATACCTAGCTGAAATTCTCTCTTCTCTGCAGAGGGGCTAATATAGATTTCATTAATAGATTTGAATTCTTACACTAACATTCTCAATGTTGTGGTACAAATTGCCTTTTGGCCATGTGCACAATATCCATGTATGGCTGGAAATGAATCCATCTGGTCAATCAATCTGTCCCTCCTGTACCTCTCAACTTCATATTCCCATCATAGTGGTTTGATTTTTCTCAGTATAGGTACTACCTTCTCAGAAAGATAACCTACACACTTTATAAGCCACAATTCTTATAATGCAATTGACTCCTGTATTCTTAAATGACACATATTGAAGTTTCTTTGCAAAAAAAGCAAGTGGTGCAATAGCGCTATTGATTTGCATTAACACTGTATATATTTACATATACACATTTGTATGTTTTGACAAATTATATACATGATACATAATGGTGTATACATTTCACTTTCATTGTATGCTTCCTTGATGGAATTTCTTTTTCCATGGCTATCAATGCATAAGTAAAATTTATTATGATACAGATTTGTCGCATTATTTTAATATAATATTCCCAGCACTTCATTTTAAATTTCTAAAAAATTTTAACTTAGATCTTAAATGTTTATATATTATAATTAAAGAGGTCAGAAAAAAATAACCTATTCTCAATGAGTAAGACATAGAAATAAAGTTAACATGTTTAGTAATTTAGTTTAATAATGATTTTAATAACTTTTTGTATCATCTAATTTCCATTTTAGAAAAAGTTCAAGAACTTTTGCAAAATATGTAATCATAAATACCTTATAACATTTATTATTAATCAAAGATAATATAATCAAAAAGAATAAACCATATTTATTTTCCAATACAATAAAATACTGTGAAATACAAAATGTATTAAAATAATGATTATTATATAGTTTCTTCTATGGTCAAATTTCACAGATGATTCACATATATTAACAAAAATCAAATCACTAAAGAGAAAAGAAGAAAAATATGTATGTGTTGACTATCTAAAGAAAAAAATAAATGTTAAAAGAATATTAAATAAGAATTCTATGATAAACATATTTCTCAACATGACAAAATTGAAAATATATATTTTTTTACTATTCCTTTGGGACCAGATACATAATATTTACTTATACTATTATGCATTTAGTCCAGTGGCTGAGTGGTAGCATATTACGCTTCCATGCCACAGGTCCAGGGTTCAAGCCCAGGGCTAGGCAAGGTCGTCTCAGCCATTTTTCCCTTCAGTGGGTTGATGAATGAGTACCAACCTTGCTTGGGAACCAAACACTGTTCGTGTTAGACTGACCACCTTACCAGAACATCTGCTCTTGCACCTCAGTGCCCAAGGTCACGAAAATTTAGATGGGCACAGTAGGTCTTGGTCCTCTATGAACTGTCGCACCACTAAGTTCAGTTTAGTATGCATTTATCCAATAATACACATAAATTAAGAGTACCATTTCAATTTACTTTTTATATACTAAATTTTATAAAATATTTAAAATAATCCTTACTAACTACATGATTGTCTCTTTAAGGCAGTAAAAATACCTTACTAAGTAATAAAATGTTGAAAAGAATCAACACATAATTTAGAAGTGTTATTGATATTAATGTGCATAAAAATTTGATATTCTGCATAAATATTAAAACAAAGAGTTCACACATTATAATATTACAATCAATAATGCAACTTTATTATTAACCTTTATAAAAATTCAAAGGTTTAAAATAAACTTATTCATTTATCTGGCATTTGTTTAAATGGGCTAAATGTATTAATAACTATAAATATTTTGTTCTTACCATCTTTAACATAAAAGGGAATTTTATTCTGAGACAAAAGACGAGCACCTAATTCTGGAACACTCACAGATAATGGAATGGGAACTTGTAGCAACACCGATTTTTCTTTCTCTCCACTGCCATATTTAAATTCAAGTTCTTTTATTGATGTCATAACTGCTTAAAGAAATGAAATTAAAAGAAAATTAAATCATTTTTCTAAAAAATAATATGTATCAAAATTATAAAATTATTTCACTAAAAAAACTTTGTATTAGAATAATTATAAAGTAAAGAAGTCAGTATTATATTTATTCAAACAGTTATTTTAAACTGCAGCTCCCCCCTCCCCCCTCTATCTCTCTCTTTTTGTCTAAGAGTTGAGTCTTGGCAATCTTTATAGCTGAAAAAAAGAAAATTTAGAAACTAATTTTTTCTAGAAATTTTCAAATATGTATTTTCCTTTTTCAAGCATTTTTAAATGTGTATTTTATTTTTAACTGATCAGTTTTTAAAGAAAATAGATACTGGAGTAAGGTGATATTTACTGCATTTCATGCAATTTTACTAAATCTTTTTGCAGGCATGCTTCAATTTCTTGCATAAGTGGAAGTGTCATACTTTTTACAACATAGTAGCTTTTTACTTTTCTTTTTGCCAAAATACAATATTTATATAATAAAAAGTACAATATTTATATAATAAACAAATATGTTCCATATTATTAAAAAAAACTATGCAAGATGAAATGAATAAAGTTATTTAATTTAAAAGAAATATATAAATATTCTGATGATGATGAAAAATCAACAGTGTAAATTTAAATACAGTGTACTTTCATTTATCTGACACTTAAAGCACCAACCCTCTGTTGGATTACTGAAAGTCAGAGAAAATAGAAAGTCAATATTATTACATACATATTGTACAAAGTAAAAGTCTTTAATGAAATACATAATGATATCCGAAAAATGTATCATCTAAAATTACATAAACTATATATATATGTCATTCTAAAATGAAGGAGTAAACATTAAAACATTAAGCACATTTTTCCAGGAAAATAATACACAATTAGCCCATCCAACAAACCCCATTAATACAATTTTAAAGCTTAAATAATCATTTATAGTTTTTATTACTATTATTAAAAACGATATTCATTCATTGCTTTGAGTTTTAAGGTAATTCGAGTTTCTCTATTATTCATATTATTTACAAGTTGTCTGTTTTCGTTTTATCTGATCCAGAACTAAAAATTAATATTGGCGCAACTGAACAACAAATAATTATTTAAAAGGATCATGATTTATTTTTGTTTAAAAATATTACAAAGCAGAAACATATTCTGTATTTTAACAAATCAATGAATTAAAAAGTATTCATTTTTTAGTATTTCCCAAAATTCTTACTTCTTTTTTGAAAAAAAAACAGAAGCGTCTATTTAAGTTAATGAAGATTAATAACTGCTACGCTACATTTCCCCCCACGATTAAACTGCAGAGCGAACTCTAATTCAAAAACCTCCTCCATGCCTTGTTTATCAACAATAACGGAGTTGAATGTAACAGTCCTACTTCAGCTAATAAAATCAAAACTAAATAATATATATATTTATTTATTTCACTCCACTTTCTAAGAAAAAACAAGTAATATAAAAAAAAAATTAATTCGATTCCTACATAGGCCAACAAAGAAATTTTTTTATTTTAGTTACTTTTTATTAAATAGTTACAATTAATATAAATCTCATATGTAAAATTCTCGTGTCAGTGTTTGTAACAAAACTCCTCCGAAACGGCTAGAGGGATTCTCATGAAATTTTGTGCATATATTCAGTAGGTCTGAGAATAGGACATAAACTGTTTTTCATACCCCTAAAGTACCCAAAGGGGGTTGGTCCGGAAATTTTAAAGAATCGGAAAACGGGAAAAAATTCGAAAAAATGTCACAATACGCGTGCCCTAAAACCCATTTTGTTGGGGGGTGTACAAAAGGGGGGAATGCCCCAAAAAATGTTTTTTTGGGGTGTGGAATCCGATTTTCGAATCAGTTCCCAAAAATATCCTTAACTTGCCAGATAATGCCCCGCCCATTTTTTAAACACACACCGTGGCAGGGGCTTACCAAAATCCGAAGCGCGAAAATTTTGGCCCCTAAAGGGGCGTCTCGGGGCCGGGCAAACCAATTTGATATTCACCCAAAAAAATTCCTGTAACTTTGTCGGATATTCTGGACGACTATCTAATCTATTACGTGAACGATTGCCGGTAGCAAACATTTCAAGGCGGTGAGATCGTTTCGATTTTTTTTCCCTTGAAATTTATTTAGTATAACTTTTCTTCTATTCTTCGGATGGGAATTAAAATTTAGTATTTACACGATAGTGTATTGATAAAAAATTGGGGTGTTGGGGGGGAAAAGAAAAATGGGTGATTACCCTCACCCAGAAAATTTAAAAGGGGGCAAAAGAACAAATTCTAATTTTTCATTAAATAAATATAATGTAATTTAACAGATATGGAATTATTACCCAAAAAGGTTTGAAAAAAAAGACAAAATTTAAATACAGGTCAGAATATTAAAATTTTTTCTTAAAATCAGAAAATAACTTTCAAGTGGTAACCCATTTAAAATTTTTTAAAAAGAAATAATAATAAAAGCGTTCAAAATTTAAAAAAGTATTCTGAGTAAAAAAGTAAAACAGAAATTTTGCGAGATCATAACCCAAAACAAAAAAAGTTGCGAGCCCGCCAAAAAGCATTAAATATTACGGGAAAAAAACAAAAAAAAATAAGTACAAGTTTATCCTTTATTGGCCAAACCGGTAGTTCATTTTGAAAGGGGAATGGGCACGGTTAAATACAAAAAAAGACAAAAAATCGGAACTAAAAAAACAACAATCTTTTCAATTTTGGACATTCAACGTTTCACCAAAAACAGAACCCAGGATTCAAACCTATCAAAACAATTAAAGCTACCCAAATTGGATCCCGACCCCCGAAAAAAAGTCCCAATGGGGTTTTGGGAAGTTTTTTAAAATTTAATTTATACTTTAAAAAACCTAAGCAATGCACAAACTGTTGGAAATTCGGACACTTTAAAAAAATTTCTGAGCTCAATAAAATGTCGAATATATATATAGGGTTTTAAACCCACCAAAAAATGGGGTTTTTAAAAAAAAAAACTGAAAAAAAAAAGGTAGCTTTGTGGAGAAGCGCATGAACCCAACTCTAAAATTTGCAAAAAATACCCCAAGACGAAGTCGGAAATCTTAAAAATTAAAAGTAAAAAAACAAATCTCGAGAAATGAAGCGGTCTGAAAAGTTTAAAAATTTTAAAAAAACTTCATACTAAAGCTAAAACATACAAAATCAAACAAAAGAAAATCAAAAATTTGGGAAAAAAAAAAAAATTAAAAAAACTTGGGCAGAAGTTTGAAAAAAATTAGAACAAAAAATTTTTGGCTTTTTTACGAAAAAGAACTGAATACGGTGGTAACTCAAATAAATTTAAAGATTTTTCTTCCTTGGTAAACAATGGAATCTATTTTAAAAAAAGTTGCACCCAATATAACAATTTCAAAAGATGAGGACTACCAAATAAATAGAAAACTATATGAAAAAAAAAAAAAAAGACAAAAAGAAAAACTATAAAGAACAGAGAGAGGAAATAACTAGAAAAAATTGGAACAAAATAAAAAATATAGATAAATATACAAATTTTCTTATTTTTTCCCAAAAAAAAAAATCAGTATTAAACTGCTTTTTTTTTTTTGGACATTTAAACTGATTAGTAGAAATTGCCCCTTTTTTCCCCTTTAAATTAATAAAAATCAATGGGAATGCGCGGGGGTTTTTAAAAACAAGGGGTCGGAAAATTCTTTTTTGAGTTAATTTTTTAAAAAACAAGCATTTTAATAATTTGAGAAACATGGTTTTCATCAAATGATATTTTTACTTTTTTTCCTATTAAAAATATATATATATATATAATAGAAAAATTTTCCCAATTGATGAAATCAGAAAAAAGGGGGGGATTAATGATAGCTTTTTAAAAACAGATATTAGCGCCATAAAATTTTTCTCAGAAATTTGTGAAGACCTAAAATTTTTTTAAAAGTCAGAGCTCAGATAAATCCAGTTTCTTTCAATTTTTTAATACCCATTTCCCCCGGGAAACTTTAATAACGTCAACATCGAAAATAGCATCATATACCCTAAACATAGTTTAAAAATTTGGAGATTTCAATGCATCCCCCATGAAAAGGGGAAAAAAAATTTCCAAGCTTCTGGAAAAAAAATTTTTTATTGAAAAATTAAAGAAAAAGACTTAATGCTGTAAACGATAAAAGTCCCATCTCATTCATCGGGGTTTTTTTATCCCATAAAATCTTTTCTTTGTCTCTATAAATTTAAATTATGATTTATCCTGGTCCAAAATACTGATAATTTTAAGGGGACCCTTCCCATTTATTAAATACAAAAAAAAACAAACGGTTAACAACAAATAATTTTAAAAAAAAAAAAATTGGAATAAATTTATCAATATCATTCAACAAAAGTTAAATTTAAGTAAGAAAACGTTAAAATATAAAAAAATTTTAGAACAAATTAAAAAACTCCCAAAACTTATCCTCAAAAACCAAAAAAAAAAAAAACCCGATCAATTCAAAAAGCCCCATGGTGGGGGCAGCATGAGAACTTTTTAAAAGCAAAAGAAAAATCCTTAATAAAACAAAAAAAACTTTTAAAAAAAAAGGCTGGATAAAATATAAAAAGAAATAAACGCAAAAAATTAAGCGAACAATCAAAAAATGTAAAAAAAAAACTTTTGGCACAAAAACATGTGAAAAAAACTCTTCTCCCATAAAAATTTTTTTTAAAAAAAATCCCGGGTAATCAAATATAGAACAAATCCCAACTATTCTTCATTTAATATTTTAAAAATAACGGAACCATACTAACAAACGGGAAAAATAAAGAAAACTGTTTTTACAATATTACCAAAAAAAAAACAACGATTTTAAACCAAATATCCCCCATAATTTCCCCGGGCAATATTCCCAAAATATTAATAAACCTTTATCTTTAAAGGGGATCCCCCCCCACACCGGAACCGTGATTTTTTCAAAAAAGCATAAATGGATAATTTTTTATGATATTTAAGTGTCCTCAGATTAGAATACATACATAAAATTGTTTTAAAGGGCTTTTTGACAAAAAAATTATTTAAATGGGAATTTTTGGGAAAAATTAACTTGTAGAAAAATTTTTTTTTCAAAATGTTCTCCTTTTTAAAAAATTCTTCTATTAAATAATTTTTTCCCTTTGTATATAACCAGAACCTCTCCCGAGGCTCAACTAGGTTTTAAAAAAATTCACATTATTTTCAGGTTACCACCCATTGAAATTAATTGGCTTTTTTTTTCTTAAAATTGCCCCCCTCTGTTGTAAAATATGGAAAACCCACCTATTTATATATTTAAAAAAATTCTAGTTAGCCTCTGTAGGGTCTGAGTATTGGGGCAAAATATTATTATGGCATTTTTCAAAAAAGGGAAACTTTTAATTTTTTCCAAAAAATATTGTATTTAAATAATTTTTCTTGGTCAAAATGTCCTTAAAACAATTTTTATGATTCTAATCTAAGTGACATAAATATCATAAAAATTACCCATTTATTGTTTTTAAAACCCGGTTCTGAAGAGTCGGATCCCAAAAAAATTAGAAATAGCAATATCTCATAAAAAGAACAGCAGTCCAGGGCATGATAAAATTTTCTCCAAACAATAAACCATCCCTCATAAAAGCAATAAATCTTCTCCAAATCCTTTAATGACAGTTGGTCTTCATGTCAAATTCCAAAAGGGACTCCCCAATTATTCTACCTTTCAAAAACCTCCAAAAACCCCAAAAAGGAAGTTTCGTCCCTTTTTCTCTTACTTCATAATTGCAAATTATTAAAAAGAATGATTCTGCATGAATTTTAGATTTCATTTTCCAAAAAAAAATTTTTTTCATTTAAATATGGTTTCCTTTCACAGAACAACATTAATACGTTACTTCAATTACATCATGATATTACCCCAGCTAGGAACCAAGAATATTTTTTTTTGGGTAGCATAAAATTTTAAAAACGCATATGACTCAGCGGGGCCCAAAAGTGGTCTTGTTTCTAAATTAAAAAACAGTTGGATACTCTGGTAGTTTTCTTCGATGGATACAAAATTTCTTACATCAGAGAACAATTAAAAATTATATAAATGGAGGAAAAATTTTTTTCAAAAATCATTAAAATAATTAAGGTGTCCCCCGGGGTTTTTGTATTTTAAGTCCTTCCCTATTTATGATTTATATGCACATATATTTCAACACGACACCCATCTTCGGCCACGTTTTTTTATACAATATGGTACAAATTGGAATAAAACAATAGGCAAATGCAAGAATTTTAAAAAATAATTTTTCAATTGAAAAAATGGAAATTGTCCACCCCCCGGGAAAAAAAACAGTCAATCAATTTTTCCCAGAAAAAGAAGCACAATACCTCCATTCAAAATATGCGGAAAACCCCCTTTTCCCCAAGTGAAGAGTCAAAATCCTGGGTATAATCTTCGACCCCAATATAACCTGAAAAACCCATAAAAAACTTTCCCCGAAAGGATTAAAATAAAATGCCATTAAACCTTTATCTTCCCCGAAAATAAAAAAAGATCGTATCTTTTAAATATTATTAATGCCACAATCCGTTCTATCGTTGACTATGGAAGTCAAGTTTTTTTTCCTTTTCTAGCAATAGCAACAGACAGAAACCAGAATCGATTTACAATGCTGCCTTACATTTACCCCTAGGTCCCCAAGAAACCCCCCGTTAGATTTTTTAAAGAGCAGTCTATGAAAGTATTAATAATCGCCATAATTTCCTTTCCCAAAAAATTTATAACTAAACAAATAGCTTTAAAAAAGACTGGTCACCGAATGCAAGGTTATTTTGGGATATAAATAATATTTTTAAAAATAAAAGAAAAAAGATATCAGTTTTTTTTAAAAAGACAACCAACCTGCTCCAAAAAATATGTATCTCAAAAATGGATACACTCTTCAGTAACCCCTCCTCCTCCAATTTATAAAAATCACAAAATAAACATCTATACTCATGAACTACCATTTTAAAAAAAGGATCTTCCGATGTCTGGTGAAAAATATGTTTTTTAATGATTACATTCAGTAAAACTTTAAAAATTATCATAATAGAAACAGATGGCTAAAAAAAATTCAATAAAAGTCAATGGGAAATTTTTTGACCCCCAAGAAAAAATTTTCGAAAAAATTTCATACTGAAAGAAATGATTTCAATGTTCACGGCTAAAGCTATGCTATATGGACTGCTTAAAAAATTGGGTTTCTGAAACGAAAACTATGTCATCCCGACGAACAGCTTATCAGTTCAAAAAAAATTAAAATATTAATAAAAAACCAATACAATAATATTAAATTTAAGTTCAACTTTAAAGGGGTGTCTCCAAATAGCTGTAATTACAATCATTTGGGTACCAGCTCACAAAGGGGGAAAAGAGATTAATGAAGAAGTTGATAAATTAGCTATATAAAACCTCTCAGAACCTGGAATATTATACCTTAGTTTCTTGGGAAGATCTACATACATATTTCAAAAAAACAAAAAAAAGTAAAACGAAAAAAATATGGAAAAAAAAGCAAAAAAAACATAAATATTTTATTTCTCATCTTGAAAAGTGGAATGACAGGCAGCAAAAAAAGAAATACAGAAGTTTTTAAACAATAAGTTGCGAGCTAAAAATTACCATTAAATGATATTTATTTCCTTTTTAAACAACAGATTCCCTTTTGTGCAAATTTTCAATCCCAAAAATAGTGAACTTTTTTTTTTTAAACTGAGCAAATACAAATCGCGGCGTGAAATTTTGAAAATTTATCCCCAAACCCCGGGGAATGGTCTTATTCCTCAATAGCGAAATGTAAAACAATAGAGCATGTTCAAAAATTGAAAATTTTTAACATCAACCAATAGATTCTAAAATTCACTAATAAATTTTCAATGCTCTACTTTTTTCAAATTTCAGTTGAAGCGCACAAGGCGATAATTAAAACACTGAGGACGTCAATCACTAGCTGTACTTATAACTTAGTTAAAAATAATCAAAATTTTATCGGGATAAGACGTTGGCCAACTCTCCCCCTTTAATGGTATCCTTTTCTGAACTGAACTGAACTGATTACGTAAGCCGTGGTAGAAGCTTACCCTTATAGTCATAGAGCGAAAAAAGTGCTTTCTGGTGTATTTCAAGATGGTGAACCAGAATCTGAAATCGAATTGTGGAAATTCCTGTAACTTTGCCGGATAATCTTAATGCCCCCTTTCAGTGACAGAACTTGCAGGCTCGGGGAAGCCGAAAGTAGTGTCCGGTTGCGTCTAGGGGTGGGAAATGAGAATCAGATTTCAGAATCTCCCGTATTTTTGCCGGCTATTGCTGGAATTAGGTGGAAAGGCTTTGCATTCGAGTCCCACGTCCAGATTTTCATTCCCTCTAGTGGTTGAATTTATACGCGCTGGGGCATCAAAAGTAAGTCCCGTGTGCGTTTCGAGTGAAATGAGAATTTGAAAGTGAGTTTTGTGAGTTCCAAAACTTTCCCGGATAATGCCGGACGACCGCAATAGTCACAGACAGCGCGGTCAGCCTGACTTACAGATGTAGGAATGCAAAAAGTGAATCCTAGACGTATTTCAGGGCAACTGATCCGAATATTCCCATCTAATTCAAAAAAAATCCCATAAATATGTCAAACAATGCCAGGTAACCGTATTTTACGTGAAATGTAGCAGAAGCTTACCGTAAAATTCATGGGGCTGTGAAAAGTGATTACCTGGTGTTTTTTTGGGCGGGGTACAAAATTATGAAATTGGATTTTAGAAACTTTCATAACTTTTCCGGATAATGCCGGACTACCATAATGCCCCCCTCCGCACCGGGTGCATCTCGGAGTGGGAAATGAGAAACTGGATTCATATTTCAGTAACTCGCGTAACTTTGCTGGATATCGCCGGAAGGATGTCGAGTTTCTTTGCGTTTGAGTTCCGCACCCCGGGTTTTCATTTTTCCATAAACTAACTTTTTCGGGGCCCCGCCTTTTCGAAATAACCCTTGGGTTCTTTCAAGATTAATTCTCTTTTTTCCCAACCCCATTAGAAAAAAAAAAGGGGAAAGCAAAAAAAGTACTTTGAAAAAAGTTTTAGTAAGCGGGATGGCAATTTAGAAAGTTCAGTTCAGAAAGATATAGAAGTGTTGATGACGGCTTCCTAGAATCAAGACACCATCCGCCATTAAACAAGGTACCCTTGTACCCCCTTGGAGAAATATTTGAAGTGGATTGTGGACGTTGCGTATTAAACCAAGGTAGGAAGATTATATTCTGAACGCGAATATATTATTGAATTGAGATTAGGCGGATATAATATAATTTATTGATAAGTGATCCAAGTTGCGCGATTCGTTTTAACGGCTACGTTTTTTGGTTTATTCTCAAAAAAGTTTGTTCAATATATTAGAAATTTAAGTTAAACTCTTAATAAAGTCATAGTAAGAATTCTAAAATGTCGACTCATTTCAAAACCCCCACACCTCAAATTTCCCGCTGACCCACAAAGATATGGCCCCAAAAGATCGACCATATCACAATTTTAAACACAGCCTTGCGAAAATACGATCCAATAGGAAATGGCATTTTAAAAGCATTGTTGTCACTTTGTTGATGGTGGAAAAACTGAAAATTCCCATTCATGCCGCCATTAGACATTCACAAGAAACCGTTTGCAATGTGTACCATTGAAAAAAAAAAGCGAGTAGGCTACAGTTTTGCAAGGAAAAGTTCAATCATAATCAAGTATAAGTGTACCATGGCCCATAAACATTCACTCAAAGCCTAACATAGAACTTTGCATTATTTTTAACGGCCACGAGGAAGTATTTGGTGGTGCTGTCTTATTGTTGTCTGGTGATTTCCGATAGACACTACCCGTCATTCCTCGCTCTACTTTTGCTCAAGAGATAAACGTGGAAACACTTCGATTGACCATAAACACGCGAGTACATTTGCAGGATAATCAATCAGGGCAAATATTTTCTAACAAACTACTGGATATTGGAAACAGTGAATGAGTATTGCATCCCAATACATAATGTTATCAAATAGCAGCCAATTTCTGTACTGTTGTTCAGACAAAAAAGGAACTGATTGAGAGTGTCTTCCCGGAAATACTGTATAATTATCTATGTAATGATTTGCTTTGTAGTCCTGTTACTTTATCAAAAAAATGTTGATATTGACGAAATAAACTTCCAAATATAGAGTTGTTGCCTGGTAATCCAATGCCTTTTAAATCAATCGAACTATTGTTGATGAAAACAAACACCTAAATTTTCCAGCTGAGTTTTGAATTCTCTGGATATATCACACAATCTTCCGTTGAAGATTGGTTCACTGATTACTCTGCTGTGAGACTTAATTCCACCTAGAATACACAACTGTACACTTTTGGTCATTAAAAGAATTACCGGGAAAATTTCTTGAGAAGCAAACATTTTGACTGTAAGCTGTAAAGGAGAAATAGTCCTGTTGCCACGTATTCCACTGAAATAGTAAGAATTCCCGATACCTTTCAAAAGGCTTCGATTCCCGATTTGTTTGGTTTTCGCGATGACCACAAATAAATCTCAGACAAACAACGTCCATTTGATGCTTGAACTTAGAAAATTCATGTTTCTCCAATGGGCAACTATATGTTGCATGCTCACGTGTGGGGAAACCGTCGAATCAATTTGAGATAGCAAAATACGGGTTCCCGAAAAATATTGTGCACCGATTAGCAATTAGTTTTTTTTTTTTTCAGCTTATTTATTGTTATACGTTAAAAAAATAAATATAATATTAAAAATGGATAAAAAAAAACCCGTTATTAACCGCATTTGTAAAATTAAATCTTTATATATTGTTACTTAACAACTTAGTAAGTATTTCATGTATTATACTATACTCAAATAGGAGATGAATAAAATACAAAATTAAAAACATTGTCGTTTTATGTGATTAATTTCAACTCTTCGAAATTGTAAACGAAGATTAATTTGACTGCACACATTGAAGGTCTTAGAATAATATTAAATCAACGTATTAAAACAAAGTCACAGCAAAGCGTGACTGGGTCAGTTAGTATGTATATACATATGACAGAATCACAATATTAAGTAACAAAATGGAAAACGATTTACTTTTGCAATTTTCCACTTTCTTTTCTATATCCCTTTAAGACCCAAACCGCACGATCGTCCGGGTTAGACATTCTTATACATGTTTGCTTCTGGGATAGTCGTATGTAAAAAAATCCCGAATCCAGCGATTGAGCGTGTTTGCAGAAGGTGTAAAGTATCATTTTTTATCAACAGACGGTGGTTGTAGTCCATGTTTTACTTTCAGCTGGCAAATCTAACTTGGTTTTCAAACACACCGAAAACACGTTTTCTTTTTATCTGTCGTAAAAAAGTAATAATCAATATATTTCTAATTGCATAGATACAAATTTTTGTATTAATGTTTAAATAATTGTAAAATAGAAAAAAATATTAATTGTACTCCATTAATGTGACTTCTAGGGCTCGGGAATTCGTTACCCGCACGATCGTGCGGGTTGGGCGTTACTTGAGTCACTTCAGCAGTAAAGATACGTACCATGCGAATTTTCTTTTCTGTTTCAGTAATTTTGATGAAAGCCTACATAAAAATGAAATATATATATAGTTATATAATTAATACCAAATTTTCTTGGGGGTCACCATGGATGAGTCCCTTTTTTTCTTTCTCCCTCTCTTTTGCAATTAATTTTCTTTTCCATACAATTGTTGAGGAGTATGGCATTTTTATCCTCTCCACAGATATCTGCATCCATCTCTCTCTCCCCCTCCCCCAAAAAACAATCTGGGTTTTCTAGTGGTAGTTAGTATAGTGTGGTTTAAATATATATATGTAAATAATAAAAAAAAATGTTCTAATACATTTTACTATTTTTCATGGAATACTGTGTTAACTTTTAACCAAAAACTTTTTCAGGTGTCTAAAAGGAGAAGAATTCTCATATAAGAAATTTTTCAATTGATGAATAAATCAGACTGAACTCTTAGGTCAGAACTTAGTGATCTCTGGGATGATGACAATGCTGCGAACAAAACATATGAATCGCGTATACTGGAAGGAGAATCAAGTTCAGATGAGAGTGATGAAGAAACACATGGGGAATATTTGAAATGGAAAGACAATTTTGGATCATTCTTTACCATAAATGTCTCTTGAAACATTCATTGCATTGATTTAGCTGTTGCAAATTCTTGGTTTCTAGGCAAAAAAATGCAATATCAAATAAAATTCCTCTAAAAATCAAAATGGATCGCTTAAAATTTAAGTTAGAGATAGTTGAAGCGTTATCAGCCTCTCCACCTATTAACAAATTATTTTAACTGACGATGAAGATAACAGTGTTGTAGTTCCACTCGTAAAAAGATAGAAGCGTTATAATCCACATGCTATACATGTCATGCCTTTATCCTGGCCATTCCAAGATAAAAGGCTTGACATGTATAGCCATTTTGATGTGTTGATGACATTTCAAGGCCTTGCACACACAAGTGCAGATTTGAAAACTACGAAAGCAGTTCGAAAACATGTTGTGAAAAATGCAATGGTTGTTTATACTTGTCAAAAACAAAACAAAAGATTTTTGCAGTAAATAAATAATAAATTAACAAAAGAGTTATTTATACAGCAATAATTTCCTTATTTGTAACTATTTTAGTTGAATTAAGATTGTTTCTTCTATCAACTTTTTGAGCTAAAAATGTATAACTCGTAAAATTTCATGGTGACCTGTTTCACAGATAAAGCCCAACCCACACGATCGTGAGTACCGTTTACATTCCAGCGGGAAGAGCGGGAATTTTTTAATTATTTTTCCCAATGTCATTGGGGTCCATATAGTATTAATAACCAGAAGAATTTAATATTTGAAGATAAAAATAATTCGGGTCTTAAAGGGAGATAGGGTATTGGACTATTTTTCTGTTACTATTTATTCATAAATTACATTTTAATTATTCTGATAAAACCGTATAGTAAAAATGAAATCACATTATTAAAAATTAGGCCATCCCAAGGGGGAATTTGAGCCCACGATCCTTGGATTAGAAGTCCAACGCGCTAACCATTGCGCTACAGGTACACAAAGAAAGATTTTCCTTCCTATATATGCTGTTTGACTATTATTTTTTTCTGTTACTATTAATTCATATTTTCAATTAATGAAGGAATTAATATTTAAAAAAAAAAAACCAGTGTTAAGTGTCATCCACTACAAGTTTTAAAAAAATGTATTTGAACTTGAATGGATGAATAGAAAGTATTTTATTAACGAATGAAAATTTGAACGATATATATATATATAGGGAGAGAGTGAACTAATAGTAGGAATTGAAAAAAAAATAAAATGAGTGATAGTTTTTTTAAATGTTTTAAAATCATATAAAATAGTTGAAATTGCTTATAGTTAAATGTTTAAAGTTTCCTTTTTGAATTTGCAAATATCGTCTGCTACAAAAGTACAAGAATGGCATCAGCAAAATGACAATCTTATTCTTGTTAACAAAGATAAAAGAAATTGCTTAGTAGAGTAGAAAAATAACGTTCGATATTTTTTTTGGAGGCAATGAAATCTATAATCTATAAACCCGCTGGTAAACTGTTAAATTTTTTATTACCTGCGTATTATCGCAACAATATTAAAAGCTCGCTAAGTTGGTAACCCTAATTTCCTATGTGTCGAACGCCCATCCATGTGCTTTATTTCATGTAATATCGCCAATAGGTTGCGATAATACAGTAAAACCCCGCTTAACGCGGGGTATACGTTCCATCAAAGTTGAGCGTAATATGAAACAGCGTTAAACAAGGTTATCTCATCATGTAAATAATGGGGTTAGGGAAAGATGGGTAGAAAATTGGTCAGGTATTTTACCATTAAATTTATTAGTTATGTTTTTTATAACAATGAAACAAAAATTTATTTTTTACAAATATAGAAACATTATATAAATGACTATACATATAAAATTTAATAAAATTCTAAGTCAGTATGTTTACATTTCAGATCATTTCTCATCTGTATTTCCAATTTTCTGCCTTTTTATAAAGAAGTAGATTGGCTTAAAGGCATATTGCGTTCAATTTCGTCGTCAATCCATATACAAAGTCCTTTTTCCATTTCCTCTATTGTATTATTTCTAGAGCGGGTAATTCTAGTTGCAGTTGCCAATGACAGTATTTTTTCTTTATTCTTAAGAATGGTCCTTTTTGTTGAAGTTTCCAAATTCAATACACCACCAATATGAGACTAACGTTCACCCAGGATCTAATCTTATAACCACTTGCATTCTAATTTCTAGTGAAATGCTTTTTCTCGTTGCTTTATTTTCGAGCTTTTTATTATCTGTCGTGACAAAAACTAAAAATCATAATATTTGTCACCATAGCAATCGTTATATTATATAAATTTATACTTAAAATTAAGGTCAACAAATGTTTGAAACGATAAAAATACGTTCGTATAACACCGCAAGAAAGAAGAAACAGATAAATTGCTTCGGATATCGGGAAGTCTAACGCCGCGTGCAATTTTGGGGAATCCTACAATTCAAATAAAAAGCGTTAAACCGAAACAGCGTTAAGCGGGGTCTTACTGTACGTAAGTACCAATTATTGGATTCTTTGTGAAAATCGCCAAGTTAATCGTTGGCCTTATTGAACCTACAGAAATCACACTTCGCTATGGCGCTCGTGCAGTCAGGTTTGGCTTCAAAATTCAAGCGACTAGGTTTGTCAATGTGATATTTCATAATTTTAAATTATATAATTTAAATTTTTTTCCCTTACTTTACTTTTTACATTACATTAGATTAATCTTCCGTTTTTCAGAGCTCCAGGATTTTAACACATTTTGTAAATTCCTTCATTTTTAACTTCTGAGAAACGATAAACTTGGTAGTTTATTACGTTCTTTCATATTTTTGAATTAAAATATTGAATTTTTATTATTATTATTTTTTTCTATTTTGATATGAACTTAATGCTTTGATTTGGTGCAAGTTTTTGTTTTCCGTTCGTTGATTTTCTAACTTCTGCCTGGTGATCACCCGATCTCGTGAATGTAATCCGTTTTTCAGATTTCCAGGTTTTCAACATAATCGTAGATTCATGAATCTCTGGTTTCTGCTGTGTGATTGCATGCTCTATCAGTCTCTTGTGTGTGAGTATAAAATTATTTCTTAAAATGTTAAATGATTCCGAATTTTTCTTTTTTTTTTTGACAGAAAATATTTTGATAAATCAGCCTCTTTAATTGAACGAAATTAGAAAATTTATAAATGCAGGCTATATATGTGCAATCTAATCCTATTTGAGTATACGAATTCGGAAATATGCCAAAAAATATCGAAATATTATTGATTGTCAAAGAATACGAAATATCTTTATTAAAAACTCACTGTGAGAATCGTGTGGAATAGTACGCTAGAAGCCTTTGCTTCAGTTAAAAAACTAACAATCGCATTGTTAACCATTTCTAGTCCACTAACTCTAGTGAAAGTATTTTTCGGTATAAAACTACTTATTTATTATCAAAGACCAGAAACAAAACACCGAGAATAACTCAAGATTATATTATTTGAATAAACGTTTGTTTTTTAAAATTTTTTAAACCCGATAAAAAAAATAACTGAAAGTAAAAAACGACCTCAATTGAAACGCGCGCGTTTTAAAAAAAAAATTTTATAACAAATATATCGTATTTTACTCATTTTTGTTACAATTTACGCGCGTTTCTAGGTAAATATTCCAATCATTTCTTTTTAAATGGTTTTTAATTTTCATTTTTGAAAAAATTTTAAGTGTCCTTAACGTACTTTTTTACATCCCTATCCCATTTTTAACATAAACCAAAGTATGAACGAAAGGATGCAGAAATAGCTAGTCATGGTCATATTAGTAGTAACAGTAGTAGGGATTAACAACAAAATAGTAGTAGTATCAGTCATATAGAGTAAGTGTAATAATCCAAACATAGTAGTAATGTGGTGACACAAGGTTTCCCGGCCGAACCCCCCAAAACCCTTTGATTTTTTTTCCGATTGATTTAATTTTTAAATATATAATACGTACAAATTTTAAAAATTTTAATATTAATTTTATTTTAATTTAAAACTATATTTATTCAATAATTAGTTTTACCGTTTTTTTTCCCAAAAAACGAAAAAACAAAAGGGCATGATCGAATGTGGGCTTTTGAACCTGCCCCCCGGGAAAAATTATGTGCGCTACTGGTAGTAGTATATTAACAATCTTGATCGAACACGCTATATCTCGCTCAAAAAATTTTTGATGTAAACAGCGTTATTGGCATTTAAAAAAAAATGACACAGGATACAAATGAAATTTATATAAGACTGTATTCGAATCTTGAAAAAAGGAGGGACTTTGACGACATACAATTGACTCAATCCCAATTTTTCCATGACAACAATCCAATCTTGGCAGGTCTTGAAAGAAGGGGGATTGAGACGACATAGAGTCGACTCAACCCACTATTTTGTCATTCCAATCCTGGTATATTGTGTGTCTTGGAAAAAAGGGGGACCGAGTCAATAGAAACAGTCGATTAAATCCCCCTTTTTTCGGTAAAAGAGCGATTTTTTTTTTGCTCAGTGCATCAAAAGTTTTTTTTCCCCCCCAATGCGATGTTCAACAGGTCCATTCGAGTCAGGTATCACGCAAATCGGTACGCTTTCACGGCCCAACATTCCGAGGTATTCTCTTCTCAGTGCACGTCTTGGTGATGATAGGCTGGTAAGGATTCATCACTACTACAGAGTTCTTTGTACTTGGGCAGGTGTTCCAAGGACACGACAGGTAGTCCGTAATACTGAAACAGTCTCTGTCGTTAGTGGCCCTTGACCAGAACCACACCTCCTCTTACCTTGGTCCAGGTTATCGTAGAGTTTCCAAACACAAAAAGTCAACCATTCCAATGGCACAGTGCGAGGGATAATTAGCGGCAACTGGAGGTGATGATGCATCCACCAGTGAACATATCGGTCCTTGAAGACCAACCGTCCACCGTCAAGATCAACATTTCTGGTTCTTCTTCGGGAAGACGGGCAATGGCAATTTCGATCGGCACTGGTCGTCCACCATACTGGAACACATTGGCATGAACAAAGAAGGCTATACGAGGCATGTCGAGGGAATATGAGCAGAATGTCGTCTGCGGGCAGGAGGCTTCTCCTTATATAGTTTGGTGTGGCGGAAGTGAAGCGGTATCGTATTGGCTGATGCATATAGATAGGCTTTCAACGCTGAGAACATTTTATATCCAACGCATTTCTTTTTGAAGCCACATGAATATTCATCATTAAGTTTTAAAAAAGATGTACTCCAATCTTGGTGTATTGGGTGCCTTGAAAAGGGAGGGGGCGAGTCAACAAAAATAGTCGACTCTGCCCCCCTTTTTTCGATTTTTTTTTTCATTGCTTAGTCCATTTCAGAAATTTGTTTTTCACATTCTGCGTAACCATGTTGAATCTCTGCAGGTAACGGGAAAACCTCTACGCCTTGACCATGCTGCATTCGGAAGTATTCCCATCCGTGTGCAACTCCCTATGAAAAATCAATGGTACATCTGTAAGTTTCGGAAGACTGTCCAAGCAAATGACAGGTAATCCGTAGAAGGCCAGCATTTTTCTGATCAGGCTACTTGAACACCACGAGACCTTTTCATCCATTGTCCAGGGAGCTATACTTGCTCAATATCAGGTAGGGCACATGTTTTAGAGGCGGGCTGTCAGGTATGCTGAGTGGCAGGTGGATGTGATCGCCGATGCATTGATTGGTTGGAGATAATGGGCAGCTTGGAGTGGCCCACCATGAAGGATCCTGAGATAAAGGCGAGGGCAATTTCGATGAGCACCATGGTTCCTAAGTGCTGGAAGACGTTGGCATGAGCAAAATAGGCAAGTTGAGACACGCTCTAATGTGTGAATCAGAATATCGCTTTTTACACTCTAAAGGGAAAAAAAGTGTAATGAGAAACTGATTCCTATAGCCTGATGCTTACTGACATATTTTGCATCATTGAAGGTTATCTTTGAATGCGTTTTTTACATGTTCTTGCATCGTCCAACCACAATAACGTTTTTACACAACATTGAGTAATCATCAAGTTTTAAAAGAGATGCACTCCAATCTTGGCATGTGTGTTTTGAAAAAGGGAGAACGAGTTGACCAAATAGTTTACTCGATCCCTCATTTTTCGGTATAAACGTCTTTTAAAAATCCTTCTACCAAATTGGAAGTTTTTATCAAATTCTTGCTGCAGGTTTCATGCAAACCGGTAAGATTTCAACATGGGCACTATATAATATCCTCCTCTTCGTGCCCTTCATCATGCAGGGGGCCGGGCATGGTCCGGTCGTTCATGTCCTGGAATTTGGGTAGAGTCTCAGAGATGGTAAAGAGTCCCAGCTTTTTCAAATGTTTTTCGCTGGTCCGAACCTTTCACCAAGATAAATCCACCAGCCACGAAAAGGCGACAAAATCTACCCCTCACACAAAACGAAAGGTATTCCAGGGTTTCCGGGAAAATGGGGCGTTCATTGATGCCCGGTTTGCCAGCTTTTTAAAGATGGAGAAAACGCCGTGATGCAAGGACTTCTGTCGCTTACATCCTCCAACGTGAACAAAAATTTGGGGGAGGAGCTTGCCACTGTGGTGAAATACGTTGGCATGGGCAAAAAAAAAGGAAATCAAACATGTTCTTGAAAAAAGCTCTTGAGAATGCTCGGTTCTTGGATTTTCAAAACCTGTAGCGTGGAAAGATGTCAAACGCAGCATCTGGCATCTTATTGGCTAACGCTTGGTGACAAGAGCATTGGCGTGTTTTCGGAGCCCGTTTCCATCGTTGAGGACACACTATATGCCATCCTATTTATTCATCCTGATGCATTTCCCAATCCAACCACGTCAACAAGCTCACCTACACATTCGCAGCTTCGTACAGTGCGTGACATCCTGAGTATACGCCTCCGAGTTTTGAGATTGATACACGTCTCATACTTGGTGAGACAGGAGACGACTCACTTGAAACAACCGCAATTCCACGCCTGTAAAAATTTGTTCCAAATCTCAGGTTTTTATCTGAAAAAAAAAAGAATTAAATTTGACATTTTTCATGCAATTTGTCAAAAAATCCCCGACAGTTTCCGCTACTACCTTTTAAAAAAAAAAACCCTTTTTTGCTTTCTTGCTCATAACCCAAATTTTGTTTATGAAAATTTTAATGTTAGTGTGTAAAGGGGATCTATACGCGCTTTTTTCCAATTAATCCTTTTTTGGGAAAAATTTTTTCAAAACCACGTTATTCAAAACCCAAACCCCTTTCCGGAAAAAAGAATCATTTTTTTAAAATAACCTTATTTAAAATAGGGGGTTTTCTTAGTTTGGTGGAGAAAAATTATATATTTATCGGGTGAGATTGCTGCTGAATGTAAAATTATTAGAATTAAAAGGACTTGATTCTTATTGGGAGGGTTTTAAAAACTGACGATTATTCACTGGATTGATTTAAATATGGATTAAATGGGATGATGGGTTCTGATCCTTTATTAAGGAAAGGGACGTTTGATAGTCCCCCTTAATCATTAGCGTTTTACCGTCGTTTTTCCCACTTTCACTTTAAAACATTAAATTCTCACCTTTATTTTTTTGAAATTTTGTCTGCCCCTTGTGTAGATAAAAAATAGAAATTGGACCATCCCGAGTGTTTTTTCCCTTTCCCTCCCCACCACAATTTTCCAGGGTCCCCGAGAGAGGGCGCGGGGCCCTTTTAAGGGAAATTTTTAGCCAGATATGGTCTTAATTGTGGCTTGAAAATCTATGAAAATATTATTTTGGCCAGGAGTAAAACTAGTAGCTCTAAAAGTCATAAATATTGCTTAAGTCTCACCATCGGAAATGCTTGATCAGGCAATAAGAGGTTCTTTGAGATTAGGAGTTGGAGAAAGCACCAGCTCCAGCCCTACCAAAGAAATCTATGGCAGAGCCATCAGTGAGTGCATGTAGCCAGTCTTGATCTGGATATCTTTCAGCCAGGGCTGAAGACCTTAAGGTATCCGACTACATTCGGAACCGTGATTTTGCAAAAACGTATAAATGGATAATATTTACAATATTTAGTGTCACTTAGATTAGAAAATGTATATAAAATTGTTTTAAGAATAGTATGACAATAAAAAATTATTTAAGTACAATATTTTGACAAAAAAGGAACATAGAATGACCCATTTTCAAAATTCCCCTTTTTGTGAAAATGCTACAAATTATAATAATATTTTGCCTGTATATAGCTCAGACCTCTCTACAGAGGCTCAACTAGAATTTTTGAAATATATAAATTAGAAGTGGGTTTATCCATGTTTTACGACAGCAGAGGGGAGACATTTTAAGAAAAAAACGCCGATAATTATTTCAAATGGTTGTAACTCTGCAAATAATGTGAATTGTTCAAAAATCATCGTTGAACCTCTGTACAGAGGTTTGAGCTATATACAGGCAATATATTATTATAATAGAAGCATTTTTCACATAAGGAGAACATTTCGAAAAAAAGTTATTCTAAGTTAATTTTTAGCCGAAATATTGTATATTTAAATAATTTTTTTTTGTCAAAATGTCCTTAAAACAATTTTATACATGCATTCTAATCTAAGTGACACTAAATATCATGAAAATTATCCATTTATGCGCTTTTTTAAAATCACGGTTCCGAACGTAGTCGGATACCTTAACTCAGATAGGAGGGAATTATGCTTATGAAAAGGCGGGACAAATCCAGTTCAGCAGAAGCATATCTCAAATGACCCAGGAAGGAAGTCAGTTTAAAGATGGGGAGTCTATTATCGGAAACACCAAAAACATTTGCAAGTCTCTGGAACTCAAACAAGAAAGTATGTTGAGTTTTAAATCTTGTTTGGGTAGGTATGTATTCAGGTCGAGAAATGCCCCAAGCATTTTCTTGCGATATGTTAGTATTAAATGTAAATAAAATTCTAAATCTCCCGAGTCTAGCAAATTTAAATTAATTTATATTTATTGGTTTATGTTACATATATTTAATTGTGCACTAAATAGCTTCGAAATGCTAATTAATCTTTTTTAGTTCAATGGCATATATTTTAGACAAAATAAAGGCAAGTCACAGATGTTTCGTGTCTACAAGAATTTTGAGAAATTTTCCTTTTCCCAAAACATTTTAGGTTGTAAAACAATTACTTTTAATTGTCTTAACATTTTGTGACTTTTCAAATTTTCAGTATCACGATACTTACTCTAAATAGCTAAACATCTATTTTTGTTTGTTTTTGTTTTTAACAATATAATTCAAATGAAAATCTCAGGAAGAAAGTTTTTTTTCTGAACAAGAACTAATAAATTATTAAATTTAAAAATTTTTAAAGCATGTGTGCCGCTATTATATCAATCCTGCCTAAATAAACACAAAAAAAAATTTAAAACTTTACTGAAAGTTTATTTCAGAACTATAGATGAATTGAAATAAATTCATTTTTTCGCACACATTTATTATAACAAATATCTAAGTCATTCATGCATACATATTGTTACATAGATCCGAGGGTTCGTGGATTTTATGAAAACAATCAGACAGAAAATAAACAGTTCTTTAAGAGCGATGCGAATTTATTATCAAAAATCCAATCCTTTAAATACAGGATTCAGCAGCAATATTCACAGAGTAAATATCCAAAGGTCTTCACACCTTAAAACAGCAATCAAAACACAATAACCAGTGTTTAAAAAATACACGTAAGTAAAATTATTCACAAGCACAGCCAGGGTAATCGCTAGTCAAAACAATCCTCACTACTCGCTGGTTTAATCCAGACTCATCGCCGTTCAGGCGAGCATCTTTATAGGCGCGACAGAAACCCAGAAATATAACAGCTCGTGTCATTGAACGTGACACTAGTGGGAGATCTACTACTTTCTAGAAGATTCCGAGGGTTCCGAACTCGCAACATGGTAGCCATGACGCCAAAAAGGTCACCAAAGGGCCCCTGTCGCAAAAGATGCCAACTTGGCTCTACCGCCAAATTTCCAAGTTCTCATTGAATCGCCATTAACGTAAAGGGCGGCATTGCTTGTAGGGAGCACATTTTTAACATGAAATAAATATAACTTAGAGTAATATAAATGCATTAAACACTCAAATACAAATTATTTACACTATTTACACAAAATTCGTAACAATATTTAAGTTCTCCATTTGAATTTGTCTCACAAATGTTAAATGTTTGTCTCACATTTATAACAGAAGAAGAGAGAGAGAGAAATACTATTTTTACATTTTCCACAATTTCAATGCAAACAAATACGTTATAATAATATTGTAATAATTTGCCTATTTACTTGAAGAAAGCAATTTTTTTTTCTAATCAAGATATCTTAATATTTTTGATTCATATGTGCATTGAGCAGTTTTAATTTAACAAACATCTTAAAAATATGCTTATTGAAATTCAGAAACCTACATAATAAGCAGACGTTCAAGAATATTTTAACGTTCTGACAATAAAAATATAAACAAAATATTTCTTCATATTTATTTTTATTTGTCAAAGTTAACACATATGTCACAAAAATATAACTCAACAATACAACACTAAAGTAAAAATTGTCATGATCTAGTGCAATCTTCGAAGATTAAGCTCACGAATGCATTTAAGTCGAATTATAAATCGGCACTAAATTATAGAAACACTGTTGACTTTTTCACATACCTGCAATTTTCCTGCTACATACATACCTGCTAACACATTTTGAAAATTTCAAAAATTTACACACTTGAAACTTTATTTGGCAAAAATCATTATTAAAATTTAGCCTTTAAAATTTATGAGTTATGCACATCTTGAAGCAAAGGTTTTTCTTTGGTATGAGTGTGCAAATGTCTTTTTAGGGAACCACCTTGTGAAAATGACTTGTTGCACACTTCACAAACATAAGGTTTTTCCTTAGTATGAATACGAAGGTGCAATTTTAAATCTGAGCTTTGAGTGAAAGCTTTCTCGCATATTTCACAAACATGAGGTTTTTCCTTGGTATGAACAAGCAAATGTAATTTTAAAGAACGACTTCGCGAAAAAGCTTTGTCACATATTTTGCATACATGAAGCTTTTCCTTGCTATGAACAACCAAGTGTTCTTTTAATTACTACTTCGTGCGAAAGATCTGTTGCATATTTCACAAACATAGGGCTTTGCCTTGGTATGAATTCGTAAATGCATTTTTAAAGTCCAACATCGAGTGAAAGTCTTGCTACAAATTTCACAAACATGAGGTTTTTCCTTTGTATGAATACGCAAATGTTCCATGAAATTACCACGTGAGAATGCCTTGTTGCAAACTTCACAAAGCCTTTTGTTGGCATGAATAGGCAAATGATGCTTTAAATTAACATTTCCAGCAGCAGACATCTTGCTAATTTCAAAGTGAATGTTTTTATTTAATACTCAGTAAAGAGAATGGTCATATTTTACTGTCTTCACGAACAATTGCTGGTAATTATAATACTTTTGTATAAGAGATTGATTCCTTTTTAATAAAATATTGAAATCTGAACTTTTAATATACCAGATAAGATATGCATAAAATTAAATGCAGCTGGATATCACAGATTTTAATATAGAAATAGTATAGTATTTTCTTTTTTTTAGGTTGCTCAAGAGAGAGGTCAAGAATCCTTGTGTTATTTTAATTCATGAATTCAGAAGTTTAAATTCGCATACTACGGGAAGAGTGGGGGACAAAAAAACAACTAGATTTTGTCAGCACTTAAGTTTTGAAGAAACAATTAAACACACTTGGAATCTATAAACGTAATAACAGTAGCATTAAATCCCTTGTTTTATAATTTTGAGAACGAATACTTCTTTTAAAATTCTTTGTCATAGTATATCATTTAAACATTGATTGGCACTTTGAGTTTTTAAAAGTAAATATCACATAAAATTTCCCGAAGAACTGGATTTCATATACAGTGGGCTTTCACTGTACTAAATTTGACAAACCTATACAATATTCTTCAGAAGTATTTCCATTCGCCATGTCT
Organism: Trichonephila inaurata madagascariensis; assembly: GCA_019973955.1. Lineage (NCBI taxonomy): Eukaryota > Metazoa > Arthropoda > Arachnida > Araneae > Nephilidae > Trichonephila > Trichonephila inaurata. The sequence continues at coordinate 159,845 of BMAV01027589.1, forward strand.
TCTTCAAAAGTAGCACAAGGTAACATTCCCTAAAAGACAAAGACCATACATATCAGATTCTGAAAAAATAGTTAAAATTAAAAATTTTCATAATAAAGCCATTTTACATCAGTTATTTCACGCGAATAAACACTTAAAGGGGGATCGTTAAAAACAGAAATGTTATAATTTTGTATTGTAAAGGATGCAGTCAGATCAACGAGGGCAATTGCTTTATGCAAAATGGTTTCTAATGAGCCAGACTTCATTACTGATTAAGAGTGAACTCCATACTAACTCCTTGAAAAAAGTTAAGTGTTTAACAAGAAAAATATCAACATTTCAGTATTTACGTATTAATGACACAGCAGCCAAATTTATACCACACGAATCGCTATAATATCATAACACAGATTCTTACCCATGTTGTTTGAAAAAACACAATCAGTCAGATTTGTGGAAATTGGTACAATTCCTTTGGTGCAAATTTGAATGTGGTGACGCTAATACATAAGGACCAAAATTTTACAGTGCTGCGCGAGATTCATGAGATCGTCAAAAGCATAAAAGGAAATTTAATGAATCACCTATATAGAGAATATATACTTTTTCTTCCAGAAAGTAACTTCTCAGCAGAGTAAAATTAACAGATAAGCTTTAAAGTTGCTAGTTTAAGTTGAATGATTCAACTCAAAACAAAACATTTCTTTCTGGTTGCACTAATTAAGTTTAATTCAAAATTTACTTTGCAAGTTAATGCAACAATTAAAAAAGATGTGAATCAAACGTCTTTCAACTGTATACCTACTCTTCATACTAATGTAGAAAAACCATATTACATACGTTTCTATTATGTACATTCCATCTTATATTCATAACACTTGGACCACAAGGCTTATGAATGTGACCAAAAAACTGAAAAAACTTAAAGTTTTTGATTTCCCAAAATCAACAAAGGCTCTTATGACACACAATCTGTACAAGATTTACTCCCCAACCTCAGCCAGTTTTGTGTGCAACTAAGGATAATGGATTATTTTCACTGGGAATATTTCTTGTATGTATTAATAAAACTTCTAAGACACCACAACAAAAACAATAACAATTGCTTTTAAAGATATATAAAAATTCACATATATATATAATTCCAGTTCACCCCAACATATATTACTAAACATCAATACTGGTTCAAAACACAAATATTAACTTAGCTCATTAGCACAACAGCCCATGAGAGCCAAGGCCTACTGTGCCCATATTAGTATACGTGACCTTGGGTCTTGAGGTGCATGAGCAGATGTTCCGGTCAGGTCGTCAGTCTCACGCGAACCCCCAGTGTTAAGTTCCCAAGTGTGCTTGGTACTCATTTTATCGACCCACCGAAGACATGAAAGGCTGAGGTGACCTTGCCCAGCCTGAGGATTGAACCTCGGACCTGTGGTGTGGAAGCGTGATGCACTACCACTCAGCCAACACAAATATCATTCCTTCTAAAATTGTTGATAAACTAAATCCTCCAATTGTGGAAAACAATTTTGCAAATGTTAAGATTAATCTGTAAAAAAAAAAACCCAAACAGGAAGAACAGCATATAGCATTTTAAAAATTAATAACTGTTTAGATGATAATGGTTGACCATTGTTTCTTGTAATTTGCAATTTTAGTACATTATACCTTCTTTTATTTTGCATATTGACATTTTCTCACATGAAACAGTTCAGGCACTTCTCATTTGACGTTTCATTTATTCAGACATATTCATTTGTTCTTTGTTTTGTTCCAGTCAATAAGTGAAAAAGAGACTTAGTACTTTTAGTGATTGTACTATCAATTACCTTAGGTCAGGGATAGCGAACCACTGGCACGCGTGCCACTGATGGCACGCGACAGAATATTTTGGGCACGCCACCGATCCAAACGGTTTGCATTTTATTTCAAAATAACAGTTCAGTATGAAGTATTACGAACAAACGCGAGTAATCGGTCGCAGTTTTCAGCGAGATTTTCTCAGTTCAGAGAATTATAGGAAACGTTTAAGTTTTTTTTTATGTACCCTGATGTGATTTCATTTAATAAACTGAACATGTCCTAACTCAATTGGTTGGAAATTGAAAATTTTGAAATGCAACTGATTAATTTCCAGTCTAGTTTAATATGGATTCAAAAATTTGTTGAAAAAAGGAGAAAGTTGGGATCGATTGAAACAGAAAGATTAACAAGCAATATAAGTAAAAATGCTAATAATGAAATTTCGGAAACATGGGATTCGACTCCAGACACATTTAACTGTTTGAAGAAGCTGTGTGGGTCTTGCTATTTTAACCATATTTTCATCTACCTAGGCCTGCGAGTTATTTTCAGAGATGAATAGCATTAAAAACTCGCTTAAAAACTGTTTGACAGATGACTTCAATTCAGCATGCATTTTGCTAAAAGTAACATCTTACAATCCTAATATAAGTTATTTTTTATCTAATCATCAGCACAGAAGAAATCCCACTAATATTACTTTAATTTGAATTACACGTATAACTAAAATACTTACTATTATAAGCTGCAAAATGTATTTTTTTTTTTTTCGAAATAAATACAGTTTTGAGTTGCTAGTATTTATTTTTATTATTTTCCCAATAATCACAAGTCAAAATTATTTGACGGCACATCTATACCTCATTAAACTTTTCTTTGCAAAAAAGGGCACGTTGATCCATAAAGGTTCGCTACCCCTGCCCCAGGTTCAAGTTCATATTAATTGCTTTCAAAACAAAGAAACAGTTACAATTTTAGACTTTTTAACATGGTAAATAGTCTTGTTCTTACATTTGCAAAATTTGTGCCAGGCGAATCGCACCATGATACTAAAACCTCAAAAAAAATGTGTGTTATGTGTTTTATTTAAAAAAAGAGACAATCAATCAGATTTTGGTGGAAAACAATGCAATTTGCTTGGCACCAGTTAGGTTGCAATGATATCCTTACTAATATTATAAACGCGAGCATGTGTGTGTGCATGTTTGTTACTCTTTTACGCAAAAACAACTGAATGGATTTTAATGAAACTTAACAATAATATAGCTTATACATCAGAATAACACATAGGCTATAATTTATAAAGATATTGTGGGAAATGTCTAAAATGTAATGATAATTGTCAAGTAAGTTGGAAAAAAATTCTGCCATCTGCAAAAATGCCCGCGACAGCATATATCCATCTTTTATGTGTGAAGCAAAACTTTCTCTTTTTGTTTTGTCACGCCAGGCGCTGGGTTCTAATTTATTGCTTTGATCAGTGTAATCACTATTATTTTTTTCAGAATAAAACTAGATTTAAATTGCGAGGTTGTGTTAAGTCTCTCTTTATTTGAATAACTACTATTGATATTTTTTGATATGTAAGCCATTATCGCCAAAATAATGAACCATAAATACAATAAAAATTGATAATTTATTTCTATGCACGTTTTTTTTATGATTTTATTATACACATTTGGTAGTAATAAATTGATCCTTATATTAAAATAAATACTTTTATCGCTTCTGATATTTAAAGTAGATAAACTTTCTTTCACACTAATATTGGGGAAAATTTTTTTTTAAATTTGTTTGTGGTTAGTATTTAAATTTTAAACCCTATAATTTTAATTAATAGGCAGGATTTTTTTTTAAGTAAAAAAAATAATAAATACTTACTTATTTTTTTTGGGAAGTGTAAAAAAGTACCTACTAAAAATTATGCCGCAAAGCGAAAGCTTAATTTTTCCCAAAGCTCTAATAAAGCTCGAGCTATGAAAGTAGCTAAAAGTTATAACTTGATTATAGCCACATTTCGCTATGTTTTCATTGAATCCCTTAAATTTTAAAGGAACGGCGTTGCTTGGAATATTACAACTTTAAATAAAATAAATCAACAGAAAGTAATATTAACGTATTTCACTTCCAGTTTTAAAGTATTTACACTATTTTAAGGTTTATTACACAAAATTTGTAAAATTTGGTTACTTTTGTGAGCAGAGATCAGTTTGGGAAGGGTTTTAAAAAATCGCCCCACAAGAGAGTTGTAAAAAAAAAATATTTTTTATAAGCTATTAGATTAAGATTAAAATTTAACAAACATGTTTTTTGTTGTTGTTGTTCCTGGAATTTTTTTTTTTTTAAGTGATAACTTTTTGCGCGTTTTGCGGGAGAGGAAACGAATGAACGTCACGCTGGGGAAATGTAACGCCATTGGCTTTTTCGCCAGTATTCAGAAAATTTGTTCCGAAAGATTTTTCACCCCAAAAAAGAAATACGTGATTGAAGAGGGACGTTTCCCCGGGTTTTTAGTACTCGCTTCCTTCTTGATGCTTATTTAATTGGGTTTATCTTTCCCCCGTGTATTTATTATTTAAGATAAGTGAAAACTATAAAGAAAATACGATATTTATATTTTTGTATACCTTATTCTTTTGTCATTGTTTAATTTTTTTTTTAGTTTTTAGGGGGACGATATAAATTAATTTATGCATTTATGCCAACATCCCAATTTTGTATAAATTTAAGATATTTTGTTTTATTGAGAAATTTTGTTTAAATGGGAAAAGGTTTTTTTTTTTTTCTGTCAAATCTTAACTTTTAAAAATGTTTTTTAATTACTTAACCTAAAGCTGCACACATTTTATACTAATGCATAATTGTTGTGTGCCCAACTGGTCATATAAGAAACTTGGCAACCATATGCTTCGGTTTTTTGTTTCCCAAAAGATGAACAGTTGATGCAAACTTCAAAAGGGACACACACACACACAGTCCCTAGGAAATTTAAAAATAAATCAGATGATATTTCAATAGAAAAGTGTCAATCTTAAAGTACATAGCGGGTTATTGCGTTCATAATATAAAATTCGAATGCTACGATTACAAATATAGATTTGTTGTTGATAAAAAAAATCAATTTCGATTCAGAAAATGTCGAAGGGGCAAAATATTTGAGACTTCTGGACAGAAGAGGTTTAAAAATGTTCACAGATATTGTTATGAAAATCATTTGAAAGCAATATTTTATTTTTAATTTGTATATCGAAAAAATTCGAGTTAAAATGTCAAGGTTGATTGCCAATTATCTTGCTTTACAAGCATAACAGAAGCATATCTGGAATTACATGAAATGTGGAATGTCTTGCATTCGTTTAATTCATCTTATGTAAACTATAACACACCTGCATTTTCATTTTTTAAAAAAATATTCATTACATTTGTCAATATATGCTTAAATAATTATTCAAAATAGAGCAATGAAGAAATTTCAACGGCGATGGATAATCGAAAATGAAGGAACAAGGGGCCCTCTTGTTGTCAAGAGAAGTATAGAGTTGCAAAATGTTAACCCCCCCCCAAAAAACATGAAACGCGGTAGCTTTTTCCCCCCACAAAAATTATTCCATGAAAGTGAAGTTCCCCTTTCTTCCACTAAATGGGCTTCCCCCTCTTAAAGGAAAATGAAAGGCGGGATTCTTTCTACAGAATCATTTGGGTTTAATGAGTCAAGTATCGAGAAATGTGAGCAGCGAAATTTAGAGCAGAAAATGGACAGATAATTCTAATGGTTATTATTTATATTTCACCCAATCAAAGTGTAATGAAAATTATATCGAATTCATTCACAATAATTTAGTTGCCTACACTGTGTGTGAAGCCGGATCAGCTCTTCTGAACAACTTGCCTATTATTTTAAGTGGGGATTTTAATGTAGATTTTTCAAAAAACAAATCAAAGTCTTTAGTAGATTTTTTTAAAATCAAAATTTAATTTAATTATGTCAAATGATCCAAATGAAAGCACGACAAAGTACGAATCAACGCTTGACGAAGTTCTATTTAGATATTTAAATAATTTTGAATCTAAAGTATTTATAACCTATTTCAGCGACCATAAACCTATTGTTTCCTTCTTAGAACACAATTAATTCACAAATATGTATATTTAGCAAAAAATATTACTTTATGAGTACAGACATATGATTAAATAATTTTATAAGACAATACTAATATAATATCCCCTTGTTTTTTATTCACCTAACTAATCACTGAAATAACAATACAAAATTTGAAGTTATCACTTCTATCGTGTGGTCATAAGCACACACACTATCTTTTTTTTTTAATTTGCAATTCACGTAAGACTAACTCATTAAAAATTTCTCTATCTTTCAATTTGTATTGTTTTATTTTTCAATTCACCCGTGCGAAGTACGGGTATACCAGCTAATTAATACATACGTACTAACAGTCTAAATTTCTTCAATGATTCTTTAACTCCAGGGATAACTGCTATGTATTCAAACATATCGGCATTATTGACAACTGTAATAGGTGCATCTTAATCAGCGTTTTCAAAGTCCCCTTTACCCATTAATCATATGAACATCACAGCTGATTATCATTACTAGTTACTGCAAGAGACAATCCAACTCATCGAACCCATCTCTCAATCATATTTCCTGAAATAATCCGCCCTTGCTTTTGAACTATTTTTTGTTCGCAAGCTGGATGATGAGTTTGTCCCTTTTTCATCCTTAAACAAGAGACCGTTAAATATCTGCAATTAGTAATTACCACCAGTTGCGATAACTTCGGCAACCCTACTAACTATATAACAGCCGTTATTATTTTTTAGACGCTTTGCTGTTATTGGGATGATACATGTGAGCACAAGTAATTGATAGCAATAGGATAAAAGCAAGGTTTAATTTTTTTTTTAAAAAAAATTTTCGGATAAAAAGGCCATTATTAGATGGTGCATACAAGAAAAAAAAAGTGAAATTGATGGAGATACCATTCGAAAAGTGGAAAGAATTCGCACGATGTAAGAAAAGGTATGTGGTTCAGCAAAAGTTATTTGAGTAATTTTTGGAATGTTCTTAATTTCTTATTTTTCGGAAGTTACATTTTTCATGGAATTGTTCCATAAGTTGTAAAAAGTTCCTTTTTTATAAGCTAAATTTCACATGAATTCGTTCTTAAAGTCCTATATGTTTTCCAATTTTGCTCCTTCGGACAAAACGCCATGTTTTTCCCAGTTTTCCTGGACTCTAAAAAACGTGCCTTAGCGCCATTTTAGCACGGCACGTTCATCCAATACGAGGATACTAATTCGCCATGTTAAACAGAGGCGAGGGCTTAAATAGGATCCAACCGAAAAGTTATCTAGATCATGAAAATACTTTCATTCGTACCTAACTACGATTTGCAAACAATAACGGCATTTACCGCTTTCATCACACTGCATGTAACAATTCCGTTTCTCCTCGTAAAAGGACAATTTACTTTTAGGAACACAAGATGCATAAAATCTCGTTTGTTCTGAAGGCGAAAACATTCCAATGCAAAATATCTTAATCCACAATTAGCGATTATGGATCCAAATGATCCAAGTGTTGACGAGCCATCACCCATACCAAGAAAAGTGATGACAGTTCAGTTCAGGTTTTGTGGGATAAGGAGCAACAAAGGCTATTATCCCCTTGAAATGAATATAAAAATCCATGTCATTCCTTTCTTAATTAATAAATATCAAAGAACTTCATCTTCTGCAAAAAAACCTTGAAAAGTTGTTTATAAGCCGTTGCAAGTTCCAAAAGTTCTCTGAAGGTGATGTTATTGAATGGATCTATCTGCAGTATATTCCACAAGTTATTTCTTCGAGAAGCATATTTGTCACAAATTATAGGAGAATGTGTTCCAAATCGTTATTCTCTTTGTAGGTATTACATACAGCAGGGATGGCGAACCAGTGGCACGCGTGCCAATGATGGCATATATGGAATGATGGAAGAATATTTTTGTCACGCCGGTGATCAAAATGTGGTTTGCATTTTATTTCAAAATTCACTATCAAGTATTACGAACAAACGCGAGTAAGCAAAATCGAGGGGAGCAAACTCGTACGTATGAAATTGCCTATGCTATATGCGTAGACAATAGTCTTGCCTTAGTAACGTCGCAGACTACAATTGCTTATGATGTACAGTTTGTCTACGCATATAGCATAGGCAATTTCATTGAAACAACTGTATTCTAAAGTTTATCTGTGTTATATTTATGATTTTTAACTGTTATTTAACTTGTCTAGTTCAGCAAGAACAAAAAGTGCAAGATAGTTAGTGTAACAGAGAATTTCAAATTTGGTGGACAAAGAAACATGGGATTATTAGTAAAGGCGACAGAGCCGTGTGTGTTTTATGTTCTGGAATAGAGGTATGCAGAATATCATCTGTAAAACCGCATTTTTAAGCAAATCACAAATCCTCTTGTCACTGCAAAAATAATTAATTGCTTAGAAACCGCGCTTTTGGCAGATGACTCAAATTCAGCATGCATTCTACTAAAGTTTAACATAGATAATCCTAATATAAATTATTTGTCATCCAATCTGCAACAACAGATGCCACACTGTTACTTTATTTGAATTACACGTATAACTAAAACATTGATAACTATACAGTGCAGTGGCGCACACAAGGGGGGTCCTGACCCCCCCCAAAAAAAAAACCCTTGATTTTTTTTCCGATTGATTATAATTCTAAGTATATAGTACGTAAAATTTAATTAAATATTTGTTATTAATGATTAATTTTATTAATTAATGCTAATTATTTATCCAATAATTAGTTTTTATTGTGTTTTGTTCCCGAAAATCGACAAAAAACAAAAGGAGACTGATACAAGAATGGTGAACTTTTTAAACCCCGGACCCCGAAAAATTCCTGTGTGCACTACTGATACAGTGCAAAAGATATTTTTTCGTAGTAAATAGAATTTTGTGTTGTTAATATTTAGTTTTATTATTTTCCCAATAATCACAAGTCAAAATTTGTTTATCGCACGTCTGTACCTCATCAAGCACTTCTTTAGAAATCCATAAAGGTTCGCCACCCCTGACATACAGGATTATTCGTTAATTGATATTTCTGCAGGAGCCCTGGAGTTATAATAATTTTACTAATAATGTGAATACCTAGTATCTTCTCTCTTCTGTTGTTGGTTCAATTAGATATTATTTCTATAGATGGGATGCTTCCTAAGACATTGTGATATTTGCTGGTATTATAAATCTCAATTGTTTTTCGGAAATTGTTAGTATTGATATCTTCAGGGGCGATCTAGTCAATGTAAACATTAGATTCCACTGCCGATCTTGCAAGTTTATCTGACTGTTCATTCCAGAAAATTTTTGAGTGTCCCGGAATCCAAAGAAAAATTAACTGGGTTCAAAGGTTCCAATGAATGAAGACCTTGCTAACTAATCTATGGATGATTTTTGGAGATTGAATACTGTAATTTTGATGAATAATATTATTAGAAGAAATCCTAATTTTTTTTCTCTTAATAAATATTCATTCTATTAACATAAATAATAAACAGATAAATTGGTAGGATAGTGTTTTAATATTAATTTGGACTTTTAAGGTTATTTGGAAAAATTGAATGCAATTGTTCATAGTTATATGTAAAATATTAGTGAATAATCAGAATAATTTTTTTTAAACCACAGTCGATTAGACCTGGTGATTTGAAAATTATATCAATCTCCTCCAGAACAACATCTCCAAAGGTAACAAAAATAAAAAGGCCAAGAGTATTAGAGGAACAGGAATAAAAATCTTCGAAAAGGCATTGATTACTTTTTATCATACCATGTATTAAGGTTACCTGGGAGAGATTTCTAAATTATTGGGGCTCAAATATTTCTCCAAAGCCATTTTAAATTGCAATCCATATTTTTCATTACTTTATTGATGAAACCTCTTTCGGACATTTTTTGCTTTAATAACGTTTTTCAAACAAAGATTTGTGCTTATACGTAATTTTAGTAGCCTCCACGCACCATGTTGTCAGAGAAATTATTTGCAAAGAATTTAAAATTTTCTTTTTAAGACATTGACTTTGTTTCTAATGAATTTTAGTTGATTATTCCACCATCTGAAGTTACAAACAATTCAGATCTTTCGCTTACGAAAGCGCCACTAAAGTGGACCCAGAACAGCGCTACAGTATATTACAAAACCTTACACTCATTATCAAGAAAGGATAAAGTCTATTAATAATTTTCCTCTAGGGTCAATACGCCCTACCTCCAGATTGGGGATTCTCACAAATATATATGTCGCAGGGAAATGACGAAATTAGGAATTCCATCAAATCCCTAAGGGATATGACCAATGGACGGGTGGTGTTAAAATAACGTCTCTTCAAGGTCATTTCCCTGACGAAAGTAAGTGATTTTATCAAATTTTGTTTCAGTGAAATGAACTAGTCAGAATTTGCATTGGTAACATGTTGTTATGGGGGGATCAGCCCTTGTACTTCCTAACTATACAGGTATACTATATCAACCCTATATCTTTATGCACCATATTTGTTAAATAAGCATTATTAAACTCTTGACAATATTATTTCATCATTTCACTGAAACAGATCAGGGATTTGTTCATATCCCTTACTTTTACCAGGGAAATGAACTTTAAGAGACTTAAGAGTTATTTTAACATCTCCTGTCAATTGATCATCTCTCTTAGGGATTTGATGAAATACCTAATTTCATCATTTTCCTGCAACATATATAACTGTTACTATCATAATTATCAATATTTCAGGTAAGAAAAACGAAAAATAACTCCAAGGTTGAAAACATAATAATTAATAACAATTGAAACAAAGGGAAATAGAAACAATAGACTTCGTTTTATAATGGAAAAAATTATTGACTTGTGAATTTCAGACGATAGTCACACAATAATGGGATTCGGAAGAATACCGGTTACAACTGGTTTTTAAAATTGACATAGGAATCCCTAATAACAGGTTTAGTTGGTCACATTCCGAGATGATGTGAGTCACTGTCTACATTTATCATGTGAGCTTCTTATGGGGATATCGAGAGATACACATCTAATGCATGATAAATACACTTGAATTTAGATGGGATGTTTGGACAATATTCATTGCTTTGTCTGAGAGGGAATGAATATTGTGAGCTACTGGATGAAGATCCGTAGCGCTAAGAAACATCCCTTCCAAGAAAGATAACGAGTTTGGTTATACATCCTGCCAAAATGTCATGGACTCAATCCAAAGTTGCTATCTCTCATTGGAAAGGCCTATGTACCATCATACAAAAATCTGAATGATATTGTTGTTTGTATTCTAAAGTTGTCAACGTCCAAATCAAGAAGAATTGTATGTATTGACCGAATAGCTCCAATCAGTGAAAGGATTGATGTCACATTCTGTTGGCAAGAATGTTGCCTGGGATTGTTCTTTTTATTAATATCACACTCGAAAGCCCCGTGAGGGCGAATAGATGAACCTCGGAATTTTGAGTGTCTGTCAAATAGCAGTATCAATCAAATAGTGAGGTGACTCGCGAGTTGTCACCTCACTCTTAAATCCTCCACATCATATCAACAAGGGAACTTTGAGCCATGATAAATTTAATGTGCATCAGCCACTTTACATGGTGGGTCTTCAGTGGAACTAAAACTCAAGACTTGCAGGTCATGAGTTCATGCCCATGACCACTAAACTATCACGTCTACATCACTGCCTAGGATGTAACGTTTTTCTAAGAGATCAGTGTTATTTACTCAGAATTAATTTGCTTCTCTATGGTAGGAAGATCATTTGCGAGTGAACAGATTATATTTTTAATTACCACAAATGAATAGTAATGATTTCGGCATTAGACTTGACAACAAATTCTGTTCCAAATTAGATGTATCTGGCAAGATTCAAGAGTCTCCAACAATGATTATCACGTGAGAAAATTCTAGAAGTCACCATAAAAGTCACTCCAGCCTGTTCTTTGCTTTTCTGAATCAATTTTTTTATTTATGTAACACTTAAAAACCACACAATGCTAATAGGAACATTACATCTAGATTTTGAACTACAGTCAAATTAGAAGGATTATACATGTTTGTATCCTTTTCTCTTAATATTCACATCGTTACAATTTGATGAATTATACTAGAAGGCCTTTTTTATATTATATTATATCCAGATAGCCCTACATATTATTTTGAGGTATGAGAACTTTCAGTAGTACTGAGTATCTTTCAGTAATTTTATCATGTAAACTTCCTCAAGCATAAGTGGGAAGTGTTATTTATTTTTGAATTTTTATAACATAATACTCGAGTAACCAATTCAGCCATGGGGCAAATAATCTACTTCATACAATGTCGTAAAAATAGTGTGTTGTCCTGACAGAGATATATCATAAGTCAGGCATATAGCTGGCTTTGGGTCAAACTAGATGTATACAAGCAGCTAAAAGCATCCCCCATATAATCTCGGTTTCTCAAAAAAAAATTGAGAGTTTTATGTATTTAATATATCAAAGTTGAGTGTTTTTTTAAGTAATGTTTCCTGAAGAATAATCTTGTCACAAACCTATGTAATACCTATAATATTTTTAACAGTGTGTTTGATTTTTTTTTATCTTTGTGTTAAGGTATCAGAGAATGTAAGGTTTTTACTATTATTATAAATTTTTATTTTGTTAACTGAAACTTTTAGAGAGAGGAATTTTCCGTATAAGACATATATTCTTCAAAACATACTGTGTCAGTGGCTGAATTTTAATTGGGAATAAATGACAAGTCAGAAATACTTTTATCTGACAAAATTTTTCTAAATTAAAGATCTATCTTTTTTTAAAAAAATTACACCCGCCGACGTCCTTTCGGACATAAGACATTTTGGAGTTCGGTATAAAGCAGATGTTGCGCTAGCAAGAGGAAGAACTCTACAGTTGTCATGCAAGAGAACATGAAGTAGAGAGAAGCAATGAAATAGATGCTCCTGAGTTATTGGCACAGATTTATAAAGAGGGCAGAGCAGTGCATCAGCCAGACCAATCTTAAGCAGATGAGCCAGCAAATAATCATGTCCGGTGATGAATCTAAAACATGCCAATTCTTCCACCCTAGGTAGGACAGAAAGTTGAGAACATCTCTAGTCATCGAGTAGACAAGACCAAGATTTATCAACAGCCAGCTCTGTAAGAGTGGATATTCTTTTCTGACAAAATTTATCCCCAAGAAGTCGCTTGGCATTTTGAAGAGGAATCGGTAAGGTAAGGTGGATGTAGCATCGAAAACTCTTTGGCCAGCATGTTGGCTTGTTCATTTCCATGAATGTCACAAAGGAAGGGACCTATTGAAGGACGACCTCTCTTCCAGTGCTAAAAAAGAATCAATAAGTTGTTTGCAAACTTGAACTCAAGTTCTGATGGGAATAGATTTTAACCAGAAATGGTCTTAATTGCGGCTTGAGAATCTATGAAGATGACAATATATTGGCCAGGAGTAACACTAATAGCTCTAAAAGCCATAAATATTGCAAAAATCTAACCATCAAAATTCTCTGACCAGGCACTAAGAGGTTCTTTAGAATTAAAAGAATTGAAGAAAGCACCAGCTCGAGCCCTACCAAAGGAAGCTGTGGCAGAGCCATCAGTAAATACATGTAACCAGTCTTGATCTGGATATCTTTCAGCCATAAGACCATAACTCAGCCAAGAGGGAATTATGCTTACGAACAGGCAGGACCAAATCCAGTTTAGCTGAAGAATATCTCAAATGACCCAGGAAGGTAGTCGGTTTACCGATGGAAAGTCTATTATAGAAAGCAACAAAAACATTCACAAGTCTCTGGAACTCAAACAAGAAATTTAAGTCTTGTTTGGAAAGGTATATACTCAGGCCAGAAAAGCTCCATTCATTTTTCTTGTGATATGTTAGTGTCGAATGTAAATAAAATTCTAAACCTCCGAGTCTGGCAAATTTAAAGTAATTTACATTAATTGGTCTATGTTATATATATTTAATTGTACTAAACAGCTTTGAAATTTAATTAATCTTTTTTAATTCAATGGAATATACTTTATATTGAAATAAAGGTAAGTTTCAAATGTTTCGTGTCTACGAAAATTTTTCATTTTAGATTCTTCTTTTCCCCAAACATCTTACGTTACAAAAAAAGTATTTTTAATTATTTTAACATTGAGATTTTTCAAACATTTCAGTATCATGATATTTACTCTAAATAGTTAAACATGTAATTCTTTTTCTGTTTCTAACAATATAATCCAAACGAAATTCTCAGGAAGAAAGTTCTTTTTTTCAGAACAAGAACTAATAAATTATTAAATTTAGAAATTTGAAAGCATGAGCCATTTTTATGTCATCCCTTCCTAAATATTCAATACAATTTTATAAATTTACTTCTCAAAGTATATTTCGGAATTATAGATGATTTTAAAAAAAATTGATTTTTGGCACCACATTTATTATAACAAATATCTAAGTCATTCATGAATATATATTTAAGTTCTTTATTTGAATTTGTCCCATAAATTTAAATGTATTTATATCAGAAGAAGAGAGAGAGAGAGAAATGCTGCTTTACAATTTCCACAATTTAATACAAACAAATAAGTCATAACAGTATTGTAATAACTTGCTTATTTACTTGAAGAAAGCAATTTATTTTTAAAAATTCAAGATATCCTAATATTTTTGATTTCTCAGTGCATTGAGCAGTTTTAATTTAAATCTATGTAAAAACATTTTTCAATTTTCCAAATTGCATATGATTTTAAATTTAACATCTTAAAAATATGCCTATTAAAATTCAGAAACCCAGATAATAAGCAGACGTTCAAGAATAATTTAAAGTTCTAATAATAAACATAGAAACAAAATATTTATTTTTATTTGTCAAAGTTAACACATATGCCACAAAAATTACTTAACAATACAACACTAAAGTAAAAATTGTCACGATCAGTGCAATCTTCTAAGATTAAGCTCATGATTGCATTTAAGTTGAATTAAATGGCTCTAAATTATAGAAACACTTGATTTTTTCGCATTCCTGCAATTTTTATTTTTAAATGAGAAAATGACATATTTAAGAAAATAACTATGTACTAAAACATTTTGAAAATTTCAAAAATTTACAGCTTATAAGGCATAGATTAGTAAAATTAAGACTTTAATAATTAAGAGTTCTGCACATCATAAAGCAAAGGTTTTTCTTTGATATGAGTGTGCAAATGTCTTTTTAGGGAACCACCTTGTGAAAATGACTTGTTGCATACTTCACAAACATAAGGTTTTTCCTTAGTATGAATACGAAGATGCAATTTTAAATCTGAGCTTTGAGTGAAAGCTTTCTTGCATATTTCACAAACATGAGGTTTTTCCTTGGTATGAACAAGCAAATGTAATTTTAAAGAGCCACTTTGAGAGAAAGTTTTATCACATATTTCACAAACATGAGGTTTTTCCTTGGTATGAATACGCAAATGTATTTTTAAAGTACGGCTTCGCGAAAAAGCTTTGTCACATATTTTGCATACATGAAGCTTTTCCTTGCTATGAACAACCAAGTGTTCTTTTAGATTACTACTTCGTGAGAAAGATCTTTTGCATATTTCACAAGCATAGGGCTTTGCCTTGGTATGAGTTTGCAAATGCATTTTTAAACTCCAACATCGCGTGAAAGTCTTGTTACAAATTTCACAAACATGAGGTTTTTCCTTTGTATGAATGCGCAAATGTTCCATTAAATTACCACGTGAGAATGCCTTGTTACATACTTCACAAAGCTTTTTGTTGGCATGAACAGGTAAATGATGCTGTAAATTATCATTTCCAGCAACAGACATCTTGCTAATTTCAAAGTGAAATTTTTTTATTTAATACTCAATAAAGAGAAATTGTCATGTCCCACTGTATTAATTAATAAATGTTTGTAATTATAAAACTTTTTTGTATACGAGATTCATTCCTTTTTAATCAGTACTGAAATCAAAATATTTACTGTACCAGATAAGATATGCATAAAATTAAACGCAGCTAGATATCACAGATTCTAATATAGAATTAGCATAGTATTTTCTTTTCAGGTTGCTCAAGAGAAACATCAACTTAGGAATCCTTTAGTTATTTTAATTCATGAAATCAGCAGTTGTTTAAATTAGCATACTAAGGGAAGAGTGAAAAAGAAAAAAGAAAACTAGATTTTGTCAACACTCAAGTTTTGAAGAAACAATTAAACACACTTGGAATATAAACATAACAGCAGCATAGAATATCTTGTTTTGTAATTTTGCGAACAAATACTTCTTTTGAAATTCTTTGTCATAGTATATCATCTAAACATTGATTGGCACTTTGAGTTTTTAAATGCAAATACTTACATAAAATTTCCCAAAGAACTGGATTAGATATACAGTGGCCTTTCACTGTACAAAATTTGATAAACCTACACAATTTCCTTTCGAAGTATTTTCATTTGCCATGTCTTTTTCAAATGTAGCACCAGGTAACATTCCCTAAAAGGCAAAGACCATACATATCAGATTTTGAAAATATCATTAAAAATTTTCATAATAAAGTAATTTTACATCTGCTATTTCATGCAAATAAATACTTAAAGGAGACTTATTAAAAACAGAAATGTTATAATTTTGAAGTATTGTAAATGGTGCAGTCAGATTGACAAGTGCAATTGATTTTAGCAAAATGATTTCTTATGGGGTAAACTTTACTATCGATTAGGAGTGACTTCCATACTAACACCAGGAAAAAAATTCAAACAATTGTTCAAAGAAAAAGATCAACATTTTGGTACTTATGTATTAATGTCAGCACAGCCAAATTTGTGCCATATGAACCGCTATAATATATAATATCATAACACCAAAAGATAACAAACACAGATTCTTACACATTTTGTTTGAAAAAATACAATCAGTCAGATTTTGGAGAAAAGTGACACAATTCCTATGGTGCAAATTTGACTATGGTGACAGTAATACATAAGTACCAAAATTTTACAATGCTGCTGAGATTCATGAGATGTTCAAAAGCATAAAAGGAAAATTAATGAATCACCTATAGAGATTAAATATCTTTTCTTTATGAAAAAAACTCTTCTCAGCAAAGTAAAATTGACAGATAAGCTTTAATAGTTTATGTGATAAAAGGTGCTAGTTTAAGTTGAATGATTCAACTTCATTAATAATTTATGTGATAAAAGAAATAGTTTAAATTGAATGATTCAACTTAAAATAAAACAATTTTTTATGGTTGCACTACTGCAGTTTAATTCAAAATTACTTTGCAAGTTAATGAAACATTTAAAAAAGATGTAAATCAAATGTCTTTCAACTGCATACCTACTCTTGATACTAAAGTAGAAAAACAATCTTACATACGTTTCTACCACGTACATTCTATCTTATATTCATAACATATGCCCACAAGGCTTATGAATGTAACTAAAAATTAAAATTTATGGTTTTTATTTTCCCAAAATCAACAAAGGCTTTTAAGACACACATGCTGCACAAGATATACACCCCAACATCTGCAAGTTTTGTGTGCAACTAAGGATTATTTTCACTGGGATTTCTTGTAATTACAAAACTTCTAGAACACCACATGAAAAACAATGACAATTGCTTGTAAAGATATATAAAAATTCTAAAATACACACATATATAAAGGAAAGATATATATATATAATTCCTGTTCACCCCAAAATATATAACTAAACTTAATACTCATTCTAACACAAATATTAACTCAGTGGCACAACAGCCATGAGGGCTGTGCCCATATCAGTATATGTGACCTTGAGCCTTAAGGTGCATAAGCAGATGTTCCGGTCAGGTGGTTATTCTCACGTGAAACCCCCAGTGTTCAGTTCCCAAGAATGCTTGGTACTCATTTATCAACCCACTGAAGGGATGAGTCGACCTTGACCTTGCCCAAGCAGGAGTTTGAACCTCGGACCTGTGGTGAGGAAGCGCGATGCATTACTAGTCAGCCACTGGGCTTCAACACAAATATTATTCCTTGTAAAATTGTTGATAAACTAAATAATAAAATTGTGGAAAACAATATAGAAAATGTTAAAAAACAAAAGTAATACTAAATTTCCACGGCAGTTCTGCACACAAGACGTCTCACCGAGGCATCATCAACATAAAAAATTACGATTAATCTGCAAAAAAACCCAAACAGGAAGAGAACAGCATATAGCATTTTAAAAATTAATAACTTTTTAGTTGATAGTGGTTGACCATTGTTTCATGTAATCTGCAATTTTAATACATTATACCTTCTTTTATTTTGCATATTGACATTTTTTCACAGGAAACTGTTTAGGCACTTCTCATTAATGTTTCATTTATCCAGAAATATTCATTTGTTCTTTGTTTTGTTCCAGTCAATAAGTGAAAAAAGAGTGTACTTAGTACTTTTAGTGACTGTACTCTCAATTACTCAAGGTTCAAGTTAATATTAATTGCTTTCAAAACAAAGAAACAGTTAGACTTCAAACATGGTAAATAGTATGATTCTTACATATTAGCCTCAAGATAGCAAAATTTGTGCCATGCAAAATCGCATCATGATACAAAAACCTCAAAAAGTTTCTTATGTGTTTTATTTAAAAAAAGATACAGTCTGATTTTGGTGGGAAGCCAAGCAGTGTTAGTGTGCTTGGCACCAAATTGGTTGCAGTGATATTAATACATAAGTACAAACAGTCTTAATTTCTTCAATGATTCTATAACTTCAAGGATAACTGCTATGTAATCAAACATATGGTCATTATTGACAACTGTTATAGGTGCATCTAAATCAGCGTTTTCAAAGTCCCCTTTACCTATTGATCATTTAAACAACAGAGCTGATTATCATTTTACTAGTTTCTGCAAGACAGTCCAACTCATCGAACCCATCTCTAAATCATTATTTCCTAAAATAACCCACCCTTTGCTTTTGAACTTTTTTTATTGGCGAGCTGGACGATATGTTTGTCCCCTTTTCATTCTTTAAGCAAAAGACCGTTAAATATCTGCAATTAGTAATTTCTGCTAGTTGCAATAACTTTGGCAACCCTTTTAACTATATAACAGCCAATATTATTTTTAGACGCTTTGCTGTTATTTGGATGATACATGTGAGCACCAGTAATTGATAGCAATATGACAAAAGCAAGGTTTAATTTTAAAAAAAATAAAAAAATTCGGAAACAAAAAGTGATGATTAGATGGTGCACACAGGAAAAAAAGTGAAATTCATGGAGATGCCATTCCACAAGAGGAAAGAATCCACATGATGAAAGAAAAAGTACATGGTCCAGCAAAATTCATTTGAGTAATTTTAGAATATCTTTAATATCTTTTTAGGGAACTAAATCAGACAGGATGTGGTTAAAAAAGTTTTAAAAATTTTCAATTTTTCTCCTTCAAACACTGATTTTTCTTTTTCAGAATGTTCTTAATTTCTTTTTTTCATTAGTTAAAAAAAAACTTTACATTTTTGTCCTTCATGTATCAATTCTTTCTCATTAGAATGTCCTTAATTTTCCAGTTTTGGATGCTAAATTTTTCATTAATTTGTTTTAATGTCTTAAAAATTTTAATTTTTTTCTTTGAATTGATTCCTTCTTTTCGGAATGTTCTTAATTTCTTATTTTTCAAAAGTTAAAAAAATTTCCATTTTTGTAAAATAAATTTTTACTCATTAGAATGCCCTAAATTTATTACTTCTAGAAGCGAGATTTTCAAGAATTTGTTTTTCACGTCTTAAAAAATTTACATTTCTCTCTTTCGAACGATTCCTTCTTTTCAGAATGCTCTCGTTTCCTATTTTTCAAAAGTTAAATTTTTCATGGAATTGTTCCATAATTTCTAAGTTCCTATTTTTAGAAGCTAAATTTCACATGAATTCATTCTTAAGGTCCTATATGTTTCCCATTTTTGCTCCTTCGGACAAAACTCCATGTTTTTACCAGTTTTCCAGGACTGGACATCGAAAAACGTGCCTTGGCTCCTTTTAGCGCGGCACGTTTATCCAATTATGAGGATACCATGCCATGTTGGCGTTAAACAGAGGTGAGGGCTAAGTAGATCCAACCGAAAAGTTATCTAAATCAAGAAAACACTTTCATTCGTACCTAATTAACATTTGCAAACAATGACGGCACTTACCCCTTTTTCCACACTGCATGTAACAGTTCCGTTTCTCCTTGTAAAATAACAATTTACTTTGAGGAACTCAAGATGCATAAAATCTCGTTTGTTCAGAAAGCGAAAACATTCCAATTCAAAAAAATCATAGTCCATATGGATCAAGAGGTGACGAGCTAGCCCCCAAAGCGAGGTATTGCCTTGTTTATCAACAATAGCAGGGTTAAGTGTAACAGTCCTACTTCGGCTAACAAAATCAAAACTGAAGAAATACTTTTATTCACTAAACTTAAGTGTTCGTTTTTAAACATACAAAAAATTAAGTGTTTTATAATTTTTTTTAAAAATTATTATTTTTAAAACATATGAATTAGTTTTTGAGGGTTTAATCAATAAATTTTTTAAGTTTTCTTTTCTGAATTTGAATATACCGTCTGCTACAGAAATAATTATATAATCTTGATTACTAGAATGGCATCAGTAAAATGACAATCTTATTCTTGTTTAATGTTTATCTGTTCTGCGACTGACCTGAATATGTTTGTGGTTTTATCTTTTGTTTCACCCAGTTTTGAATTTCGTTCCTGGAGGTGTTGAACGTGTGAGACTTTTCGGTTCCTATAAACTGGTTTTAGAACGCGGTATTTTCCCATACTTAGCTTGTTGAACTATATTTAATTTTACTGAGAAGAAATTCTCTTTCCACGTCTGATATATTATAATCCTGCAAGTTAATATTAATTCTGCAACAATATGGCAAAAACGTTTGATAAAATGTTTTGTAATGTACTTGTTTTAGGATTTTCTTTTATGTTAGTATTTACTGCTTTTCAAACATGTGGAATGATACAGGTAAATATGTTTATTAGTTTTTATTTACGATTAATTGTGAATAACATTAAATAACTTCACTGTTTGATCTTTGGAAAAAATTTTGACATTCATATTTATTAAAATTTTTAAATGTAGTAAATTTGTCTGAGTCTTACTACACATGAATGATCAGATAAACTATTTTGCACATATATATAATTTTACAATTATTCCATTTAATCCCTTGTCTTGCCACCTTAGCTGTTTACATATGCATCAATGAGTTACTTAACATTTATTTGTACTGAGAGCAATTTACTTGCTGTAAAAAGTAAAACAAAATATTGAAATCATCACATAACTTGAAATCACAGTTACTATGCGATTATGTAAATTTTAAAATTTGACAGCCAAAGATTTATAAGTTAGCTGATGAGAATTTTTTTCTAATTATGATAACAATAAAATATTTTGGAAAATTTTTAATTTGCTGTTTTAATTGTATTTATTGTTTGCTAATAACTTCAGAAAAAATTATTGAAAAAAGTTGGAAAGCTATTATTAATAAGTAAACGTAAAATCTCAGGTTTATTGTAGTTACAATTTAAAATTCTGAATAATTTCTATCTAGATTTCTCTCCCCTTGAAATTCCTGTCAGATTATTGGTACTATGATATACATAGACCTTTTGGTTAAATATTTTATGCCACTATAATATTAACTGATATTTTTTAATTTTTGCTCTTTTTGTCCTGTATTACATTGAAATTATTTTAGGTGGTTACACCAAGTACATTTAAATTACTTATGGTTAAAATTCAGTTTCAAAAGAAAGATTTCTTGAATAGAATCATGCCTTTTCAATAAATTTTAAGACTGGAAACAATTTACTTGTATGTAACATTGAGAAAAATAGAAGTACAAAACATTATTATTCTTAACTAGGGCAGTTACTTTGCTGATTTCTAAAATATATGTCAGAACACATTGTCTAATAAATGCTAATTAAAATGCTGAGCATCACTTCCATGACCTCTTTCACAAAAATAGCTGTTTCTTTATTTTTGACAATTCTGTATATAGATTATTCAATTCTAAGTAATTTACTGTGGTAGATATACATTCTTTTGAATATGGTAAATAAATTTTATGTAAAATTATGTACTTGTTTAATTTATATCAAAATTGAAAAATTCTGCAGACTTTTAAAAATTATTTTATGATAAACAATTATATTATTTGTAGAATAATTATCAAAATAATAAAATAAATCCCTTCCTCAGTGGCTCAACAGCCCAGGGTAGGCCTTGGCCTTCTCAAGAAGCCTTTTCCAGGCTAGCCTACTTCTAGCTAGTGTTCTCCTATTCTTAGTTCTTAAAACTAGGAGATCTTTTCCTAGGCCATCAATCCATCTAAGATTTGGCCTGCCCTTTCGTGCCAATTGGTTGGTCTTTGAAAAAACCTCTTTAGTGGTGCGGTTTTCATCCATTCTGACAACTTGACCTGCCTGTTTAATTTGTTGTATTTTGATGAAGTTAGCAATGTCAGATTCTTTATATGACTGATAGAGCTCTAAATTTGATCTTCTTTGCCACATTCCATTGTCCTCAATTCCTCCAAAAATAAATCTTAAAATCTTCCTTTGGTAGATATTTATCATGATCTTGTCTATTTGAGACTTGGATCAAGTTTCACATGCGTAAATTTATACCGATCTTAAGAGACTTTTATACAATGGAACCTTTGTTTTTCTTTTGATTAAATTCGATTTCATGTATTTTCATATTCCATTAAGACATCTATTAGCCATAGTGATTCTCTTTTGAATTTCAGTAGTACAATCATTTCTATTGTTAATTTCTGAACCTAAATAAGTGAAAAACTATCAACAACTTCAAAATTATACTCTCCAATATTAAAGTGGGAATTATTAAAACATGATTTAGTGCAAGGCATATGTTTGGTTATATTCTCATTGATTTTCAGTCCCATCCTGAGGGGGGATGGGTCCCTTTGGGATGATCCCTTTCTTTCTCTAAAGATAAGAAGGCTTGTTTTAGTGCGGTAAGTGTTGGCACAATGATATCAATGTTATAATTAAAAGCCAACAACTGTATTGATTTATTAAAGATATTTCCTCTGGTATATAAATTATATATTTATAAATATACTTGATATAATGAATATTTTATAATGTTTTTGCATTACGCAATGTATCATATAATTCAACAATAAAATAAAATTATTTCTCCTAGTGCTTAATAGGGTAGGGTTTGGGAATTCAACCCCATCATAGACCAACAGATTTTTTTATTTTTATCATAAAGATTATACATTAGTGTTTTCATCTATTTGTTTTTTAAAATATAAACTCCACTCTCCTATGAAAGAAGTCTGTGTATGCCACTGATTTCTCGATTCTTTTAATTTTATAAATACTTATAATAAACACTTTGTTTTCTTCGTTATCGATTGAAAGGTTAATATACTTTTTTATTGCTTTGTTTAAATCATTCTAGAGGTAACATAAAATAACAAGAAGGCCTGCATTAAAAAAAAATTTAGACACTGAAGCTTTTTAATTAAAAATCTTAGGGATTATTTCCATGCCTTTCTAAATTCAGTTAACACTTTCCTAAAATATGACATCTTAATTTATTAATTTTCACCAAATGTCATCTAATAAAACTTCTAGATCTAAATTTTGTACATTCATTATCTTTTCGAACCATTTAGAAATTTAGGAGAAAAAGAATGAAATTTTCAAGAGAAAGAGCAACAGAGGAAACAAATTGACAGCATATTGAAAACTGAGACAAAATAATTTGATCAGAAATACCTTAATGTTTTTTTAAAAACTGTGAGTAATAACCTTATGGAATGATATTGAAAGAAAATTGATTTCTTTGCTAATGTATATGTAGGACTTTTTTTAAATGTTGTCACGAAAAGGATATTTTCCCCTTTATATGATTATTTACCGTATTTTCCTGTATGTAATCTGCAGCGGCCTATTATCGGCAAGACCTTTTTTTTAAGTAAAAAAAAGAAAAACCTTGCATTCACTGTGACATATAATCTGTGGCAAATAATCCAAAATATATACTGCTGCACATGTGATAATGTAGTGTCAGATTAAAAAAAATACACAATATGATTAAAAATATAAATAATAAATTGTACATAAAAAAAAAAATATCGCAAAAAGAAAGAAAATTCTATTTTTAATGTTTGATTCATTCATTAATTATGTTTGATTCATTATTCATAAATGCTACTTGCATTTCTCAATTTCCTACTTCAGTATCCTTTTCTATAATTTTTAATTTAAAATTTGCTGTGTAATTTATATGTTTTTACTTCAAGATGAGGATTGATGAACTTGAATAATTTCAGGACGAAACAGCTCAGGTCAAGACAAAATGCGAAATAATGCAACTAGCAACTGTAATATCTTTTCAAGAAACCAAATTCATTCTTTAATATAATTGAACAAAATTGATTGTAGCTGAAATACATCAGCTACAATCAAAAACGAAAGTTTTCAGCACCATCTGTTATTTATTTTATAAAACATAAACTGTATTTTTTTTCAAAACTTTACTGTAAGCCTTTCTGATAGAGAATATTTTTTACCACGTTATTTGCGGAGATGTATAGTACAAACAATGAAATTTAAAACTTTTTTACACATAATCCACAGGAAAATACGGTAATTAAATTTTATCAAGAAATCCCATTTTACATTGCTTTAGTTTTTGTATATTTCTTATGAGGTGGATGAAAAACCCATTTTTTTTCTGTACAAGAATGCTTAAACCATTCTAATTTAGAATCAGAATCTGCCCATGAACTTAATTTTCATAACTGTTAAAAATTTTGAAGTTGATGCTTTTCCAAGGTATTGAAGTATTTCTGTATGGTAAATATGGAGTATCTTGAAATTTAGTGTGATGGGAAAAGTCCTACATCACTATCTGGAAATAAATATCATTTCTCTTTCATGTATGCCAGCCGCTGACTCCGGCACTCCATATTTCACCAGTAAGCAAAGTTCATCTCCTAGTTCCTTGAGACGGGGTTGCCCCCCAAAACTCGACTGAGCGTCTTTGAAGAGCACAAAACTTCAGAGCGAAGTCATTTGTAAATGGAAAGAGTTCAAGAGCTCCATCAACTTCCAAGCTGACCCTTTAAACTATCTGGTGGTCATTTTCACGCCCCTATCACCTCTCATTGGCACATGTAACAGATTTGCACCCGGCTCTCCTCGCTTTAGTCCTACCCCATTTCCACTTGAGGACAATAGGCCTGCCCGTCTAATACCCACTCCGAAACGGCATCGTGTTCACCGCCTGAAGGCTATAACTTGCCTTGTCACATTTACACTGAGGATATGTCTTTGTCTCAACCGGCTGACATTACTCTCCATTCAAGTTGTTTGCGGCCCAGATGTGCAAGGGGAACCCAAACAATTGATGCTGTTCCATGAAACTTCTTTCCTATAGAGCGTTGTGACTAACAATCATTTGTATGTCGGCGAAAGAAAAGGTGTGGCAACATCAAAGCCATTTTCCGAATCAGTTCACATATGTTATGCCCAAGGCATAAGGAAAGAATAACTGGTCCTTTTTTTGGAGATACAATGTCCAATCTGGACAACTTGATCCCCCATACATCAATCTTGATCAATATTGTTGGTGAGAGTCAGGACCAATCCTAGGGTGTCGGCCACCTTCGTGCGAAGACCTAATGTGCCGCCCTTCTAGAGAATTTTTCATATTTTGACTAATATTTATATTTAATACTTATATATTTAATTACTTATTATAATACTTATATATTTAATTACTTATTATAATACTTATATATTTAATTACTTATTATATTACTTATATATTTAATTACTTATTATTATACATATATAATTAATTACTTATTATACTTACATATTTACTTACTAATTACATAACTTATATATTTAATTACTTATTTAATATTTATATATTGAGGTTATAAACTCATCTACCCCTGTATAAGAGTAAAACATTAGTTAAAATGTAAATAAAATTTGAAGGGCAAAACTTAATTTTTTGGTCAGCTAATGGATTTTAATCGCGACAAAATACTGTAACAAAGTTATAAATAAGCAAAAATATTACCTTTGAAATAAAAATAGACATTTTATAATTAGAAAAGCAAACAACAGTATTTACTCAGAAAATATAATCTAATAAACAAAAAAGTACTAAAGCATAAATCTCATGAAACGAAAAGTATATAAATCAGTCTTCTACAAAGACTACTTAATAATTAATTATAAAATAACTTTTCTGGCTTTCTGAGAAGCAAATTTGTCAATAATTTTGGGGAAATCCAATTTTTTCAGATATTTCAGATTCAATAGAGGATGTGTCCATATTTAAAAGCCTTTCTTGAGTAATATTCCTAAAAACTCACCTAAAATATATACCTTATACCACATCGGTAGTGTTCACATATCTAATAAACTTTATTTGTTCTTTGTGACTAATATCTGGTGTAGAGTCAAGAATTATAGTGTAATTTTTGCTTTTTTGACAATGCGTGTTATCTGATTGCCGAAAGATTAGGGTAAAATAGTAAATATTTCATTTTGAAAATGCTGCCCTAAGTAGTGTAAAATACATGTTTTGTTATTTTTGCGTTTACTGACATTAGGGGTGTTCTGAAATAACTAGATCAAATTCGGCCAATATCTCAACTGCTTTTAAAAAATTAACATCTCAATTTCGTACTAGTACATAACTCTGAATACCAAATTTTGACTGGCTAAAAATTGTACTTCAGCAACCATTCTCTCAATGATGGCGCGTCATCACTTTTCCTCCTCGATTGTATGCATTTTGTAGTCCACGTCAATAGTAAAAAAAAATTTTTCAGCCTTGACTTGAATTCGCACCACGATCTTTTACAGTTTATGCGTTTTAGAGTATTTTTTCATGGTTACAATAATAACATATTTCTCACATTCCAATAAAATTCTGTCTTTTAGTTTCTTCAAACTGGTCATGATAACAATTAAATATCAAAACGTGCAATCTCATTTGAAAATATATTTATTATAATTTAGCTTAAATAAATTAAAGTTTAAAAAAAACTAAAAAACATTCTTTTATAGTGAATTGAACTAAAATAATTCTTAAAGTACGAATAAAACGATTATCAAGAAAATTAATGTCATTGTGGTGTTGTTGTTTCTCATCCCTGAGACCAGCAGAGTTAGATCAGGTCCATGAGTCCATTCACCCTGAGGAAGTCCAAAACCAATAGGGGATCTTAGGGTGTCATTGTGGTAAAAGCGTGGGGTGCTTTATATTAATTCTTATAATTTCTTACTAGTTCTATTCCGAAATGCTGAGTTAGTGTAAAAATGTAGTACAAAGCACACCCCACGCTTTTACCACAATGACATTAATTTTCTTGTTAATCATTTTATATTAGCGAATTATTTATTTACTTTTTAGTTCGATTCACTTTAAAAGCGTGTTTTTAGTTTTTTAAAATTGTAATTTATTCATTTTTTAATTCAATCTACAATAAAAGCTTGTTTTTTTAAATTTTTAAACCTATCATTTATTCTTTGTTGAATTTATCCTTGAGTTTGATATTTGGAGTCGGAATTATGTAACTGCTGGAATTAGTCTTACTCTTCAATGGATATTAATTAATGGGTCTGAAGGGACTTCGGATGAGTCCCATATCGTTATATTTCAAAAATTCCATTTCTATAGATACAGGTCTAACTAATAAAAGTGTGTTAAGAAGAAATATTAAATGTCAATCGTATTATATATCACCTTTTAAACATTTCTATAATATTAATTCATATCATCACTTCTAAACGTATTGCTTTATAAAAATAAAAAATATTTAGCAGTTAAAACATAAATTATTATTATTCACATGCACGAGTCTTTTTTTTAATTCCATTTTCAGAAAAACTGCGCACCCACCCTACCCATTTTCACATAAAGAACACTTTTTTTTGTTTTATTTGTATTAACCACAAGCCTATTTGCGGTTTTAGGGTTGCACCTTTATCTTTTAGTCGCTAAATTTGGAATTAGTCGCTGTTTTGGCCCTCGATAACTCATTGGTATAAAAAATTTCTCAATTAAAATAAACTATCACGCACATACTTTTGGACTGTATCTCCATATTTTTTCACAAACACACTCTCTCAACGCTTATGGCCATCTCATCTCTCCTTCCCCCTGGCGATCGCAGCGCCATTTTAGGATAGTGGCCAGGCGTCACAACAGTCGCCAAATCTGGAAATGGCATATGGAATTAGTCGCCAAATCTGGAAATGGCATATGGAATTAGTCACCAAATCTCGAAATCCTTATCTTTGAGGATCCTGATCAAGACAATGAAACAAAATTATGAAATTGTTGCATTGTCATTGGTCCTTGACAGGTGTGCAAAAATTTCGAATTAATCTGACCTTTTAAAGTGGGTAAAAATTGAGTTCAAAGATTCCGTTACATACAAGTTGTAAGGACGCCCCTCCCCCCTTGGGTGCCCTTCTCCTAAATTATCAGCGTGAGCTAGAGGTGTAGGAATAAATGAAGAACCAGAGAAGCTGCCATAATCTTAATATCACTTTATTTAAGATCTTAACTTAAACCAATAACAGATTAGATCATAATATGATATGTGAGAGAATCTACGGTGGCTAAACACACAATATATAATACCGAAATAACGTAACTCGGACCACTATCAATAACTAACTCGCTTAATTTCAATATAAACACAGATCCGAATATTAAAATGGTAACTTCTACCTTATTGTCCGACGAAACAGCAATCTATCTGATCCTAGCTGAAGTTGTGGTTCACTGGCGTGCAATTGTATGCACCTTGACTAAAATCTCTGTCACGGGTAACCTCTCCTGATTGTCACTTAACTTCTCGAAAATCTCTTCACACTTGAATCGCGAACTATCATAACACTCCCCAAATGCCACTCCGCTTACTCTAAACTTCTGTTATTTAAAAGCTTCTTAATTTGCATCTTTCATTCACGTTTTACTTCTCGGGTTGGTTGGAAAAGAATTGCCATTTATTCTGGCCCCAAAGAACCCAAAAGGTCATGTTAATGAAAAAACGCGTGAGCCCGTCACAAAGTGAAACTTATAAAAGGGTGTTAAAAAGATATAGAATCATTATATATATATACAAGTTTTACAGTAGTCGGCATTTCTATTTACTCTAAAATAAAATTCCAGGTATTTAAATAAGGTGCAAGGTTTCGTAACCAAAAACAATAATATATAAAAAATATTTTCATACCAATTATTTCGTAACAAAAAAGTATTTTTCGAATTCGGTCCAAATGCCGCCCCTAAAATTTGCCGCCTCAGACATGGGTCCAGTTTCCCCAGCCCTAGAGCCGCCCTTGCTGCTAATATAGAGACAACAGTAAACACGGTGAATGGCTAAGTGGATTAGATCATATGGAATTACTCTCCAACTAGGAGTATACATGTAAGCGGGCAGATACATATTTATTAGGATTAGCTTTTAATATATGTTTTCTTTTATATCTGTTTTTTAGTGCTATGTTGTGAATCACTTAATTCTCCTGTTTGATTATGTGGCATCTGGTTACAATTAGGACTTAAAAAAACGCATATAACTAGCATTTTTTTAACATAATACTAAAGTACCATTAAGTTCCTACAACATAAAATTAAATTTAGAACTTCACAAACATTAATAATACTATGCGAATATTGAAGTGTTTTTCAAACAGGCTTTGTGTGTAATGAAAATCCATTTATTCAAAAAGTCAAAGAAGTTGCTAGATTTTTTTTCTTGTTTATCTTAATACCAAATAAAACTACAAGAAACTAACTTTTGATAGAGGTATAACTCACTAAAAAGGAAAACGAGCATTGTTTAATAAGCGTTGTAAAACCATAGGCAAAAATCACTTCTTTCCCCTACTTTGTTTTTCTAAATTATAAGGCTATTATTAAATTGAAAACATTTAATTTCCCCAAATTCATATTGAATTTAAACATTATTAGATTAACCATATTAGATATTTTCGTAAAGCAACTTTCGCAAAAATCCTTTTTGAGACGCCTTTATTAAGCATCGAACCACAGGTCGCTGCCAGTGCCGCTATTAAACAAAAAATAATAAATAAAGCGTGTATTGTTGGCTTCACCACGAATTTTTCTATCAGGTGAAGGATGTTTGCAAAGATTAGACATTTATGGACAATCTCAGCCAACATACTGTGCACTAACATTCTATTTTTCTTAATCTATGCTGGTATTATCGGAAAATCGGGACTTGATTTTTCAATAACTGTTCAAAATTCAGCATATTTATTCGATTTATTATAAGTTTTACTTTGAGAAAATCGCATGCGGTGCATGTGCTGCACACCTGCTAGGATCGGCCCTGGGTGGCCGCGGTAGCCGAGTGGTATAGGTATCGGATCGTGGCTTGCCTTGTCACGTGTTCGAGCCCAGTACCACTAAAGACCCGCCGTGTAGGGCAGCGATGCACGTTAAATCTGTCGATAGCTGAAACGTCCTCCCGTTGGTGTGGTGTGGTAGTTAGGAGAGGGAGGTGCCAGCTCAGAGGTGTCGTCCACGTCACTTAACCATGTTTCAAAATTTCGTGGTTCGTCGCCAAAAGCCCTCGTGTAGCTGAACAGTGCGACGTTAATATTCAATCAATCAGGATCGGCCCTGGTGAGAGTTCTCCTAATGAACAGACATCGCATGGTGTTTACAATTTGTGTGTGTGTATATATATATATGTTTCATAAAAGTTAAATGGAAGTTGAATTAAAATACTTTTTTCAAACTTATTGAAAATAAGAAAAGAAATATAAGGAGCATTTTTTTTCTGAAAATTTCTGAGATTTTATATATAGTCAGACTTTTTATATTTAAAAACATTTAAATTTTGGAAAAATTCATCATCAGAAATTTTTTATCTGAAATGAATATTAAACATATCAGTGAAACATAACAGAAAAATCTTTATTTCTTACAACAAAAAGCTGGCAAGGGTTTTTTTGAAATTGCATCAAATTCAAATAAGGGGTCACTAAAGCCTTTAGCAGGCCATTCGTTGCCTGCTGTCCACAGATTGGAGACACCTAAACTAAAGAATAATCTGAATAATTAGAAGTTAGTTCTAAATCTGTATCAGAATTTAGATAATTTAGCAAGAAGATATTTTCATTGCAATTTCATCTATTATATATATATTATTGAAACAACTGTTTAAATATATTGATACTGCTCACAGCAAAACAAAAAATACATGATTTTTTAAATTCATTCCCACTCCAAAAAGAAAAATCAAATTGAAAACTATTGATAGTACATAGTTTCTTTTAGAAGGATTAGGTAAACCACACACATACAA
Source organism: Trichonephila inaurata madagascariensis (assembly GCA_019973955.1). Taxonomy (NCBI): domain Eukaryota; kingdom Metazoa; phylum Arthropoda; class Arachnida; order Araneae; family Nephilidae; genus Trichonephila; species Trichonephila inaurata. The sequence continues at coordinate 191,109 of BMAV01027589.1, forward strand.
GAAACCAAGAGAAAATACAACTGTTTGCATGCTGGAATTAGTTGGAACCAACTTTGGTTATCAAAACCAGTTAAGGGATTAAAGTGCCCTTTATTATTGCTTTGAAATTTATGATACAATAAAATTATCTAAGTTTTAAAAAATGAAAATATTTTTTTTAGAATATCACAATATAATTTAAATCATCATGTGTTATTAATAAGAAATAAAAATTATACTCTTTACTTTTTTTTTAGGAAAAGCTAGCATTTAAAAATTGTATTTTCTTTTCTCTATTATCAGATCAGTATATATTCATTTAGAGGAGTTATATGTATTAAAATTTTATTTTAATAAATTCTAATTTTTTGTAATTTTTTTTTGTTTTGTTTTAGAATATTGTTATTTCTAGTATGAAAGATCAATATGTAAACTACAATGGCAATGGTTACATAAGGTAATGTGGTTTTATTATTTTTTGTGTGTTCGTACTTAGAATTTAAAATCGTATTTTATATTGCCATTAAAAATTTCATAAAATGTCTAATGGTCTTAACAGTTAAAAAAAAGAAATCATTGATATTGTGTGTGTATTCAGATTGTTATGAATTGCAGCATGAGCAATTGTAACTATGAATTATTCAAATTACAACTTTGTGTTGAACTATGGGATGAATTTCGTGGACATTGATCTGACTACATCAGACAGGTGGCATTAGAAACAACAACACTTTGTGTTAAAAAGCATTATTAATGATTACTGGAGTAAAATATAATACTGTTCTGTTTTGTATAAATAATTATTCTAGTGTATATTAGCATACTTTTAAAATTATTAAACAGTTTTATTTTTGTAATATATTGCAAATAGACAGTGCTGTCTGAAAAGCAAGGCATTCATAAACATTTTACTCTTGATCTGCTGATGCTGAAAGTTCTCATGTTATTGTTTTCAAAAGTATTTGATATTTTATCATTGTATTTATGTATTTATTTTTTAACTTTTATCTACTTGTTTTATTTTCAAGAAAATGAAACTAGTAGATAAATGAAAAAGATAAACATTATAATGTATGTCCTGTTGATATCTATTGAATCTGTCTAAAATATTGATAATCTTTTATCAGAGTAACAGACACATCATTTGATAAAAAGAATTACTCAATCAAATATAAATTATGTTTTGACATAAATTTGGCACATGACAAAAATGATAAACGTGCATTAATCTTTACATATTTGAATTCGACAATGACAGTTTTTATCTAACATTTTCTGGGGTACCTTATTAGATCCATGTCATTCATTCTTAACACAAATTATTTCCTATGACTGTTTTCTTTGGAAATGCCTTTGCTACAACTTTGTGCATAATTTTGCTTAAACTTGTTTTATTTTTATCTATTTTCTTTGCAAGGTATGGAAAAATAATGACTAAAATATCAAATGAAACTAGAATTATGTAGCACTAGGAAAATACAGAATATATTTTCTTTAAAAAAATGGTCAAGTGGTGGAGCTTAAATATAAAGTACCATATTTCTAACATTATTTGACGAAGCAGTAATGAATGCAATTCACAAGAAAAATTTAGTATTTACATATTCAATGTAATTTATGAAAAAATAAACTCTAAATGTGGCATTTTGTTGGAAACAAGAATCTGTAAGTTCCATGATTAAAGTTATGGTTAATTATCCATTAACTATTTGCTAATTTATACATATATGTGTAAATATTAAAACTTCCAATCCAAAATTATCTCCTATTTGTTTTTAATTACTTAGCTTTTAAGAGCAGCTAGTCATAATATCTAGAAAAAAATTTATAACCTTCATTAATTTTTCATTTTCCCCTCTTTTCTTTAAGATTTAATTTCAGTATTTAAGAAAATGTTATAATTTTAAAATTAATATTTCATGATTGTCTTTTAATTTATCATTTAACTGTTGGTACATAAAAAGACATTTTAAAAAGGTGGCAATATCCCAGTCAGTTAAAATTCTGTCCTCCTATTTTTAGTGAACCCTTCACCTTGGTTATTCTGGGGAGAAACAACATCTAGTGTTAGCTCTAGATGCAAAATTAACCCCATACATACTTGCCTATAACAAGGCAGGTGTTACATTTGGTTTACTTTGCACATAGTTTTGTATCTTAGCTGAGTAAACGTATGATGCAGTACCTGCCTTTACTACCATCCTGAGTCCAATCATATTCTAGGCTTTCCCTATGTGGGGTGTTGTGACTTTGACCCATATTAAGAGACTGCAAATATCCTGGAAACGAATATCCAACTTATAACAGGGAGTAGAGATTCACTACAAAAGGGATTATGTGAATATTGCCCCAAAAGATAGTTGTGAGGGGTTAAGGGGGTGTTATAGAAAAATATTTCTGTTTAAAAACTATTAGACCCACAGACTTGAAATTTGGTAACCCTATTTATTTGTTGAGTCGAAAACCATTAGGAATAAGTTTTGCGTAAATCAACTCCTGGGGGAAGTTACTTGGGCATATAGATAAAAAATATTCTTTCTTTGAGCTACTAGACCTACAGACTTGAAATTTGACAGGCATGTTCCTTTTCATGGAGCAAAGATCCGCTAAGAATGGGTCTTATGGTTACCGAGCATATTGATAAAACAAATATCTGCTTTTGAACTATTAGACTTGAAATTTGGCTAGCATATTTATTTTGTTGAATCAGGATCCAATAAAAATAAATTTTGCAGAAGTCCACTTTAGGGAAGGGGTTACAGGAATGTAAAAGACAATTCTACCTCATTTTTAGAAATTTAAATCCTGTTCTTTTTAAACCAAAAGGGGAAGGCTTAAAAATGTTTTTGAACATAATCGAAAGCTAAATGCTAGGCCTTAGATATCAGTAATTTATGAACAGTATATATTTATATAACATCATGAAATACCCAAGGAAGTGGATGGGTAATGGCTAGATCTTATAAATTATCCTTAATCTGTTTATATGACTACAGAAGGCAAGAATTGAATAATATAGAATTATAAATGTGTGTGTGAGAGAGTTTTTGTGGATTTAATTCTTTAATTCAAAGAAATAATGTTTCAAAAAAGTGAGTTTTAAAAATCTGATATTTTTAGTTAATTTAAATTCTATTGAGAAAATTTGCATTTTATATATATATTAATGTATAGGATTTTTTATAAACTTATGTATGTACAATTTATATTTACTTGAATTTATTTTGTTTCAGTTTGGCAATTGTTTATACAGCATTTGCATTGTCTAATTGGTTAGCTCCATCAATCATATGTGCTATTGGTCCAAAAATATCCATGTTAATAGGTGGTGCTACATACAGGTAATTGTAATCATTGGTTTTTAATAATATAAATTAACTGTACATTTAATAATCTTTCTGTGGTTTTTCTGTAATTTATCTTAACTAATCAATATCTAGTTGTACATCTACTTAAATATTTGATATTAGAATAAAGAAACATTTAAAATATTATATTTAATGCCATGCTTTAAGTGTCTTATTTTATTATTTATTATGTCTTTAATTATCAAGAGATAAATTTGAAGGAAACTCAACATTTATTAAAAATATGTACACCATGCTTTTTCAATAAAATTAATTTGTAATTTGCTGTTAAGTCTCATTCTGAATTAATTATATCATGTAGAAAAGCATGAAGAAAATGCAATTTTTATTCAAGTATTCTAACCTTCTGTAATTTAAATTTTTGTTGTATTTCTTTTAAGATTACAGTTTTTTTGCTTTGTTATGAAAACAAAATATATCATATAGTTTAGTTTCATATCTATGTTTGTAGCAATCAGCTCTTTATGCAGTTATGCAAAAGAATTTTATAAATCTATGCTACATGTAGAAAACTGTTAGCAAAAAAACATGTAAAGAATTTTATCATAATAAAAGCTGTGTTTCATATTAGTTTTGTTGTAAATTTTTTAAAAAAATTAATAAAGCAGTATTAAAATAGAAATATTATCTGATTTTTTTAAAGTAAAAGGATATAAATGAATAAGTTCTGGAAACAAAAATATGAAATAAGCACATGAAGCTTTGTAAAATTTGTATTATGATACAGTAGTCATTGAAACTTTACATCAGCTCCATTTACTTGCTTTAATATGTTTAGTAATGTTTATTTAATTTAAAAATTTTCTAATTATAAATTGAGATTATGCTAATTTGAACATTTTATAAATTACTTTTTTATGCTGATTTTGTATTTTGAATTCTAATAAACCGAATCCCTTAACTGTATTAGAATAAGAAATATCTTTTTGATTATATTCTTCATTTTTCTTGTTGTTATTTCAAGCATTTTAAAAATTTATCAAAATTTGTTCAACCATGCTAAACTTTAGCTGGAAGTTTTAAAATTTAATAGTTTCATTGAGAAATATATTTTTAAAGGACTCAATGTTAATAATCTCTATACTCTCTAATTATTTATGTAAAATTTCAAAGGAATTAGAAATATCTGAAGGAATGAATAGTTTTTTTTAATTAGTATTTTTGTTGTGTAAAATTATTTTTTAAACCAATCATGTGATAATGTTTTTAGTCTATTGCTAAAGATAATATTGTTTGAGCAAATAATTGCTTAACATATATTTTTATATAGAAACACCTTTAAAAATTAGTTCAATTTTTAACCAATATCAAGAGAAATATTTAATGAGGCAGAATATTGATGTTAATTTCTTTTACCTGTACGTCTAAAAATCTGGTATTTGTTATTCTCCTTTTAAGCATTTAGTTTATTTACATTTTTAACCTAACTTTTATGAAACATATGTTTTAAAAAATAATTCGCTCTTTAAATAGGTTACTTAGATTCTCTCTAAGTGTATTTTGTGGCTTTTTGATTGTTATAAATTGAACATTAGAATACAACAATAAAGCAAAAATAAATTTTATAATCTTTTTTTTCAGCTTGTTTATTGCAAATTTTTTCTTCCATGAAACATGGTGTTTGTATGTTGCTTCATGTTTGATAGGATTTGGTGCCTCATGTAAGTTTTTCATAATTTATTTTTTTTTACAATTGTAATATTTGAATATTTTTTATGAAAGATGCAAACTCTTGCACTACCAAGAGTATTTAGTGAACTAAGGTGTATTTAATCATTGAAATAAAAAGAAAAATATATTTTCCAAAAATAAAAGGAAATATTTATAAAAATGTACTTCAATCAACTTCTATTTCAAATATTGATAATAGTGTCTTCTTTATGGATAAATATATCCTCTTAACTCTCTAACTTTGATAATCATTTTATCAAAGTAGGTTCAAAAATTGAATATTTTTTTGTTATGTATTTCAAATCTTCATATTAAATTTACATTTTAAAGTACAAAAATTCTTTGTAAAAGAGGTTTTATTTTAAAATATGGAATAGGATCATAAAAATATGAACATGGAAACAAATGAAATATAAACAGGAACAGCACGGGTTGCACAGCTAAATAACCAGAAAAAATGCATACCGATGGAAATCGCAGTATGCACAGCGAGAGGGTTAGAAGTTGTTAGATTCTCTTGATCAAAGATGACTTTTATATATTCAGTGCTTGCAAAATAAGTTTTTGAACATAAATAGCCCTCATGAGGCACAATTTTTTAAAAAGTATTTTAGATCTTGTAAGTTGAAATAAAGTTGACAGAAAAGAGAAATAGTAAAATTGACTTTCCTGTACTATAGTTAAGATTCTGTACTATATTTTCTAATAGAATTACTTGCTACATAAATTTTCTCTGTGATTCTCTGGACACAATAATGTTAATATAACTAATACTTATATGCATCAAAAGTAATTGCTTTCTTTGGCCAGTAAAAGGTTCTTCCTGGATTATTTTTACAATATAAATTTTAATTTTAAAAAATGTAAAATATACCATATAGAAAAAAACAAAAAAAAGACTGATCTTAATATTTTGTAAGACCATCTTTGACTTGTATTAAGAAGTATTTGGAATAGCATTGTTTCAGTTAAATTTTGTATGGCTCAAGTGCTTGTTATCATCCAGTAGAAGTGTTTCACCAAAATATTGAATTGATAACAAGAGATTAACCATCGCATAAACACTGTTTCAGTATATCCCAAAGATTTTTTATTGAGCTTAGATCAGACAATGGGAAATTTGTCTGTGGTGTACAATTCATTTGATAAAATGAGTCTTTATGTTTCTTAAATCAGTTCTGAATAATTTGTGCTTGGTGGCTCTTGGTATTGTCCTGGAATGTGCCACTTTCATCTGGGAAGAAAAGAACCCATTAATAGAATTACATATTAAGTAATCCAGCAAGCTCATTTTACTGTTGCATAATGTTGTTGATCATAGATCAAACCTATTGAACTAACCCTAAATCATAAATTCTTCTTTCATTTGTTTTCATAGTTAATAAAATGCATGAAGTGTCCATTGCTTTTTGAGCCCTTCATCCCTGGAATACAATGAATCTTGACTCATCAGACCTTTTGGCATTTTTGTATTACTCAATAATCCAATTTCTGTGCTGTTTAGCAGATTACAGCTGGGGTGTTGGGGAGAATATTTGTGTGACAATCTGTGTCTGTTAACCCTCTAAGCAGTCTGCACTTAAGGTCTTGCCATTCTGGAGATGCTTCAAAAATGCACCACACATATTTTTTTGCTTTTAGGTGGGGTTCTCAAAAGCGGTTGAGCCATATTTTTAAGAATGCGGCTCGGCCGCTTTATGGAATCTTGCTTGAAGACAGAAAAAACATCTCTGGAATGGCGGAATTTTACGTGCAGACTGCTCGGAGGGTTAAGTCCTATTCCTTTGAGTTCTCATCACATTCTGCATGCTAAATTGTCCCTATGCCCATTGTTAAACATTGTCATTAATTCAAAAATTCAGTTTTCACAATTTTCCTTCTCAAGTTGATTGAGTTCTTTAGTCCTGAGAATTTTAAGATTTTTTAACCACGTTTATTCTGAGATGTTGACAACTCGCCACTCATTTTTCATTCATGTTGTGTTTCTATTCATATCTTTTTATTAAAAATTTGTATTCTTTCTAAATGACAGTCAATAATTGTTAGGCTGTTCATTTTAATGTCTAGAATATTGTAATAAAAGTATTCAAACTGCAGATATATATGAATTCTTATTTCAATGGTATAACATAGTTTCGAAGTAATTTAATAAGTTTATGTCCATGAATCTTTGAAATTAGATATTTTATTCTTACTATGTATTAATTATTGTTTATTTCATATTTCTTTTCAAAATTAAAAATTTTGAAGTTGTATTCTTTGTGATATTAGCAGGTTTTAATATAATACAATTTTTTTTTCAAAGTGGTAATAAAAAATAATTTTTGTAATATTTCTTAAAGACTTGTTTGTTTCATTTTTCTTCCTTTTAGTATTTTGGGCTGGACAAGGTAATTTTTTGACTATTAATTCAGATTCTGATACCATGTCTAGAAATAGTGGAGTATTTTGGGCTCTTTTACAATGCAGGTAAGATTTTCCTTGAAATTTAGTAAACATTTTATTTTAAATCTATTATAAAGCTTATTATATGTTATTTATTATATTAAATTTGAAAATCATTTCACTAGTACTGCTAGTGTTACTGTGAATACTTTCATGTAGCTGTACTGGCATTATACAAATGTTGCTTAATATTTTTATTTTTATACCAGTAAATTTTAAGTCATCACGACGGGTGTGTCATATATGCACCAGTCTCAAATCCTCTTATCGAGCATTAGGCCATTTAATGCACCTTTCAATGGGGAGGATCGGTCCTGTAGAACAAGTTCAAACAGGATTCACTGGTGCATCACCTGGCTGCCAGTGGCATTTGGAGTAGATGCATATGTGACTCGCCCATCTTTAAAATGTTTTCAATTAATCAGAACATCGTGAAAAGGTTGATGTACATTAATATATGATACTTATTTACTTTAATTAGTTAAATGTGCATATCTAGTAAAATTCACCAGAAAATCAAAACTTATTTTTATTTATTACATATATCTAGATACATATGTATTTATGTACTTTCAATGCTTGTATTTTTAACAAAAAAAGTTAATTTTAAAAAGCAATGAAACTATTTATTTAAATATCGATATATTATAGCACATAGCATTTATATAGCATGTAATTCTGTAGTATAAAACAGCTATAATAACTTTTTCCACAATTATTTCCTGGGCAGCAGTAGCTGAGTGGTTAAGGTCTCAGACTTGTGGCTAACATGTCATGAGTTCAAGCCTAGTACCGCTGAAGATCTGCTCTACAGAGGGGGCTGATGCATGTTAAATATGTCAAAGCTCAAATGTCTTTCTGTTGGTGTGGTGTGGAGGTTAAGAGAGGGGGGCAGCTCAGGTGTCATCTACATCAGTGTTCCTCAACCTTTTTATCAGCTGCAGACCGGTTAACGTTGGATAATTTTACCGTGACCCGCTGAGGGGGAGGACTTTGATTGCTTATATTTTAGATTGTTTTGTTTTAATAATTTTTTATTTTAATTGTATTTAAATGTGCCTCCAGAATAAAATATAGCTACACCAAAAATGAATATAAAGTGATTTAACAAGGAATATAAAGTGATTTTCATAAAAAAAAGTAGCCCAAACCCAAGAAAAATATGCTGCAGTAAATAAAATGGAAATAATTTAATGTTTCTTGTTCGGAACAGTAGTATTTAATCCATGGACCGGTCCGCAAACCGGGGGATGGAGACCACTGATCTACATCACTTGACCATGGTTCAAAATTACGAGGAGCTTTACAGCTTTATAGTGCAACATAGATTTAATTCTAACTCAACAATTAATGCCACTATAATTTCTCAATATTTTATACTATTTTTTAAAATTACCTACCTATTATTTAACATTTCAATGTAGGCATTAACTGTTTAAACATATTCACTTTATTTTATTATTATGATACATTGTTCAGATTACAACAGTTATATATTATTAAGCTTCTTCCATTTTTATTGAACATTGCTTTTCATTCTTAAAGACATATATTCTTCAGTATTAATGTATTGCCTAACCGTGTTTAAAAAAAATTCCATCTAATTCGACTTTTTCATTTTAGCTTATTATTTGGAAATATATTTGTATATTTCAAATTCCAAGGTAAATCCGAAATTGATGAACATACAAGATTCATTGTATTTGGTGTTCTTCTGGGTATATCCATTATTGGCTTGGTTATGCTGTGTTGTCTAAGGTCAAGTGAAACAGAATCAGTGAATGTAACAAATAATACTGGGTATGGGCTTGTAAAATTATATTTGTATATAAAAGTGTGTTTGTATTAGTTTTTATATTTATTTTTTTAATTATTGTTATTGGTATAATTTTTAAAATATTAATATGAATGAATTTGTGATAGTAAAAAGAAGAGTATGTGAATAGTAATGTGCTTTGTTTATTATTATTTTAAGCCCTTGAAGCCCAGTGGCTGAGTGGTTAACACATTGCGCTTCCACGCCACAGGTCTGAGGTTCAAACCCTGGGCTGGGCAAAGTTGACTCAGCCTTTCATCCCTTCAGTGGGTTGATAAATGAGTACCAAGCTTGCTTGGGAACTTATCACTGGAGGTTTTGTGTCAGACTGACAACCTGACCGGAACATCTGCTCATGATCCTCAGGGCTCAAGGTCACATATACTAAGTTAAATTAATTAAGTTATTTTAATTCTTACAGCTCCAAACTTTTAGATGAGTTTTCATTCATATTAAAAAATGAAAAACAGTTTTTACTGATAATTATGCATGATACATGATTGTTTCTGTGCTAGAAATTTTTATTGAACATGTATGTCAAGGTTTTGTTTTATGTATAATAATAATAATTTAAAATGATATTATTTCAAAGAAAATATTTATTTTAAAATAGAAAATAATGCAGTGATTTTTAATATTTTTAAAAAATGAAAGGAAAAAAACAGCTAAAAATTTCTAATGTCAATACAAAAGTGGGCATATCAAAATGATAAATCATTTAATAACAAATAATATCATTGACAATATATAACATAATCAAAAATTCAAATTCTAAGCATATAATTGTTTTTCTAATATTACATGTAGGATGTAATTTATTTTCATAATAAATATTTTCCTTTGTGTGTGTGCTCATTCCCATTTTTTTACACTATAAGTAAGTAAAATTGGGTAGTGTTGAGATTACTCGACTAAATTTTAGCTTAAATCGTATAATTCGATTAATGTATATTTCAGTAACAGTTATTATTCTCAACCTTTAATTTGAATTTTTTGTCTGTAAATTGTAATGGCGTATAAATCATTCAGTTCATCTCAGTTCTTCATCTTTTTAAAATTTCACTGCTAATGAACTAAGAATATTTTAGGGACATAAAGGTAAATTGCATGAGGTAATTATATTGGCTTTGATGTTATTGGGATAATTTTATTGTTTTTCATAATATTGTTCATTTTATGTAAGATTAGAAGAAATTATTTCTAGAATTATTACATTTTAATAAGCAAGAGATAAGTTGATTGGTAATCTGTGAAATAAGGAAACGAATTTTTACTTGTCTTGTAAATTTTATTGAAATAGTGAGTTTTTTTTAAAAAATTTGTACCTTGCTTTTTTCTTTATATCAATTCATGCATTGCTTTTTTATTTTATTATTTTAGTACAGCTTCTGAAAGTTCTGGAGCCATAGCTGAATTTAGTAAGTTAGTTATATTTCATAAATTTCAAATTGTGTATCCTAATTTAAATTTTTTCATTAATAATTAGGCTCAGATAAGACATAGTTAATTTAAACATATAAAAAAAATTTTAAAAATTTATATTTATTCCTTACGATTTTTCAAGTTTTAGTATAATACAAAATTACATTCTACTTTTTTTAAAGTTGAATTTTGGGTTTTCCATTTTAATAAGCATGTATTAATAGCTGTTCGTACTTAGTTCAGTAACTTTAGGGATTTTGCATTGATTTCTAATGCACTCAAGATGATTGTAAAAGGTTATATTAATGATATATAAACCTGCATTAAATTTAATAAGAAAATCAATATTTTTAGATGTGCAACTTTAAGCTCAAAGAATTTTTAGCATGTTATCAATCATATATTGATTTTGTCAAGAATATAATTTGAATTCACAAATGGAAACTTTGTACCCATTGAATCTATGGGAAAATTTTTGTCACCCAGTACTCTTAATACAGTTTAATGAATTATGCAAGTTTTTTTTTACTTGTATATTCTAGCAAGACTTTTCAAAAGTAAAATATTTCAGTAGTTTGTATCAACAATAAATTGAGATTGTTTCATAATTAAAAATATTGCATATGGAATCTTGTACAGTACAGTATAAAGTATGTGTAAAAAATATATATGTGTGTTTAATTACTTGAATGTTTTCATTTTCAGATAAAGCTGTAAGTCTATTTAAAACCAAAAAAATGATTCTTCTTGCAATTACATTTCTGTACACTGGTATGTTTAATAATTCATAGTATTACTTTAATGGCTCTTAATTGTTCATATTTTTAAATTAAGTTTTTTAAAAACTGTTTGACTGTGTAATAAATTTTTATCAATATTTCATAAGCAATATATTGTTAGTTAAAATGTAAGCTTTTTATTAGACAATAAAATGCTTTTTATACCCTTTTTCTAATTTTTTAATTTTTTAAATAATCCAATAATTTAAAAAAAATTAATGAAATAAGATTATTCAATGTGATTTATCAATTTAATACCAAGCTATTTATATACTGATTCTTATATCAAAGTTATTTCATGTATCATATGCATAAAGTTTGAAAAAAATATATTTTCTGTCAAAATAAAAATCAAATCAAGTTTCCGGTAGTATTTTTTTAAAACAGTATTGTATAGCAACATATGTACTTTAAACCAAACTTTCCTGAAATTAAATTTCAGTTATTAGCTTAAGAGGTGCTTACTTTTAATATGAATTTTAAATGTGTGCTATTGTAACTTAAATTCTTTGATCTTATAAATTGTTTGAATGCTTTAAAATAACTTAGAAAATTGACCAAATCCTCTAAATAGCAGAGAGTTGTGCTCCTTTTATATTAAATAATATATAAATATGACATCAAAAATTAAACTGAAAACTAACAGAATACTTAATTGATTTTTAATGTGGTGCAATTTTATTATTGTTCAGTTGAATATATGAGAAGCTGTAATTTTCAATCAGATGAAGTTATTAATATAATCATTTACTTTGAAATTAACACTAAAAAAAATATATCCATTTTTCTTAATCATTTAATGTTTTAGCTATTTTGCTGATTAACTGATCATTTAAATATATTTTGTATTTTTCATTTTGACATGTATATTTTTTTCTTTTCTATTTATATAAGCGGGAATTCTTAAAAACTCATTCAATTGTATACTTTCTTTATGACACTATTTTGTATATTTTATTGAAATTTATTTTAAAGAATATGTATGTTTTAATAATCATAAAAATGTAACTTCTTTATTAACTTAAGTTCAAGTATGAGTAAAGTTTATTTTTTGTATTTTTAAGAAAAAAGAATTATACTTTGAAAACAACTACTTGATTTATTTTGAAACACAAAAATAAATTCACAAATTGTAGTCAAATCGTATTATATTTACAAACTTATAATTGCAATCTCAATCATAGCTACATCACACTTGTAACTCTTCAGATCATTAATATTGCTGTTTGATAGAAAGCATGATTGCTTCTAATTCTTATTTTTTAATATAGGATTTGAATTGTCTTTCTTCAGTGGTGTGTATGGTACAGGTATTGGATTTACCAAACGCTTTGGTAGTGATGCTGTAAAATATGTTGGAATATCTGGAATTTGTATTGGTGCTGGTGAAATTGCAGGTTAGATTTTTAAATTGAATTCATTTTTCAGATTTTGTTTTGTTCTTGAAACTTTATATATGTTTATAAATTTTTAATGTACTCTATTTTAGAGACATAAATGGAATACTGAAGAGAGTAAAGTAAATATTTGAAGTTTTGGAAACCACATAAAGAGATGATTGCTGCAATATTATAAACATAGACTGATGGCTGTTTTATAAAAAAAAGGGGGTTAACTAATTTTCTGCCAATCCAACCCTCCCTCTTTCTGCTTATGATACTGGCCAAAATCCTTTGGAATATGATAGTTCTAAATCTCTAAAGAGGCATTCAAAAATGGTTTAATCATAATCAAATCCAAGAACAATTAACTATATACTTTCAGTGATCTAAATACAAATTTGAATTCTTGGAGAATAAAAATCAATTAGTAGTGATATTAAAAAGTATAAAAATTATTTTTACTAAAATAATTATTAATTACAATTATAAAGTAGAAACTAAAACCTTATAAAAAAATATTAATAATTTTTAAAACTTTCTACAATATAATAACAATATGCTAACAAAAATGATATAATTTTTATTCGCTACAATATTGCCACATCTATCAAAAGGTATTTAAATGTAGAAAAAATTCATGAAGCTATGATTATTTATATTTTATTTCTTAATAAAAACATCCTAAAAATATTTATTTAATCTGTACAATTACAGATTTCTTTATTTTTTATGCATATAACTATAAGTAAAAACTTAGTTGCCAAATACAACCCATTTGAAAAATAAGCAAAGGAAATTAATTTGGAAATATTTGCTCTAATTAGTATTTAATAGAATTATTATAACTTTTTAATTTTTCTGAATCATTTGAAACTAGGAATCAATTTTCATTTTATAATAATATGTCTGAAAATGTATGCTAATATTTAAATGAATGTGTTAATATGTGTGTGTTTTAACCATAATATATTTGTGCTTTTGCAAAATGATAAATAATTAATATATAATCAATGGGCTTTTTTTAAAACTAAACAATATTTAAATAATTATCAGAGTTAGATACATATTATACTATCCAGTCCTTTAAGGAGTAATTTAAGTATACATGTTTTGTTTAGAAGCAAACAAATAGTAAGAATCAGCCGTGAACTGTGTAATGTCATGGATATCTCTGGCTTAGTGAGGAGACACTATGGATGCATCAGTTGTTTATTCAATCACAACACAACCGCAGACTTATATTATAATTTTTTGCAGATTTTAGAATATTAATATCTTTCTTGGGTTGTTGATACATTGTTTAGAAAAGGCAAAAATGGGCCATGAGGGTATTCCATCATATCTGCCCTTGGTAGACACAAAATCTCCACATGTTAGCTCACTGGCAGACCTTACCAACCTCTCTTATTGAATGTATATCATATCACTATCATAGAATACTCTACTGTATCACTCGCACAGGTGAAATACCTTGAATTAGTATTATTACCAGTTAGCATTTTAGAATACTGCCTAGTGCAGGGGAGTGGGCAGACTTCTCCAGGTTACGGGCTACTTCTAACTTCTACAAGGTATTGGGTCCTGCCCAGTCTCTTGTCTAGCTGGCAACAGGGCTCCACAAATTTGTTTCTTTTAGTATACACATCTTAAGTCTTAGTGAAGGCAGTCCTCCCAAAAAATGTCTTGGTGGTCCATTAGTCCAATCGTGGTCAACTTAATGCCCACCCTTGGTGTAGTGTATGTTACAACAGCATGTTTTACAAACTAAAGATAGCTGGGTTACTTCAGGTAGTTAAATAAATCTTAAAAGGGAAAAGTAAGTAATGCAAGTCAAAATTGGTAATCTAATTAAAGTGTGTGTGTGTTTTTTAAAGATGTGGGTAATTTTATGCTTTCAGTAATTTCTACTATGAATTATATCCCCAAATTCCATTCATTTTTACAATGTTTAACTTCACTGATAAGTGTAAAAAATACTAACTATAAAAAAATCTATATGCCTGTGGGTTTTCCATTAAATACACTCTTGAACCTTGTATCTAATAAATAATTATGACTTCATTGTAAGATTTCTGGGAAAAATAAAATACTTTAGTCTTTAGATCTATGTATTTTCTAGTGTCAATCCATATAGTAATATTTTGTCAATTTAGGTTACATTTTTTTTAATTATGAAATATTTTTATTCTTATGCTTTTACTTAATAAACTGGTTTGATTGATTTCTTCAGTTATGATTAGCCTGTTTGATATTTTTCTTTTTTTTAGGAGGAGCCTTGTTTGGAATTCTGGGAAAGAAAACAAACAAGTATGGTAGAGATCCAGTTATTTTGTTAGGATATTTATTTCACATGATTACATTTTTCGGCATTTATATTAACCTACCATCAAAAGCAACACTCCATGAAACAATGCAGCCTGCAATTATTAATAGCAGGTAAGTCATTGAAAAGGATTGCCTTAAGTCCAATAAGCATTTTGTTTTTTCCCCTTTTTTTAAAGTTGTATGTATCTTGGTGTACTATTTTCATCCACATTTGCATTTAATTTTTTTACAAATGTCTTTTTCAGCTAAAATGTGTAAAATAAAGCAGAAAATAAAATTAGTTATATATTTGTCAAATGGGGATATGAATACATAATATCTTTGCATATCCTGTAGCACTTTGAAAGAAGCTAATCAGCTTAAGAAAAGTAGTTTCAGTAGAAGTTGCAGCTATGTTAACAGATATGTAAAATTCAGCATTATTTATTTATATTACCAATGAATAACATGAAGGCACTTCTTTTGTTACTCTATGTTTGTACATAGTTAAGTCTGTGCGCTAGTTAAGTACGTGGTAGTTGTTTCTAAAATAAATATTTTTAATTACGTTTTAGGTGAAAAAGTGCACTTACATGCTTAAATTAAGTAAGTTTATTCAAAACTGTAAATAACTTCATTTATCCTGCGTAATATCTATACATATAAATAAAAATGAAGTGTCTGTGTAATTTGAAATTAACAGCTTTTTACTAAATGCATTTGAAAGTATATACGGTACGTATATGAAAAAATTAATTTTTAAAATTTTTGTCTGTTTGTTTGTTTTGGCTAATTTTTGAAATGGCTGGACCAATTTTGACGAAACTTTCACCAGCAGATAGCTAATGTTATAAGGAATAACTTAGGCTACTTTTATTATAGAAGGGAAAAAAAAAGTAGGGTTCCACGAAAATAAAATTAAAACCAATGAACAATATCCGATTCAAATAGGGATTATTTATTTCAATAGGGATTATTTTTCAACAGGGATTATTTTATTTCGCGAGCTTTCTGCCTCAACGATTTCTAGCAGTTATGTCAAACCTTTTTGTTTAATTAGGTTGCTGCCACTCGCGACATTTCGCGTCCATGTCCTTTGATCCTAATAATTTTACAGTCCTCACCCCATCTACAGTATCAAAGGTCATGTGTCCCTCTCACCCTTTGCTCAACAAAAAACAAAGAAAAAAAAAGTAAAACAAAAAAAGAAACATTGATTCACAAAGTAGAAGAATACAAAAAATATAGAAGGGTATTTTTTTACATGGAATATAAAATTTTAAATTTTCCTAAACTCGAATTGAATAAAATTTTTTTAATTTCCCGGGGGGACAAGTCGGGAAAATTATTTTAAAAAAAATCAGAAAGTAATATTAAATACTACACCCCCAGATACAAATTATTTACATTATTTTAATGGTTTATTTACAAAATTTGAACAATGTGTTAATTTTGTTGGAAGGTTTTTTAAAAAAATCAATCCATAAAGAGCGGTATAAGAAAAAAAAAAAAAAACCTTTTTATCAGCATTTTCTACAGATTTAAAAATTTAGCAAACAGGGTTTTTTTGTTCAGCGGATAAGAAAAGTTTTTTTTTTAAATTTTCATCCCACGAAAATTAATCTTTAAAAAAACTTTATCCTTCAGTCTGTATTTTTAAAATTTTTCAATTCAACTGAAAAAACGGGTATACCCCCGCTAGAAAAAAATTTTAAATATTGAATACCTAAAATACATTGAAGAAACTTTAATACCCAATATAATATTGAAATTTAGTATTTGAAATATGTACTATACATACCATATATATATAGGTAACCACAGCTGCTTATTTTAAACATAAATTTAATTAATAAAGTGTTAGATATATTCTTGATTAGCATATAATTACAAATACATTTTTTGTCCTGGAATTTGTCTTAACATAATTTTATCATTTTATGAATATTAATTGCATTTTAATGATCTTGTAATCTGATTTTATTTTTTATCTACAACATATTTGCTGTATTTACACATTTGATTTAAAAGATTTTTTGTAGTTTATATTTTATAATTGAGATTAAAATTTAATAATTTCAAAAATTAACCATTGTTGTAATTATTATTTTCAATATAAAGTAGTAATTTTAATTTATTATCTTTCATGCTTGGAAACACTACATCTTAAAATCCTGTTTAGGAATTATGGTAATTTAATTATTTTTTTTGGTACCATCCATATCTTTTTTTTTTCCTTTGAAAAAATGGTGAATTTTAAACTGTTTTTTAAATTTTACATTTTCAAAATTTATAAATTCGAAAATTTTATCTGAAAAAATTATTTGTATTTATGTGAGATATATTTAAATTATATTAAATGTTACTTTATAAAGTGAGCTTTATTTTCAGTGTAACTCTTGCTATGGTTTGTGCCTTTGGTTTGGGTTTTGGAGATGCTTGTTATAATACTCAAGTATGAACTTATAAGATTTTTTTTGTAGTTACCAATTATAATTGTGGAAAAAATTGTAAAAATAAATAACTAAATTATAAAGTTCTTGTATCTTTAGAATTTTTTAAGGGCATCAGTTCTATCATTATATGTTTGATCTAGAATGAATTAATAATTTTAATGTTATTTAAAAAAGTAATATTTTTCTAACATAACTTTTTACAAGATCTGTTAATTTTTGGAAGTGTTATAAAAAAATTTTTTTTATATTTTTTCCCAAGTCACCAACATTTTAATTTCCAAATTTTCAGGTTTTACTTTTTTTGTCAACATATCTTAGTATCTATAACTGTTAAAATATTGTAATTAACATGATTATTTGTTTATTTTCTTGTATAATACAACATATTTAATAATGTTATTGTATCATTAATTGAAATCAATATTTATGTAATGAATGAAATTTTGTTTTAATTTGTGTGCATTATTTGAAATTTAACAATTTATTTATTTTTATGAATTTTAAATTTCTCTTTAAAACCAACTTAACTAACTACCACTATATTTTTTATTAATTGAATATTAAATATTAAAAACAAGTTTTAGTTCAAATTCAATATTTTTACAGGTAGAAAAAGATAACTCATACACAGGATAAGTTGCTGGATTTATTTTAGAGGAATGAAGTCTCATGTAAAACATTTTTTTTTTTCCAAAAGAATTTGAAAAAAGAGTTGAAAGATTTTCTTTTTTCCCATTGCAAAGATTGAAACATGTTTGAATAAATCATTGGTTGCATATGGGTAATGAAAAGCAGATTTAAATATGTTTATCTGCTTCATTCTAAAAAAAGTTTTGAATTTATTGAAATAAAAATTATTTAAAGTAAAAGAAAAATTTACACTTTTTTCTTCAACAATCAAACCAGTTTTAATAAATTTCAGTTTGGTTTAAATGATTTTTTTCATCAAAGAAGTAAAAATTTTCTCATTATACATGATTAAAAACATAAAAAATATGTATTTATCCTAATTTCTTGATACTGCTTTTCTTATTAATTAGACCTGCTATTTAAAATATTTTATTTCATACCTATTTTAAGAGATTTTTCCTTAGCATTTCATTTATTTGAATCTATAAAAATGTTTTACATCCAAACAATATTATAGCTTTTATTTTCGTTATATTTTTCTTTTCAAGTGAAAAAAAAAATAATTTAAAAGGATTTACATAATCAACATAATTTATCTCAGAAATAGAAGAGTAATTATTCTTAATTGTATTTTCTCTTCTTTCAGATCTATTCCATTTTGGGGTCAATATATTCAGATGACAGTGCACCAGCATTTGCACTCTTTAAATTTTTTCAGGTAAATATCTATTCATTGAATGAATTACTATTATAAAAAATATATTTAATTGTGTTTGGGGAAAGGGATCCCATTTTTTTTTTTTTTTAATTATTTGAAAATTTTAAATTTATTAATTTATAAAAGAAATG
The DNA here is from genome assembly GCA_019973955.1 of Trichonephila inaurata madagascariensis. Taxonomy (NCBI): domain Eukaryota; kingdom Metazoa; phylum Arthropoda; class Arachnida; order Araneae; family Nephilidae; genus Trichonephila; species Trichonephila inaurata. The sequence continues at coordinate 210,210 of BMAV01027589.1, forward strand.
TGAAAAAGGAAAAGGGAAAAAATGTATTAAATAGTAAAGAGTAAAAATTTTTCGTTTTTCCTAAATTACGTTAAAATTTTTTAAAAAATAATACATGCTTATAGTCTTTTAGTTTGTTTCCCTAGACAATTTCCGGGCCCCGGAGTAGCTAAAAGTGGGTATAGGGTATCGGATGGGGTTTCCCTTTGTCACGAAGTTTTTTTCCCAGTCCCACCAAAAGCCCCGGGGCCGCAGGGGCACCCGATGCAATTAAATCTGTCGAGACCCAAAAACCCATCCCCCCATTGGTGGGTGTGGTAGGTTGGGAGAGGGAGGTGCCAGCCCCAGGTGTCCCCCAGTACTTGATCAGGGTTCAAAATTACGGGTATTTTAGAAAATATATAATTGTTACATTGGCAAATTTTTTTTGTAATGAGTTTTTTAATGAATATTCAAATATTTATAATAAGTTATATTTATGTTTCATAAATTCATTTTTAAAAATATATAAAAAGGCTTTATAAAAATGGGAAAATTTTTTGAAATTTTTTTTTAAAAAAAAGAGGATTAATAAAAAACAGAAAATTAGAAAACTTTACTACAAAATATACTTTCAGAATTAGGATTAAACTGATACTCATTTCATAATAATTTCAGATTAAAATACTAATAAAGTATGAAAAAAAAGTTGTATGAATCTTTGCCACTGGCAAAAACTAGCCCCGAGGGCCTTTGTTTTAAAAAATTATTTGGAAGCTCTTTGTTTGTTAACCCATTTAATAACCCTTTTGTTTGGGGATTTTGGCCCCAGGTCATCCTATGGCTGTTGATAAAGATCAGCTGAAATTGGGCCTTTGTTTTAATTATATTGCATAATTTTTTTTTTTAATTACAAATAATTGTTAAGATGTGCTCAGTTTTTGTTGATATTGGTAATAAACTGATAAGTGAATACAAATATCAAATTTATTGAATCTATACATAATTTTCTGCAACATATATTTCTGTTTAATTTAGTCAATTGCTGCTGCCATTGCCTTCTTTTACTCCAGTGCCTTAGAGCTGCCATACCAACTTTTCATTATGGCAGTTTTTGGAACAATTGGAACCTTTACCTTTTGGTTTGTGGAATGGGAGGAGTTTAGTAGAATTGCAAAAGAAAAAAGGGGAAAAAAAAATAAGGGAAATGTAATCCCCCTTTTGGGTTTTTTTAAATTTTTAAAAGAATTCGTATATTATTTAAAAAAAACAATTTAAATTTTTTTTATAATATATATATTTACTGGGTTTAAAATCCAATTTAGTATTATATGCTGTGATGGTAGCTTATGTAAAGGGAAAAACCATTTTATTAATGTAAAATAAGACTAAGCATTGTTTTTATCTGTAAAATATGACTGTTGTTTTATTGTTGTTGTTATCTGATGTATATATATCTTGAAAATGTTGTTTTGTCTCAGATTGAGATCTTTGTTTGACTGTGGCATACAGAACTTTAGTTTTATACAATACTCAATTTGGTGGTGTAATGAAACGAATTGTTGTTTCTGACATTCTACATTTAATTTTATATATTTTATTACTTTAAGTTTAGTAAATTAAGTTGAATGATTTTTATTCATGTTATAGGTTTACTTAATGTTGTTGAAAACATAAATGAGCATGGTCACAATTTTCTGCGTATTTTATGTACACAATTGATATATTTTCAAATGATTTTTAATTATTCTATGACTTGCATTATACTTAAGATTTTAATATACTACAACCTATTTTATTTCCATAAATTTTCTAATTTTGTCAATTTGCTTAAATAAATCATTTTAAAATGTTTTAATGATTATCCTAATCAATGCTTGAATTTTTATACACTTTTTGACATTGAAGTTTATGATTCATATTTATGTACAGAATAAAATACAGAAAATTCATATAAAAAATAAGACTCCTTACAAACTAATATTCATAACAAATGCTGAAATTTTTTAAAAGTTTTTAGTTATTTATTTTTAGTATTATTTGCTTCATGGAATATTTGTCCTACATGTATGTTTTTACTAAATGTATATTATTAGATTTTAGACTTAAAATCTATAAATGCTCTGTGTAATATCTAATGTGCGTTTTTATTTTTAAATGTTTCTTTAATAAGATTTTATTTGAAATCAGCTCATTTAAAAATGTAACTATTGATTTTCTTTCGTTTGGTGTATTGAATTTTTATTTTCAGACTTTTCAGAAATACATTGAGAAAATAGTTGTACACCACATCATGAAATTCGATTTATTTATAAATGTTGAAAAAACATTTTTTTAAAAAAAATATTAATACGTATGTAATAAAAATAAATATAAAAGATGTTTTTACTCAAGAAGAGATTTCTATCATCAGTGTTGTTTTATTACATACATTATTTCAAGTTTAAATCTTATAATGTAAATATATTATGAATTTATTGTGCTACAAAATAATTCTTTAAAAATTCATTTCATACCGATTTAGAGAAAACAAAATATTTTGAAATTAAAAAGTGTGCACATTTTTAAAATTAGCAGAGTTATATAACATGATTTTAGTGTTTTTTTAATGAGTAGAATATTTACTATTAATGTATGTTTGATATATGTTAGAGCAAGTTTTTTCAACTATTTTCCTCAATGATTAAATCTGAAAAATTTAATTTGAAAAAAAAATTATTATTCCCTTTTTTTAAAAAATTTATTGAAGGATATGTTGTAATATGCTTTAAGAATGCGTTATTTTTTATTTAATGTTTATATTTAATCTTTTATTTGATGTATCAATGTTAAAGTTCTGCAATTCGAAGTAATTCATGAAATTATGGCTCCATAATTTATTTTACACTATTTAAATAAAATAAATTTGAGTACTTTTAGTACATTTCATATTTCTCCATAAAAAGAGGAATTATGTGTAAAAACTATTTTAAAAATTACTGAACCTAGATATAATTCTGATTTGACATTTGTTAAGATAATTTTTTAATTATAAATTACGTTTTTGTATTTTGAAACTCAATATATATGCTCATTCAATATATAAATTTGAATTTAATAATTTTAATTAAAATAAGCTCTTATTGTAGTTAATTTTTTTAATGTATAGACCTGATATAAACTATATAGTTATTTTTAAATAAATGAATACAATATTTATAGATTCATTATTGGGAAATCGATCTTGTATTATTTTCTTTAAAAAAATCATCTTTTAATAAATATTGAAAAACAGCCTTATGATTCACTGCATTAATATTTTGATTTTATACTTCATATTTTATTTCAAGTTTATGTATCATTTTATGTGAATAGTGTCTCTAAATAGATCATTATATCTGTTATAGTTTTGTAATTTTGATTTTGCTAATATTTTGAATGAAAAAATATTATTATTATTGAACATTTATTTGTGTTAAATTAACTTGTATATGTTTACTAAAATTAATTTAAAATTTTAAAACATTTCATGAAATTCTAAATTATTTTTGAAAATGCTGACAATTGCTTATGTAAAATATATTCCAGATTTATTGATAGAATTTTGATTTGTAAATAATGCCATATCTTAAGTTCCTAATATGATTGTGATAATTTTAAAATATATTTTGGATTGTAAAACTTTGTAGTTATTTTAAAAAAGTACTTTTTGTATTTGTCTAGCATTAAAGACTGTGCAATGTGTTTATTTGACTTGAGTGGTGAGTTTAAAGTATTAATTTCGTGGTGCAAGTGTAAATATTTGTAATTTGAATGTTTCAAGTTATGACAATAAACTTATATAACAAATTCTTTTACACAGCGTATCTTATGATAAAGGATCTTTGCGTATCATTAAGATATCAATCTTAACTAAAATTTGATTATTCTGCCAGTCACAGGCATTTGAAAAGCTTTAAAAAATTCATTATATGTTGTAATTTTAATTAATTTAAAAATAATAATAATAATTGAAATAATTTTGTAAATGTTTACTAGCAAAAGTGTTGGTAATATTTATTTTTTCTTTTTATAGTTCTTTAACATCTCTCATTCAAAAATTACATAAGTACAAATTGTGTATTTTAAATTGTGGTGCTCAATTTCATGTGATATACCAATAGTGTTTGTATTCATTCTAATCTATTTAGATTAATGTTTGTAAAAGAATCATTAAATCTCTTAAGATTTTTCAGAATCAAATATTGTGGTCATAAAATCAATATGTATAGCAATATGAAGAATTTGGTTTAATTGCATGTGAAGCAATACAATAAAAAATACAGATTAGTGTTTATTTTCTCATTCCCTTTAAGAACTTTATCTCATACTGCAATAAGCAATTGTACATCTGGATTTTGGTGAACAATTTCTTTGTTAGATACACGTTATTTATCTTTAAAAATGTAGAAACAATTGGAAATTTTAAATATTTACATTTACTGAACATGTGTTATGTAGGTTAGATTTTTCTTATGTGATTTGTTTTTAAAATGAACAAGTAGTTGTGTGTGAAAGAAAAATAATCTGATTTTTATGTGTATATATACATAGTGCATCTTATGAACATGTAAGTCATTTAAAAACATGGTGTAACATGGAATTTCCATGCTTTGTGTTTTTTTCTTTAATATTCCGAATTATTTATTGTTTTTAAATTTTTAAACTTCCAGGATAATTTCTACAAATTTATTGCATTAAATATTTCATTTCATTAAAATGTGAGGAAAATTTTATTTTTTTAAAATTTGAGATAAAACTACACCTAAACTTAAAAAGCAAATATGTATGTAATTTGGCTGGATAAATTTTAGTGTACTTCTGTTTATTCTTTTTCTGTGTGCATGAGTAGAAAATGTTTTTTACAGCAATGAATTATTCATAATCTGTTCCATTGAATAACTGTAGAAATGTAATATACACTGTGTTATAATATGGAATTCTTAATATGGAGTACCATATTTTTTCATTTTTAACAACATATCAATCTTATTAATATTTTTGTGAATTAAAAAATATTTTTAATTATTTTTCTTCACATGACTAATTTAATGAATGGAAGATAAGGATTTCGAAAGAGGTGTCATGTTTTTTTTACTAAGATTAAAATAAGTAAATGTAATTTTGGCTAAAACTTAAATTAGCAACGTTCAGGCAAAACTTTGTCCCATTTTCTTTGGTTTTAATAAAAATAGGATCGTGTTTAAATTTTCTTGGAAAAATTATCAAAGGCATTTGTACCAATGTCTTAAGATCTTGTATTTTTAAAAATAATTTTAAATTGTTAGGCATGAAATAAAAATCAGTGATTAATATATCTGCTTGTTTTTCAAATATGATTACTGAAGAGATTCTTGAATTTTAATACAGGTGTAAGAATTTTTCATTTTAAAGAAAATGCTTTTTTAGAAGGGGGAGGAAGGGGACTGAGGAAATTCTAGTCAAAAAGAGACTCACTGAATGAAAACTTTTTCTTTTTATGGTAATGGCTGAAAATTGCCATTTTTTGCATCTTTATCTTGGTTCCGTATTAAAATGTATAATTTTTTCTGTTTTGTAAAAAACACTAAGATTTTTTTTTTTCTTTTTAAAAAATTCATGTCAGTCTTTTTTTTTTCCCCTTTCTTTCTTTAATTTTTAACAGTTTTATTTTAGCATTTGTTTGCAAGCTTTTAAATTAATTAATTAAATTAAATAAAAAATTTTAAAAATTTTTTTTTATTTTAAAAATTTTAAATTTTTTTAAATTTTTTAAAATTAAAATAAATTTTTAATTAATATTAAAATTAAATTAAATAATTTTGAAAAATTTTATTTTATTCTGTTAATTTGTTTTAAATTTTTACCTTGATTTATGACAGTAATAATATAACTTTTTTCTGAAAGATCTAAGTGCTAATAATTTGAGTATACACCCTAGGGGTTTATTTTTTTTGATCCTCATTTAGATGTGGCATTTTGTTTCGGTCCAAAATCAAAAAAGGTTTTTCTCCTTTTTTTTTAAACATTTCTGACCAGTTTAGATTGTGTGTGTAGTCATAGAAATTTTTAAAATCTCTGATGATGTTACTGAAAGAGGAATTAAACACAGATTAAGCACCCCAAAAAAGGCCTTCGTTTGCTAAATTCTTCATAACTCAAAAACTTTTGATCCTGGAAGCCCCCCCCAAAAAAAAAATACCAAAATGGAACAAAAATTTTAAAAATAGAAAAAAAGAAATTTTTAGTTGGAGCTTGTTTCTGTAAACTAACAAATAAGCAGGTTAAGTACCTCTTACCAAACAGACAAAAACCAATAGTTTCTACCAAAATAGTAAATATTTGTATTAATACAATCTTAATTTTATAATAAAATATTACTAAAATTTTTGCTAGTAAATTATCAAGAAAAAAATTAAATTATTAATAATTTGTTAGTGTTATGAATCCATTTGATTAGCGGGTATTGTTTGCATATTTCATTTTTGTGACTTGAATAACTGATTTCAAAAATTAAATAAAATTTAGTTTTATCAGTTAATATGTTTGTTTTCTTTTATACATAGCCAATGATTTAATTCCCTCTGAAGTAAGATTTTGTTATTTTTATCTATGAATGTATTTGAAATAGATTATCTCTTTGAAATATTTTGATTGTTAGAATTTCCTTTTATTGTAAAATTAATGTTCAAGTAGATTTATTACTTTAGGTTTATTCTAAAAACTGATTAACATTTTTTTAATCACGACATTTAATATATTTGAGTAGACATCCTTTTAGATTCATTGCATTTAGAAATGAATTTAAAAAAAATATCATGTGCCAAAATTACAGTGATGAAAATTATATTTTACTGATTTTTTAACTTAAGAAGCATGTATTTATCTCCCTATTTGAATGGAATAACCAAATTGTCTCCGATAATCTTTATGTTCAATTTTTCCTATCATCTGAATACTGTAAATTTATTTTGAATTTATATTTGGAACGAAAAAATATGTATTGTAAAATCATTTACTATTTACATCTGTACCTACCTATGAAAGTATCAATCTATACATTTTTTTTATTTAAAAAAATTCTGTTTATAAATACCTTCATGTTCATTGTACAGCATAAAATTTAATGTTATAGCAATAAAACTGTATGTTCACATTTCTGTTTGAAAGACTGATGTACAAGAATGCTAGTTGATACTTTTATTTCATGTTGGGAGTACAGAGAAAAGAATTCTCAAATGTTTTATTGTTTGTCAAATAACTCGTGGTTTTTATTTGAAACATTAATAAAACAAAATATTTTTTAGATGTTATAGATCCCTCCAATTCAAATGGATTGGAGCAGAGCTCATTTCATTAATTGACTATTACATTATTGGGATATTTTATATGTGTGGACTCAAATGTAAGATATACTTTGAAATATGTTTGGTGAAAATAAATGTAATAAAAGTTTTATTTTCTAATGTTTTTTTTTTGTTTTGTTTTTGTTTGTTTTGTTTCTGAATGCTATTTGTCATGTTTCAAGAAACAAAAGCTATGCACAAGGTCTGTTCAAAAAGTATCCTATCTTGAATTTTCCCTGGCACAGTAGATATTCTAAAACGGCGCCACTGTGCACGGTTGCAGGTGACAAGCTTAATGCACATGCTTGAATTTTTTTCCTATGTTCCAGTGTACCAGTCGTTTTCTGTAGGCAATCGAGTGAGGTGTTGTTTTACGTGTTCGTTGGATTTTTATTTCTCTAAAGAGGACTGAAAGACATAAGCAGAGGTATTGCATCGTTGTTTTTGTTCAAAGCATGGTGATTTTGTAAGTGAAACAATTCGTAACATTCAGTAAGTGTTTGGAGACGATGTGTGGCCGCGGTAGCCCAGTGGTATAGGTATCGGATCGTGGCTTGCTTTGTCACGAGTTTGATCCCAGTACCACTAAAGATCCGCCGTGTAGGCCAGCGATGCACGTTTAAATCTCTCGAGAGCTGAAACGTCCTCCTGTATGTGTGGTGTGGTAGTTAGGAGAGGGGGTGCCAGCTCAGGTGTCATCTATTTCAAAATTACGTGGTCCGTCGCCAAAAACCCTCGTGTAGCTGAACAGTGCGACGTTAATATTCAATCAATCAATTGGAGACGATGCTACGGGAGGTCGCACAAATTTAGGAGGGGTTTAACAGATTCAAAAGTGTTCGTGTGCACGCTGGCAGAGAGGCCTGTGTTCTGGGAGACCACAAACCACTCACAATGCAGCTGCTGTTGAAAAGGTAGAAATTCTGGTAATAAAAGATCATCGCTTAACCGTACGAGAGACTACTGAATAAGTTGAGATTAGTACAAGTTCTCCACATGCAATTTTGTGTGTTCATGCGCAGAGCGGCTGTGAAATTTATCCTAGCTTCTGTCGTGGAACAGAAAAACTTCGTCTTGCAGTTGCACAGGACCTACTGGAGATTAACGACTATCCTGGTTTCTTGCGATTTCTGGCTGTTTCTGAAAATGAAAATATCATTAAAAGGATCTGTTTTCAGAGTAGAGATGAGAAAAGGCAGAACGCGACGACTTGAATTGAACACCATTCCGAAAGAAGCCTTCCAGGTGTATCTTCAGGAGTGGAAGAATGCTGGGCTAAGTGTGTGAAGGCACAAGTAGAGATGTCTTGAGGCATGGGCCAACTGAGATCGGGCCCATGGGGGAGGGGAACCATGACTCGATCTCTACTCAGCAATAATAAAATCACGATTCGAATAATTTCAATGGTCAAATGTTACTCTTGTTGTATTCTCCGAGAAAGACTGGGAACTTCGGAAGATATGTCAACTGGCTACATGTGATGATTGTCTTCCATGTATAGGCCTAGGTTTATTACCGTACACCATCATTACTCATTCATTCAAAAGGCGGCGTAACCGTGGTAGCCGAGTAGTATAGGTATCGGACCGTGGCTTGCCTTGTCACGAGTTCGAGCCCAGTACCACTAAAGACCCGCCGTGTAGGGCAGCGATGCACGTTAAATCTGTCGAGACTGAAACGTCCTCCGTTGGTGTGGTGTGGTAGTTAGGAGAGGGTGCCAGCTCAGGTGTCGTCCACGTCACTTGACCATGGTTCAATTACGTGGTCCGTCGCCAAAGCCCTCGTGAGCTGAACAGTGCGACGTTAATATTCAATCAATCAAAGGCGGCAGCCGGTTTGTGTGATTGTAAGTCATACACATTTATTGCTTAGAGTTATTGTTTATACGAGTTTTTGACAACGAATGCTATGTTATGTCTACTTTTAAGGTAGAGCCTACTTTTGTGTAGGGGCCCAGGGCCGTCTTTTGCGTAGGGCCTCAAGAAGTCTTAAGACGTCCCTGGGCGCAAGAGGCCTACTTTGAATTTTATTAGAATCCTAGACCTGCAAAATAACAAAGATGTTTTTTCTGGCCAATGGTCAGATTTTTTTTTAAAGCCCTTTTGTACGTTTTCCAAAAAAGTTAAAACAATTAAATGGAAATCTCAATTTTTTTAATATAAAAAGCGTATTTAAAAATTTCATGGAAAATTTTCAACCGTTGATATTGGTTGAAGCTTTAGATTACTTTTTCTTTTTTTAAACCCGAGAAAAATTCACACTGGTCTGCAGATTAGAATTTTTAAATTTTAACTGTGTCAACGATCAGAAGTTCGAGGGATCAAGTTTCGATTTTAAGGTGTGCGACTACGTTTGGAACCATGATTTTGAAAATGAGTATAAATGAATAAAATTCTTGATTTTTAGTGCCACTTAAATTAGAATAAACATATAAAATTGTCTTATTACGGGATAAAAACAAAAAATAAAATTTTTTTGGAAAAAAATGAAGAATAATGACTATTTTAAAAATATTCCCCCATGAGGGGCTTCTATTATAATATGTTGCTTATATATATATATATATAAATATAAGACTTATCTGTAGAGCCTGAACTTCGATTTTTGAAAAATTCATATTTTTATAGTTATGCCCAGTTAAAGTAATCGATGGGTTTTGTGTGTGTTGTTGAAATTTCTCTATTTTAATGTATTAAAATATGAATAAATCAACTTCTAAATAATATATTTCAAAAATCCTAGCTCAAACTCTGTATAGAAGTCTAAAAAGTTAACAAAAAACAAAATAGGTCCCCTTTTCCTTCCCTTTTGACCGGCGTTTTTAGTCAATTGGGGTTCGGGCCGGGTGTCAAAAAAACTCTACCATGATGATGCACCTTAAATCTGTCTAAGCTCAAAACCACCACAATGGCATGATACGGGAATTTGGAGAATATCGTGCCAGCTCAGATGTCATCCTCGTCACTTGACAGTGGTTCAAAATTACGAGATCGTATTTTTAGCCCTCATGTTCCTTCTGTGAGTATTACGTTAATAAACAATCACTAAAAATAAATTCTTATGTAATTTATATATATCATTTTTAGATTTCCTCTCCCTTCCTGTAAAACTCCCTATACTTTAATGCCACCTGTCTGACGTAGTCAGATCGAGGCCCAAGAAATTCATCGTGGCAAGAGGCTAGATGTACGCCTGTCGTTGGCCTTGAGCACCATACAGGTGACAGTACGAATTAGCTCAGTGAAATTCCCGAAGGGACGATAGATGGCGACATACCAATCTCCACAATTTAGGCATGGAACTGAAGGGGAGGAAAAATATCTCCAGTCCCCTGCACTCGTGATCTGCCCACAAGACTTCAGCGGACCCACTGATTTTAACGAGCACGTACCGGAGGGTATTTAGGCATCAGGTACCAACCCGCAGGCCTCCGGTCTGGAGTCCGATGCTCTAACCACTGGGCTACCCACGGCCCTGACTCCTAGTATATTACATGACATTGAAAAGGCAATATCATGGAGGAATGGCCAGAAAACTAAGAAATTCGGCAGATACAGCAAGGAACAATAAGTTATGTATATTTTGAAATGATGCTCGCTGTTCATTCCCTATCAACTATTTCTCCTAGTTTATCTTGTGAACTCGATGATGGCATGGCATGCAAGTGGCGTCCAAGTACATGCAAACATGTTGAATTCATGAGAAATCAGAGAAGAATGGTGACTAAGGAAGTATCTATACATCCTGCAGAGAGAGAGCCCTTTGGCTGATACGTGCTATGTGTGGTCGGATATTATCCTGCTAGTAAAGGGCATCAAGCATCCTCAAAGGGAAGGAAGTGTCACCAATCGCAGCACAACATTCACGTATCTTAGGGTCATCATAATGCCTTGAACACGAATCAGAGGTAACCTATCTTACATGATTGCATATTAAACCATGATGCGCATTAAAACTATGTGTGGCCTATTTAATGTGATGCTGTCGGATTGGAATCTATTTCCGCCACACTTGCATAATACAAATTCATTTCCAGAAGGTTGTTTACACTTTATGGAAACGATTTTATATTATTAATTTTCTCGTTTGCATTTTCAGATTAAGCTTTGGCAACTTCAGAATAATCGTCTGCTAAGGTTTTCTTTTGATTGGAATGTAAAATAAAATATTTATTTTAAAAAGGAGTGTGCTAAAAATGATATATGGCTCGAAGGTTGCGTAATTACGTTTTCCAAAGAGAAATATTCGTATCAACAAATTAAGAAGCGGTGTTAAAATCTTGGTATAGAACAGACAAAAGCGTTTTTGCACCTTTTTTATGGAAGAAAATGATACTTGCAATTGTACACACTATCGATCTTATAAGCAACCCGTAAGATCATGTCATTTTTAAAAGCACTGGTGCCTAAACATTCGCATACATCAGCGCATTTTTCCCACGACCTTGCATGCAAAACAATACATGCATTTACTTCTAACTATAAAAATCTGTAAGTGTCCGCCTCTTGTCTTTTGTCTGAAAACACAGCTGAATAGTGAGGAATTTTATAGTCACAAATAAATAACATTTCCTCTTAATCCCTCAAAATTCGTCGAACTGTGACTATTTTAAGTAGTTGGTATAAATACCCTGTACTAAATTTTGTCTTAAAAGTAATAAATTATGATTTGTTTTTCAAAAAAGTTTCCAGTAAGACATGCCTCTTTGTGTGAAACAAAGCATTTTAATATTAAAAAAAAGGCTAAAAATTTATATTTACTGACGGACCTCTATATAAAGATGTCGCTAAATCCCAAGAAAAAGTTCGTTATATGGAAAATTTGCTATATAGAGCTTCATCTTTCAATATACTTTAGAAACCACATAAAACAAATTTAAATTCATAAACACTATATATCTCAAAAAAGGAAATTATTCACACCTTTTTGAAAATTAATATCTATTTATTTTATATATCTTACCCATCAAAAATAGAAAGAAAGAAAAACTGCAAGGAAAACAAGAAAATATACTCCATATACTTCTAACATTAAGAAAAATAATTTTTATGTTAAAAATAAGTAAAATATATTAAAAAATTTAAGCCAATTCCTACTTAGATCAATAACAATAAAGAAAATTTTTATTTGTCAACTTTTTATTAAATAGTTATAAATTTAATATAAATATGTATATATACATATGACAGAATCACAAATATTAAGTGGTACTCAATTTTATTAATTTATCATTAAAGTATCGCATTGTCATCCAAAAATAACGTTTATAAAATTCCCTGTTCAACTGAATGCTTTAAACGTGAGAAAAAATCTTAAAGTTTCTACAAGTCGCTAAAAATGAAACTAACGTGGCTGTGTGTATCTGTAATTCTTTTAAATAATTAGTTTTATTTCAATTAAATTTAATTAATTATAGTTTAGTTATCGTATTTTTACCTCCAAAACAATAGTATATAGAAAATTTCAGTTCAATGAGCTAAAACAAGTGAGAAAACCTTTCAAGTTTTGACACAATTCGCTAAAAGGGTCGCTAAAATGATGCCAACGTGGCTGTGTATGTTTTTGAATAATTAGCCTTTTAATCAATTCATTTTATTAATTATAATTAAATTAATAATGTACTTCTACATCCAAAATAATCATGTATATAAAATTTCAGATCAATCTAGCTTAAAATGTATTTCTCTTATTAATGATTGAAAATTCTACCTAAGATAAAATAAATATATAGAGAATGTAAGCTAATAGGCAGGAATTGAATCAATGAATTTTAGATACATTTTCTCTCTATATATAATTTAAAGAATAATTTTAAGAATAACATTATTTTATAACTAGAAATTCTAAAGATACATTACTAAGTACTAGTCATTCTTAAATTTAATTGCCTATAAAATCTGTTAATCTTTGTTTTGAAAAAATGCTTTGATTTCATAATGTGCGCCTCATCTTGCAAATGCATTGTAAAAATCCCTTCACAAGAAAAAAAAAGTTCGTTATATATTGTGAAAATGCACTTCGCCATTGGGTGGCTATTTTACGAAGATAATCGTGAAATGTTCTTCATTCTAGGAAAAAGAGCTATATAGAAAAATTCGTAATGTGGAGGCTCGTAATATATGGAGGTTCGACTGTAATTCCTTAGTTCAGTGCTTCTCAAACTTTCAATATTTACGACCGAATATTCAATCATAATTTTGATTGCGCCCCCTCCCTCTATACAATAACAATGTTTTGAATTAAATAATACTATATTTTGACGCTAAAACTACAATACGACTTTAACCTCTTAAGTGCCACCGGCGTATATAAACTCCTCGCTCAATCAAAACTTTAATTTCCATGGGCATATATATGTTTTTCCGAAGTACGATTTTTTTCTGTGCACTGCTATCCGTAAAATTATTCCAAAGGCTTTGGAATGCAATAAAAGTACCTTGACAGTGTTTGCGAAGGATTTTAGATAATTTGCTTTTTTATTCCTTTTCCCACCCCCAACATATCATACACGCATGCCTATGTGGAAAAAGGTGGTATTGGGAAGCGAATCACGTAACTTTTAATTGACAGTTAATGTATTAATTATAAACCGTATAAATTATAAAGATAAGTGTTAATTTTTGTATGTAATTTTACATATGACAAACCCATAGAGTCATTGGTAATCATTAAACTCGTTCTTAACTTAGTATTGTTAAATGAAAGATAAAACACATTGTGAAGTACTGATACATTTATAAATGTATTATATTGGTGTAAATGTGTATTTTATTTTTTATTATGTGAAAATGTATTTGGTTTGTTTACTTTCAGTAAATTAAAAATTTTTTTTAAATAATCTTTTGTTTTCCACTTTTCAATATGCTCGCGCTCCTTCTGTAGAGTTATTACGCCCCTCTAGGGGGCGCACCCCAGTTTGAGAAATGCTGACTTAGCCCCTTACCGTTTCTCTATATTATTAGAATTTATCTATCCGATGGTTCTTTATAACACCTCCCGTATGCATCACGTTTAAGACTGAATTGATGAAGCCATGTTGAATTGTTTCCAAATATTTAGCCTGATACATTCATTTATAAATTAAGTATCAAAATTGTCTATTACTTTCAATTTTGGTATACCCCTAGATCATTTATTTTATTCGTTGCTCTAAGAATATCAGATATATTTATTCATACAATAGGTTTAAATACTTTTTAAAAATAATTAGAAAACATTTTTTTCCGCATTTAGAAATTGGCTATAAATAAGCAGGAAATAATCTGCTTATACAATCAACTTTTTTTTAAAAAAATCAGTTCAACATATTTCAGATATACTATTTGTGGTGTTTAGGTTTATAAATTTGCTTGCTATATTTAACGGTAATCTGAAATAAAAATTAGTTTCTAATAAAAAATTATTTAAAATTATTTTCTTGGTTTTGTTTTACCTTTACTTGTTAATTGGAAATAAAGTGACATTTATCAAACTACGAAAAATCCCTTTAAATTAACGTAGAGGAGAGAAGAAAACATTTTTTTTTCGAGATTTTTAAATGGATTTTTTTATTATATAGGGATTTTTAATCTAAATATCGCACAAATGCACTCTTAATATTACGAGCTTGAGTAAGTATTCTAGCATTTCCAAGCAGCAAAATATAAAGCCGCCAATACGAGATAAATTTTTTACTACATCAGCACCTATTGTTGCATTGAGAAAAAAAACCCTCTTTATACTGCATGTACATGTTGTATGCAGCTAATACATTAAATCTCGCCGCTACTTGGCGCTAGCCCTACTGGTGTGAAATTTCTGGGCTTTTATATGGGTAAGAGTATAGTAATTACTTCCTCTGCAACTCAAATCGATGGTATTTAATAAAAATACACGGAAAAAGTCTAACTTAAAACCACATGTAGTCACACAAGGAGTAAAAGTCGTATGAATGCTATTTGACCTCTTAAACAAGACCGTATTAAATGCCTTAATTGTAGTTACCATCAGAGATAGGAAAAAAATTCGAAACATTTAAATTTGTGTTCAGTTTTAATTTCGTATGATTTATTATCAAGAATTGATGTATTGAGTAAATTGCTTCAAATTTCTAAATTAAACATCGTGAAATGCATTGAAGACTTAGATAATCTTAAAAAATATTTAGTTTCCCGAAGATCTGCTGATAACTTTAAGATATCTGTCGATTCAGTACCAACACTTGCTAGAGATTTAGGTATTGATCCTGAATTTCCCATCACAAAGCTCAGGAAAAAGGTCTGTTTATTTATGAGGGTAGTAGAGAGAGAGAACGCGCGAGAAAGAGAGATGAATCAGCTTCAAATTCCTTCCAGCGATTGCGATATCTTCAGCTAATGGGCAATTACCTTGTTATCTGAATGCTATTCGATATTCTGCTTTCTGTATGAGTTTCACAACATTTCGGATGATGACCGCATGAAAGCCTGAAATGGACTTGAATCTTTAGTTACAGGTACAGGAGGAAGGAAGTATTGTAAAAGATATAGACGGCATACAACCCTTTAATGAAATGACTTAAGGTATCCGACTACGTTCGGAACCTTGATTTTGCTAAAGCGTATAAAGGAATATTTTACTAATAATTATAGTGTCAGTTAGATTAGAATACGCGTATAAAATTGTTTTCAGAGTATTATTACAGTAAAAAGTTATTTAAGGTATCGGACTACGCGTTCGGAACCGTAATTTTATATATAAAAAAGCGCATAAATGGATAATTTTCATGATATTTAGCATCACTTAGATTAGAATACATGCATAAAATTATTGTTCTAAGGACATTTTGACAAAAAAAATTATTTTAATACAATATTTCAGCAAAAAATTAACTTAGAATAACTTTTTTTCAAAATGTTCTCCTTTTGTGAAAAATGCTTCTATTATAATAATATTTTGCCTGTATATAGCTCAGACCTCTGTACAGAGGCCCAACTATGATTTTTGAAAAATTCACATTATTTTCAGAGTTACAACCATACAACCATTTGAAATAATTATCGGCGTTTTTTTCTTAAAATTTCTCCCCTCTGTTGTGTCGTAAAACATGGATAAACCCACTTCTAAATTATATATTTCAAAAATTCTAGTTGAGCCTCTGTACAGAGGTCTGAGCTATATACAGGCAAAATATTATTGTAATAGAAGCATTTTTCACAAAAGGAGAATATTTTGAAAATGGGTCATTCTATGTTCATTTTTGTCAAAATATTGTACTTAAATAATTTTTTATTAGAATACTATTCTTAAAACAATTTTATATACATTTTCTAATCTAAGTGACACTAAATATCATAAATATTATCCATTTACACGCTTTTGCAAAATCACGGTATCCGACTACGTTCGGAACCGTGGTTTTGCTAAAGCGTATAAAGGAATATTTTACTAATAATTCGTGTCGGTTCTCGATTAGAATACGCGTATAAAATTGTTTTCAGAGTATTACTACAGTAAAAAGTTATTTAAATGCAATATATTTCGTCAAAAAAAGGAACATAGAGAGTAACGTAATTTCAAAACATTCTCCTTTTATGAAAAATGCTTCTATAATGATAAAATTTTGTGTGTGTGACTATATACAGCTAAGACTTCTCCATTGAGCCTGAACTAAGAATTTTTAAAACTTCACATTATACCCTAAGTTACTTCCAATTAAAATAATAATTGGTATTTTTTAGCTAAACTGTTTTTACTCTGATGTATTAAAATATGGATAAAACCATTTCTAAGATATATAAACTAAAAATCCTAGTTTAGACTCTGTATAGCGTTTTGAGTGATGTATTGGCAAAATATTATTAGTATAGAAGCATCTTTCATAAAATGATAATGTTTTGAAAATAGGTAGTTCTATGTTTCTTTTTTGCGAAAATATCGTATTTAAATAATTTTTTGTTATAATGTTATTCTTTAAATGATTTTTTACTTGCATTCTAATCTAAGTGACACTAAATATTAAAGGGATATTCGTTTGTACGCTTTTACAAAACCTTGACTCCGAACGTAGTCGGATACCTTAATTTAAAGATATTTTCCAAGTAAAAACAGCCAATTCAGGTATTAGAATTTATAGTCAAAAAATTATCTCCACATTTTGCTCAAGCAATAAGAATTTTTTTAATCTTACCTGTTTCTCTAGCTTCAGGGGAAAGAAGTTTCAGTAAATTATAAATTATTAAAAATTACTCGAGAAATGCACCAAGAAATAATTGCAGGATCGTAACGAAACTTGGCATGAAGGTAACTGTCGAGGAGATATGCAAATGATTAGAAATGCAGCGTGATCGCACATTACGTACAGCCTTGTAGAGGGCGTTTAACGTCGTTCTCCGTGGAGTATAAAACAGGTAACCAAAGCTCTTGTTTGAGTATGCTAAATCGTTTACAAAGAAAGAGCTGAGGTAGACATGTCATTACACCGTTTTCAAAGACAATATGAGCAGCTTTCGCAGTTTGAGAGGGGGAGAATCATCGGCATGATGGAAGCTGGGGGGTCAGCTAGGCGAGTAGCTCGTCAATTAGGCCGCTCTAATTGTGTTGTGAGGAGGTGTTGGGACCAGTGGATCCGAGAGATGTCATTTACATGAAGACCAGGCTCAGGATGCCCACGACAGACCAGTCGTCGAGAAAACCGCCACATCGTAAGAAATGCACTCGTACAACAAACTGCTTCATCGGCCGCCATCCAGGCACAGGTAACACCTTCACTAGGGACCCCTGTGTTTTCTCGGACCATATGAAGGCGCTTGGCTGAAGGACATTTGGGATCGCGGCACCCATTACGTGTGCTGCCCTTGACGCCCACCCATTGACACCTCCGTTTGGAGGGGTGCCGCGCACGATGAAACTGGACTGCAGCGGAATGGAACCAGGACGTCTTTAGCGACGAATCCAGATTCAATCTCAGCAGTGATGACAATCGTGTTGTGTGTGAAGACCCCGTAGTGAACGCCTCAATCCTGCTTTTGCTTCGCAGCGACACACCACTCCCACAGCTGGTGTGATGGTATGGGGTGCCATTCCCTACAATACACGGTGACAGCCAGAGGAATGTCCATGACATCCTGAAACCACATGTGTTGCTACTCATGCAACGGCCTCCAGGAGCCATTTTTCAACAAGACAATTCTCGGCCTCACACGGCTAGGGTGTCACAAGACTATCTCTGCACTGTTACTACCATTCCTTGGCCTGCCAAGTCCCCAGATTAATCTCCAATCGAGCATGTCTGGGATCATTCGGGACGGTGAGTTGGGCATCCCACGAGTTTGAATGAACTAGAGGCAAGGTTACAGCAAATATGGAACGAAACGTCTCAAGACATCATACAGAACTTGTAGTATGCCTCAATGCCCGATCGTATCGCATCGTGCATTCGCGCTATATAGAGGGGGTTCAACAGGGTACTAAGTCCTCCATTCTTCTGTCTTTTTCTCTGAAATAAATGATCCTTTTTCTTTGACTTTCTAATCATTTACTTATATCAAAGTAGTCATTACATATGTAAAATTTGTTTCATTTTGACGTCTCGTCCTTGGTGAGCTAATTTTTTTGTCCATGAGTGTATATAAAAATGGATGTTTGTATGTATGAAATTGCTTCATTCTAACACCGTTCAGCCGATCGCTATGAAAATTGGCATGTATGTATATTTTTTGTGGAGAACGTTTTTGTGCTATTCTTTTTATTGCAGCTCCCCCACCAGGTTTGTACTACAGCGTATCAACTTTGCACGGTTCAATCAATCACCAAGTTGCCAACATGGTCGCCAAAAATGAAGCCAACTTGGCTCCCTCACGAACATTTCGCTATGTTTCTATTGAATTGCCCTTATAATGTAAGGAATTGCGTTGCTTGCGAATATTACAATGTTAACACATAAAATAAATACAACAGAAAGTAATAGTAACGTATTACATATCCAGAATATAAAAGTTATTTACACTATTTTAAGCATTCATGACACAAAATTTGTAACAATATGTTACTTTTGCTGGGCAGAGATCAGCTTAGGAAAGTGCTTTCAAAAATCGACCCACATGGGAGTTATGGGTGCGCTATAAATAAATAAAAAAAATCCTTTATATCAGCTATTAGACCTACAGACTTAAAATTTTAGCAAATATAGTTTTTGTTTGTTTGTTTGTTCAGCTGAGATATGCTAAAAGTTTGGTTTTTGTTTGTTTGTTTGTTTAATTTGCAATTTACGTAAAATTAACTCATTAAAAATTTATTTATCCTTCAATCTGTATTGTTTAATTTTTCAATTCACCCGTGCGAAGGACGGGTGTACCAGCCAGTATAGATATAAAAAAATGCTCAATATTCTTCTGTTATATACCTTATAAAGCGAAATTGAGAATTTCTCAAAATATACGAATGAAATAATTAAACTTACAACTGCATTTGTTATCCTTTTCTCAGAATTAGCAAACTATGTTAAAATGTTTGGAATATTTTCATGCCCCTTTCATGTTGACTTGAACATCGTTAATGCAAATGTACAAATGGAATTAACTGAGCTATAATGTAACAATAAAATCAAAAAGAGTTTTATGTCCATATAAAAAATTGATTTTTATTGTACTTACATATTACCTCAAAAAGAAGATAGATAGATAAATAGAGAAATTACAACTTACCCCGTAAAATCCGGCGTATAACGTGCACTTTGAACACAAAAATAAGATCGAAACTTAAGGTGCGCATTATACGTCGGGTACAAAAACAATAGCTTTAAAAATAACAAAAGAGATGAACATAAAAAAATAATTTACCTCTACATATATCGAAATACAGTGTATTTAAAAGAAATGACTTCCCTTCTGAACTAAAAGAGTTGTAATTCTAGAAAAATGCTACTTTTTTCAAAAGTCTGGGATAATACTTCGAAAAAATGACTTCACAACATCAGATCAATGTATACTAATATTTCAGATTTCTTCGCAAAAAAAAGGGGGTGCGCGTTATACGGCGAATATACCTAAAAATTAAAAAAATTAAGCTTGAAAGTATAGGTGCGCGTTATACGCCGGATTTTACGGTGTATAAGATATTGCGCAATATGATTTGCAAGTGATTACGGTAATATATATATATATATTTTTCTTTTTTTTTCTAAAAGGAAATTGGTGAAGTATTTATCTAGTACTTCATAAACTAATACCAATGTGGAAAAATCAGATAAGTTGAGTAAAGTCGAACATAAACATAGGTTTACAAAAATTAAGTAAGCAAAAGGATAAAGAAAAATCTCATTAGTTAAGACACTCAAGTGTGTTAATTATATTTAATTATAATATAAAATAATAAAGTTTTACTCATTTTGTATTTGTGTTGTATTTGTGTATTGTGTACCAGGGGCGTAGAGAACTGCCACCGTATCAGCCGCATTAATGATATAGGGCCCCCAAACTATAGGGGTCCTAACGTATTTAACTATATTCCCACTAACAGGGTTCTTATACCTAAAAGAAAGTTCCGAAGGAATTTTGATACAGGGTCCACTCAGAGCTAGCTACGCCAGTGATTGGTAGCTTTTATTTTCTCACACAAATTTACTTTTCGCAGGATGGCCTTTTAAACCAGCTGATCTGAGTACTTGTTCAGTAGTTTTGGGAGAAATTAAGGAAAACTATTAATTGAATTTTACAGAAACTTTTACGGAGCTCAAACGTTGATTCTTGACATTTTTTTAAATTTTTTTTATCTATAAATATTTATTTTTTTCGACTTCGTTTTATCGGACGGACAATTTTACTCTTCGTATAAATTCCATTTTCCTTTCTCAATAGCGCTTTATAATAAAAAGTAAATAGTCCAGCTGCATAAAACTACTAATTTAGTTGGTATATTATCCCGCTTTTATAATAAAAATAAAAAGTCGAGTTGCATGTGTTGTTTCCTTACTTTATTAAGCAGAATATTTTTTGCTACGGAAACAAACAAAATTACCCCCAACACGATACTTTAAGCGTCAACTGAAAGCACAAAATAAACAAAGCTGCTAAATATACTGATATTTGATAAATTTATTTAAAAGTATGAGAATCACAAAATTCGAAAATTTGGCGTTCAATTGCCTTTTTGTGGTACTTTTTTCTCTTCTTATACATTTTTATCTTTAATGAACTTTTAAAAAATAAAATTTTTAAAAAAAATGTTTAACTGTGGCAAAGATTAATTAGTTTTAGATTTAAATGGGGTTTTTTGGGGGGAAAAAAGTTGTTTTTTTTTTTTAAGATAAATATTAAAAATTCACCCACACGGGGTTTTTTCTTTACAAATTTCTCGGGAAATTATTCGATCAATTCTAGGAGCTACCATATGAATATAAATTTCAAGTACTTGGTATCTAAAATTTTTTTTTCATTTTACCATGCGGTTTTTAAACTGACCTTTATTCTCGATATTGATACGGATATGGACAATCTTTGGTGTAAAAAAATGTCCGATATTAAATTTACTTTTTTTAAAATTTCAAATTTAAAGATTACCCCAAATTCCAAAAAATTGACCAATAAAGATTTTTATCAAATTATTTAAAAAAAGTAAAAAAATAAAAAGAAACTTAAAACGGGGAAATTAAAAAATGTCTTTTTTTTAAAAAAATATTTAAACTGTTTTTAAAAATCGAAAAAAAAAAAATATATTTTTAAAAAATTTTTACCCGGACATTTTTAAAGATAATTTTGGCGAAAAATATACTAAATTAAAAAATAAGGTAATTAATTTTTTAATTTATAAATTTTATTTGAAAGATAAAAAAGATGAAAATTACAATTATTTTTTTTATCAAACGTTGTTACTTCACTTTTTTTTTACTAAAAGATATATGAAATTTTTTTTATTAAAAAAAATGAGCAATATTTTTCACAGAAATTTTTATTCAAAAAACCCATATCCGTAGACAAAAAAAAAGCGATTTCGATTCTATAAAAACGTTAGCTTTTAAGGGGAAAAACGGTGCCCGCAGGCAGGGTAAGGGCTATGTTGACGCAATAAAAACGTCAACTTCCTAAATGAAGACGATGTCTATAGACAAGATACAGTTATTGTCAGTATCCTAAACAAGGACGGTGTTTGAAAAAGGTAAACATGCACCCAGTACCCTAAAAAAGGGACGGTGCTTTTAGACAAGGTAAAGATATACATCAGTATCCTGAACAAGGAGTGTGTCTGTAGACAAGGTAAAGATATGCGTCAGTATTCTAAAACAAAGACGTTGTTTGTAGACAAGGTAAAGCAATGCATCAGTATCCTAAACAAGGACGGTGTCTGCAGACAAGGTAAATCTATGCGTCAGCATCTTAAGAGAGGACAGGGTCCAAAGACAGGGTAAAGATATATGGATAAAATAAAAACGTGAGCTCCCCAAGCGAAGACGGTTTTCTAAGACAGGGCAAAATTATATTTACATAATAAAAACGTCCGATTACACCGTTTTCCCACTGAAAGGCTTTAATGATATAATCGGTATGCAATCGTCTATATTGGGATTTTTGAATTTTTTGTTTTTTTAGTTTTTTTTAGAAAATTTAAAAATGAATACTCATTTTTTTGGGGATCTTAGGGGTTTTATATATATTTTATTTTTTTTTTTTTTTTTTTTCATTTAAACATGTTGATAAGTAAAAGTGGTTGAGTTTTTTAAAGGTTGTATATGTATGCTGTTAACTATCTTTACCAAATTACGTAGAAACGAAATATTTAAATCCGTACATTCAGATTTCATTTCAAATTTTCGCTTTTAAGGACATACTCGAAAAAATTGAAAAAAAAAATTTAGATTCCTTTTTTGTGATATATAATATTTAAATTTTTTAATAGAGCTTAAAAGTTTTGTATGCCCAAAAACGATAATTTAGTTATTCTCTAGAAACTTAAAGATACTTTTGAGCTCAATTTTTTTTTCCCGCTGTAGTAGAACATGAATATAGTATCTCGAAATACATTTTTTTTTTTTATATAGATAACTTTTTTTTTTTAAAAAAAAAGTCTTACTTAAATATACAAAATATTTTACACGCACATATACACAAAATGATGCAAAAACATAGTTAATGAATTATTTGATGAAAATTTCTGGAAAATTTTCCCCTTGTGTGTGAAAAAATTATAAAACCTCTTGCAATTTTTAAAATTCTAAATTTTCTACTTTTTTCATATGTATAAAATTATTTTTAAAATATTGGGTATATTTAGAAAAGAAAAAAACAAAAAATTTTTTCTTCATTATATGTATACACAGGCAGCTTTTATAAAATTATAACGATTTTAAAAAAACATATAGTAAAAGTATTTTCCCAAATTTGCACTTAAAGGTTTTAAATTTTTAATTTTTTGCTACGCGCCAAATTGTTTAAAATTTTTCCCCAAATTTTGGGGGTTTGTAATATGGTTATAGTGTTTTTTTATCGTTTGGTGATTTTGTTTTCTGTAGTGTTAAGTTATGATTCCTTTTTTTTTTAGGTTTTTTTTTTATTGGGATAATCCTAAATTTTAAATTTTAAGTAATTCGTTTTTTTAATAAAAATTAACCATTTCTATTTTGGGAGCTGTTTTTTGCAATATTCAATTTTTAAAATTTTTCCTTTGGGAAAAAAAAGATACCCTTGGAAGGATTAAAATTTTTTTTTAAAGAGAAAGGAAGGTTTCGTTTTAAAATTTAAACCCGGTTTAAATTTGGGTTTTTAACAAATTCGCTCGTTTGGTAATTTTTTTTTTAAAGGAATTGAATTTCTTTTTTTAAACCTTAGTTCAGATTTTACTGATTTCGCTCACACAATGGGAAATGTAATAAATCTGGTAACGACTCAACAAAATTGTTTCTCAAAAAGTAATAAAAATGGGCGTTTTCAAAATTTTTTTTTATTGTGGATTTTACGTTGTGAACCCGAACTAACATTAAGATAAATCTTTGGGGGATTTTTTTTTTAAAAGTATCGATTGCGAATTTCAACTGTTTTATTTTTTAATAAATGATTTCAGGGCTTTTTTTCCCCACCCCACAATAAACTGTTTAAATTTTTTAAAATATTTTATTCTTCTTTCGGCCTCTTTAATTTTTTTTTTTTTTTTTTTACTACTTTTTTTTAATTTCTTTTTTTTTTTCGGCAATTTAAAATTTTTTTCTTTCATTTTTTATCCTGGTACTTATACTCTTCAGCACCTTTTTTCTAAAAAAGGAAGTAAATTTATTCTTATTCCATTTTTTAAATCATTATAAATATGATTGCAATTCTGCAGTTCTCAATTTTAAATCAAGTTTCAGTAATATCTTTTTTTTTCTTCATATCTTGTTTTTTAGTGAAGGGGCCCTCTTGAATAAAATCTTCATTCCATTAGTTCACTGGTTCTTAAACATGCAACCATTATAAAAAAATTTTTATTAATTCCCAAAAAACAATATTTATAATTGAATACAAAAAAAGGGTTTACCGAAATTGTGCAGTGAGATTTATATTAAATTTAAAAAATGAGACATAATTAACGTCAAACCCTTTTAAACACACTAGGGGCCCCTTGGGGGAAGGGCGTCTTTAAAATTAAAAAAAAGCCATATGAAGAGGACATTTCCTTGATGGTACCCAATTTTCAAAAATTTCACAACAGTCAACGGGGCATCGACGCGTTGAACGCACCTCAACTTTATAAAAAGGGGTCAGAGCCATCAAGAATTGAATCCCATTTCAACAACGCCGGTCTCGCGTTTGATATTAAAACATAAGGATCCGAGGCCCCAAAATGACTAGAAATTAACGAAAAAAAAACAAACCCTTTTTTCTTTCTTAAAGGGAAATTTAAAAATTTTGTCTTATGGGTAATAAAAAAAATTGAGAATTATTTTTAATTAGTAATAATTAAAAAAAATCACATTTATAAGTAAATTTTTAAAAATTTTAGAATCCTTTTCCCAAAAACAAAGTTATTTGGGGCCTACAGCATTAAAATTATTGAGGCTAGTTGCTCGCCCCATTAGTCATTCACAAAAGGGAAACCTACCCAAATTTAAAACATTTTCTTTTTAAACACTTTGAACATTTGAAACCAAAAAAATTGGGTATTTCACAAGATATAAAAAATTTTCACAATATAAAATATTAAACCCATTTTGTTTTAATTTCAAAAACCCCCGTTGTTTTTTTTAGAATTCTTTTTCGTATAGTAAAGGGAAACATTGGGTGTCTTGTTGGGGGCTCCTTTTTATTCCCCTTTTTTTAAATGGACTTCTTTCGATTTTTTTAAAAAATATAGAAATTTTTTTCAATTAGGGGAAAAAAAATTTTTCATTGAATAACAACGCTAATAAAAAAGTTTGTAAAATTTTGGTGCATTTGAGCTAAAAAAAAAAACACATTTAATCCTTTAATAACATGTAAAATACTCTAAGAAACTTGGTGATAATGGTGAATATTTACGCTCGTAATATTAAAAAAATAAAAAAAAAAAATAATATTAAAAAAACAAACGCAATAATTTTTTATTTTTTTCTTTTCACGAGCTCATTAATTCTTAAGGGAAATACAAAATAACTGGAAACTGAAGATATTGTTTATTTTTCTGTTTTTAAAACGAAATATAAAATCCCTTCCCAATTTTAAAAAATATATATATATATATATAAAGCTGGAGCTAAATAAATAGTTTTTGAAATCAAATAAACCGCAAGTTCCCAATATTCTTATAGAAAAGGATTTTTTTCGAATCTCATTTCTATTTTTAACTCTAAAAAAAAATCATAAAACATAAAATCCTTTTTTGCATTTTGTTGGGGTTAATTTCCCATAATTTATCCCCCCTAATGGCTCCCAAAAACTTGGGGATGGGGAAAAAATTAAAAGTTGCAACAAATTACATAAAAAAAGGCCGTCCAGAACCGCAAAGTTTTTTTCACTTTTTCCTGAAACGTTCAAAACCCCTTTTGGGGGGGGGATTTAGATTACCCAAAACTCAACCTGCCGGGCCCCCCGCCCTTTTGGTGGGCCCGGGCATTACCCATTGCTCTGAAAATTTTTAAAAGGCAATGTATCAAAAATTTGGTTGAAAATTCTTTGACACACCCAAAAAATCAAATATTATCAATTTTGCTTTTTTTTTTATGTCGGACGGCTGCAAAATTTATATTCTTTTTTTTATTTGTAATGGTTTTCGGTTGGGGAGAAAAGGCAACGTGGGAGAAATTTTTAAGGGGGGAACTAATTTTGTGAACAATCTTTATACCTTTTCAAGCGAAAAAAAATTCCGAAGGGTTTGGAGGTTGACCCGTTTTGTAGTGAAATAGAAAATGGATCAGTACTTGTTTCCCTTTGTCACAAAGTGCTTTATTTAAAAAAAATAAACAGGAATTATTTAATGATATATTTTTTCTTTTAAAAAGGTATAAATAGACTTTATTGAATATTTCCTTTTTTAACAACAAAAAAGTGGCCGGGGAAGGGTAACAAAGAGTTCAAAACTTTCCCAAATTTTTTAATTGGGAACATTGGCGTTTTCGGGCAAAAAGGAGGGAAGGTTTTTTAAATTTTGGGAATTAATTTTGAACAAAAATTAAAAAAATTTTTAAAACTTTAAATTTCCGGGGTTTTGGTTTTTACCCCCCTATTTTTTTTTTATTTCTAAAAATTTTGTTTTTTACCCCAAAATTTTCGGCCCCCAAAGGAAAACAAGGGGGAAAACCGGGGTCCCGGGTTTTTAAATTTTTTTGGTTTTTTTCCCTTGGAAAAACAAAACTTAATCTGTTTTTTGGACAAAATTTTTTTTTCCTTTTTTCCAAATTTAAACCCAAGTTTTTTTATTCCGGGCCAGGGGAAGTTTGGCCCCGCCCAACTTCCGGGCACGAAAACTAAAAAGGCGTAACTTTGGGGAATTTTTGGGGCGCTACCTTTCGGCCCTTTTCCTCTTGTTTTTGAATGGGCTTGGGGATTAAATTTTCCAAAATTTATTACATTTTCCCTAAAAAAAATTTAAATTTTCCAAAGTTTAAAAATTTTGGAAAAAACTAGAGAAAAGGAATTTTTAAAACAATATTTTTTTTTATAAAATTTATAAAAATTATAATTTATATAATATTGAAATTCCTTTTTAATACTTCCAAAAAATTTTTAAAATTTGGGTGTTGGGGCCCCTTTTATTTTCAAAACTTTAAAAAGCAAAACTAAACAAAGAAGAAATCCTCAGAAGTTTTCTCCCTTTTAAAAAAACCCTGGTTTTCGCCCAACCAAAAGGCTTTTTCCCCCTTTAAAAAGGGGCCATTTTTCCAATCAAATTCCAAAAAGGAAAAATTTGTAAGTTCTTGGAAAAGATAAATTTGGAAAAAGGGCCCGATTTTCAAAAAGGGTTTTAATTCGCCATGGAAAATTTCTTCCAAACCTGGAGCGGAGGGAACATTTCTGAAATTTTGAAGTTAAAAATTTTTTGGTTATTTCCCTTGAAACCCCCCCCCCTTTTTGTTGTTCCCGGCCCAAAAAGAATCCCAAAAGTATTGAAACGGGGCCTCTCTTATTTGGTGGGCCCTTTGCTCAATTTTCTGGGTTAAGGGATTTTTTCTTCCAATCCGAAAAAGTTTCCGCCAAAGGGTTGTTCAAAACGTATCTTTTGGGGGAAAACTCCCCTTTCCCCCTTTTTTTGGGCGTAAACTTCCCGGGCCTCCGTCGGGGGAAGTACAAGGGGAAAATTTAACATTTTCCCAAAAGGGGTTTTTTTAAAAAAAAAAATTTAAAAAATTTTGAAAAAGGATTAAACTTTAAAAGGAAATTTTATATTAATTTTTAGTTTTTTTTAAAACTTAAATTTTAAATTTGAAAAAAGTTTTTTTTCAAAACAAAAAATTAAAAACCCGTAACCAAATTTGGGGGAAAATTTTCTGGAAACCTATTTTTGCCCCAACCCAAACTTTCCTTTAATTTTTAAAATCAAAACAAATTACAGGAAAAAAAAATTTGGGGGTTTGTAACCTTTATTTTTCCCAATTTTAACAAAGAAAAAATTTTTTTCGAAACTTTCCAATTAAAAGGGGGAAAAAGGGTTTATTGGGTTGAAAATTTGGTTTTTTCCCCCGGAAGGGTCCCGTCGGGGCATAAGCCAAAAACCTATTATAACCTTTTGAAATTTCCCGGGGGAAACCCGTGTTATTGATAAGCATTTTTTTTTTCCAAGGGCCAAAGATTTCCAAATGGGGTTTTAAAAATTTTTTTTTGATTTCCTTAACCTCCCCCCAAGGTTTTTTCTAGAATCGTTGTTCATAGCAATCTTTGGAACATTCAAATACATTTAAGTTAATCTGTCCCTTAAAATTTTATATAGTGAATGGAATTGGTTTAAATATCAACATTTGCTTTTGAATTTTTTTTTAATCGTTATTCGAAACGAGGGAAAAGTGAAATTTTACTTAGTTACCAAGCATAAACAAAAACATAACAAACACAAAAGATTTTAGTTCCGTCTCTAACGGACAGAGGGCTGCGAAAGAAACCGCGGGGCTGAAAGTGTGAGCAAACTGTGTTGTTTTTACTTTTATTATAAGTCATGATTGAATTTACCTAAAGTTTGTCCTCGTTAGTTTTTCTTTTATTTCTCTTTTGTGATTGTTGTGATATTTATGTTTTAATAAAATGCCGCCTCGGAAACGGGAGAAACCTACAGAGAAAGAATCTAACTCGGATCAAATAAAAACTGATCGGGAACTCTTTTTACAAGCATTCGAAAGTAAGTTCTAAACTCCATGTCTATTATTTTAAATTTTCATTTTTTCTACGAACTACTGTAATTTATTGTAAAATCTTACGTGTTAGCAATTTTATTTTATTTCTAGTTTGAAGGATTCTTTATAATATCAATTGTATTTGTAATGTAATATTACCTAAAAAACTTAACGGTTTTGTTACATTTTTTTGAATAATAGAAAAAAATTGAATAGTTATCTTTCTATTAGCATTCGCATAAATTCAGGGAATCAATTTTATATTGATATTTGTTTTTAATGTAGTGTTTCTATTATTTTATCAACATAAATCGAACGTGGAATTTTAAAAACCACGCGGCATTATAATTATTGGTGATTGGTATCTGATTGTTTCTTGTTAATCTGTAAAAGCGTTTTACATATCGTACAATGTTCCCATAAAAGCACGATATTAGATCTAAATGATTTGAATATTTTAAATAATACACAATATGTTTAATTATTATCTGTGAAGTGAATATATACTGATTATCATTTTCAATTAAATGCATTAACTTTTATTCTAAATTTTAATTAAAAAGTACTTGTGAACCAGTAAATAGGCTTTCAAAAGACTTACGAATAATGATTTAGTATTATCGAATGGTAATAATTTTTTGTCCCATTGTGTTATAATTTTCCTTGTACTTAAAATGAATTTGAGTATTTGTGTTTGGTTATTATGCAATGCAAATTCAAGTCTTTGGAACAGCTTTAGTGTCGCCCACCATCCAAGAAAAGTGCATATCAGTTTGCAATATTTGCTAATTGCTTTATTCTAGAATTGAAAGTTATTTTGTAAAATCTTTAGTATCAAAATAATATATTTTTATAATTCAGAATAGTAGTTATATTTAATGAAAATTTTGCTGTCTATTTGAAAAGTTACAATATCTACTGTTTAGATACATACTAATATTTCTATTATATTTTGTTATAAGGATTTGGTAATTTTGAGTGAATATATGAGTGAAATCATATTACCTTCATTTTAATGCCTTGTCAACAATTATTCGCTTAAGATGTTATAATTTACGATAACCTATTTTCTCAAAAGGAAAGACAAAATACAAATAAAAAAGCTGTTTGATGCCTTTCAAAATATAATTACTAAAACATTTTTTTGGGGGATAAAAAAATTTATAGAAATTTTACAAAGGTTGCTAGTGGCACATGGTTAATATGGAGGTACCGAAACATTTTTGAAAAAATAAGGTGTCATTTGTACGAGACAAAAATGTGATGAATATTCAAGTGATTTTTGTTTTTTTAATAATCAACTCAGTTTTAAAGTTAGTTTTATTTCATGGTATGACTTTTCTCTTTGGTCTTTGTATTTTGATCGCTATACTAATAGATATTGTGGCTAAAGTGTATAGAATTATCAGCAAGAGGATAATGTTTGGAAATTGCTTTTAGTTGCATTTAGGAAAATTGTAAAGATCCATATTCACATGTACAAATATTTAATTGATTATTTTTTTCGAATATATCTGAAACAACAAACAAAGCATATTTAATAAGGTATCATATTAGAATGATTGTATGGTATTTTCATACATTCAAAGAAAATACTGAAATTTTATGTTAACAATAGTAGTTATCATAATCTTACTATTACTATAGGAACTATTATTATTTTTAAAGATTTGTTTGCTGGTTAAAAAGCATTTTTAGGAGCAGAAATAAAACTACTAGCAATAAGTTTTCATAAAATCATTTTGCTTCGATCAAGAATGTTATTAACAATTTTCAAACTTTTAAAAGCAACAAAGTGTTTTCCCAGTATTTTGAGTTCATATGGATAAATGTGTTGTGTAATGATTTCATGTTGACATTTTCCTCATCAGTCTTTCTAAATTTATGAAGTCATTAAAACAGTGTGATAGATTTTTTTTTTTAAGAATTAGATTTTAAAGATTTTTTTTATTTTTATCATATTAAATTATTTGAAAAGTAAGTCTAAATTTGTATTCCTATACTATAGAAGAAGAATTATGTACAGCAAAAAATTCTTGAGGTAATCTTTAAAAAATATTTGAAATTAACTGATATTCTCAATCAGTATGAAATATTTCTGGTTTTCTAAAAATAGATTTTTTTTAAAGTAGCATTAATAAAAAAATAAACGAGCATTAATATGATGCATTTTAAATTCTCTAAATCAGTGATCTCTACTGGGGTATGTGTACTCACAAAGGAGATCACCCCAGGGGTATACAGAATTATATTTGTGGGTACACCATATAAGTAGGCTCATTATATATTCATTATGGGGTAATAATTATTTTCACTTTAAGGTTACCCAATCACAAAAGTTTGTAGATCACTGCTCTAAATAATTATAATTACAAATTAAGAAAATGGAATCCATTGATATGATATACCGTATTTACTCGAATCTAAGCCACACTTTATTTTTCCAATATGGGTAGCCACTGAAAATTGGTTGCAGCTTAGAATTGAATTAAAAAAGATCTGTTGGATGAGGCAATTAGAGCATTTACAGGTTCTAAACTAGTTTATAATATTTTTCATTTTCCACAGACTTGTTGAGAATTCGGGGTGTGGCATAAATTCGAGTAAATACGGTATATTGCATAGGCATGTATCACTCATTTGGGATTGGAGAAAAGCCTAGTTGCAAAAGTTGAAGAATGAAGGCATATTGCAAGATGTGCATAATCTTCCTGAAATAAATATATATTGTTACAAATGTAAATATGTATATAAATATTTCGATATGTGTGTATATTAACCCAAGTCAATGATTCATCTCCAAAGATTATCTGCATGCTAAAGATTAATCACCAAAATTTTTCTAGTGTAATCAAAATTTTTTAAAAATTCGCTGAAGGTCATTAATGGTTTGAAATTAATTCATAAGTACTAACACTTTTCAGAACTATTTTTTAAGGTTTAAGTATTTTATCACAAATAACATTTTCAAGTAACACAAAAAATTCTGTCTGTGTTATTAGTTAAGAGTTTTCTTTAGATCCAGTCTTTTCCTTTTCTTAAAGAGTAATTTGTTTTCTAATATGAAAAAAAATTAAAAAGAAATTGTTGAGCTAAAATTAAAATGGTTTGATAAAATCTGAATTTTATGTTTTTTGAAATGAGATGTTTCTATTTATAAAATGCGAAAATTCTTTTGATTTTAATTTATACACATAGTTAATATATATGTCTATGTATAAATATGAGCTATCTTAGTGAGATTTATATTTAATGAAGAATATACCATATTGAAAGAATTTAAGAATCAAAACTTGATTTATAAAAATGGAAAATATTTCATCCTGGATAGGTTGCACTCTACCATCTTTTTCAAAATTATATGATGATTTTTGAACATTGGGAATGACAATTAAGGTCATTCTCATTTATATTGGCATAACTGTTTCGTTTGAATACCCATTATTGAGGGGAAGAAAACGGCTTTAAATTCCATCTTGTGTTTTTTAGATAAGTTGTTGAGATACAAATGGATATGTATAATTGAAATTACTCTCTTGAGCCTTAAAATGTGCTTATAGAGGTCAAATATACTTTTTTCTTCCATTTTTTCTTATTTGGCATCTCAAAATCTCAAATGCTGAATTAATGTCTAGATCTCTTTTTGTAGTTAGCTAATCATGATGCAGTGTTAACAACTGTCATTTCAGTGAAATTTATTCAAGAGGGGGGAGGGGGGGTGAGTGCTGTTAAGTAGAAAGAACAAAAAAAGAAATTAAAGGGTTGGATATTTATCATTAGATTAATAAAGTTATGAAAAGTACAGAAATATTTTAAAAGCTGATATGAAACAGAAATTTAGAAGCTTACATTAATTCTTTTCTTATCTTCATTAAATATTGAATAAATTTATTTTTTGGAAGAAAAAAAAGGAATCTGTAGACAGGATCAACGTTTTTGTCCTCCAAACTTTTGACTGATACAAAGAAACAAAACACACAGGATGTTTATCTATAATTTAAACAGCTGATAAAATGAAATGCTCTGTAAAAATTTCTCTACAGTCAAAATTTGTTACATATTTCTTCTAAGTATTTTCAGCTTTTGTGCAATAAACAAAAGACACAAAGTTTAATTACATTAAATATGTCAAACAACTAATAAATTTAATGTGCTATATGAAACATTTAACTGGGTGTTTTATAAATGACTGTACAAAATATACTGTAAGATTACCAAAGAAATGCATAAAAAGTTTTAAGTTAAACAACATTGGTTTCATATATTTTTCTTAAATGATTCTATTTATGTACTTTCTACCCCTCTAACCCTTTTAATCTAAATTAGTATTAACGTTATAAGAGAGAGAGAGAGAGCTTATACTTAGTGTTATGTGTATATATACAATTTAAAAAATGAACTTTTTTAAACATGTTTTTTCCATTTTATTTTGAAGCTTGCATTTTTTAAAAATAGATATTCTTGAGAAAATTCCTACAAAATATTTTTATTTCATTTTTTTTTCATAATTTCACATCTTTTTTTAGCTTCTTCCCAAGGATGTAAATGTTAGTGATTTTACTTCATAGAGCAGGAGAAGCAAACCGGTCTTTTAACTTAACTGATTCTAACATTTATTCTTTATTACAACATTTGTTTTAGATTGATATTTTCTATAAAAACAGTGGCGAAAATAGAAGCTATGTAACCATTATTTAAACATTATTGTAGTAAGAATTAAGTCTTTTAATTTTTAAGGACCATGTGTATGTGTGTGTGTGGGGTAGAATGAAAAGTGATTATTTATATTATGTGAAGTTGTTAAGACATTTTTTTAATAAATTTTTTGCAAGTTGAATTTTTTTTTTTACTGATAGATTACAGTTACAGAGAAAAACGATGTTATCTCTGATAAAATGTATAGTACTAAGAATTATGAAAGAAAAGGAAGGTCATCAGATAAAAGAGATTATCTTAATATTTAAAAATCCAATTACAGTGGGACCTCTGTATAACGAAGTCGCTAAATCCCGAAAGAAAGTTTGTTATATAGAAAATTCGTTAAATGGAGATTCATCTTTTAATATACTTTAAAAACCACACAAAACAAATTTTAAATTCATAAACACTATATTGTTATCTATTGAAAAAAGTAATTACATTCACATTTTTTTTTTTTGAAAATTAATATTTATTCATTCATTTATATATCTTACCCATCGAAAGGAAATCTGCAAGGAAAACAAGAAACAAAAACATTGTCTAGGAATACATTGCATTTTCTTCTTTAAAAAATAATTTTATATTAAAACTAATGGATTTTTTAACGACATTTTCTAATTTTAAGCCTACGAGTAGTTTTAAAAACGTGCATTATTTTATAACCAGTAATTTTAAGCTTACACTACCACATGCGTTAAAAGATTTAATTACTAATAAAATCTGTTAGTTTTATTTGAGTTATTGTTTGAAGAATAATAGCCATTATATACATTGCACTATAGGTAGGTTAGGAACCTGGTAAAACCAGCTCAAGGTCATTGATCACCGTTAAATGTGATAAGAGAAAATAATCTGAAAAATATCCTGAAATATTTTAAAAATAGGGAGACAAAAAATCGAATCACAAGGGAAAAGTTTGTTAAATAGAAAATACACTTCTCTATTTGGAGGTTATTTTACAAAGAAAATAGTAAAATGTTCTTGGTTCCTGGAAGTTGTTCGCAAAATAAATTCGTAATATAGAAGTTCGTTATATAAAGGTTCGACTATTGTTTATTTTATGAGATTATTTATTATTAGTTTCCTTCATACTTCAAAATCATTAAGCTGTTTTCATTACATAATCGCTTATATTTTATTTCGAAAAATCTTATGATAAAACACTGTGGAATAGCTTATAAATATGCTGATGAATTGAAGCATTCAATATTGAGACTTAAGTTGCCATTTTCTGTCACGTCTTTAATGAGCAACCACTGGAAATTTTTATTATTAAAGAAGTTGTGTGTGCTATGCAATTAATATATACTCTTTCCAGTTGTGGTAGCTGTATTAATAATCATATGTTCCCGTAGATAGTTAAAAAAAAATTATTTCGAATGTAGATATTTTTATATTGAATATAGAATCTTAATTTTTTTTAAATCTTTAAAGAACGTTTTATTTCCTAATCTTTTAATGCATAAAAACAAAATAGTATTCTATAAATATAAGAAATTTTATAACGTAAAATAGCGAATCCTGTTTATATCTCATAAAAAGATTCGGATCGCAGAGTCTTTATAAAAAATACGAGTTTATTCACATCGTAGTTGTTTTAAAATTTTAACTGAAGTGTTTTACAAATGAAGCGTTTAAAAGGAAAATGGAATTGCTATTCTACTTCATGTTGAGCAGGAAATGTTTTCTTAAGAACCATTAATTTTTGTATGTTTTAAAATCCAAAATTGCTTTCCATTTAGGGAGGGGGGTAGGGTACGAAATTTTTATATTTAATACTAACAATTAAAGTAAAGTAAATGGCATATTTGATCCATCGCTAACTTTAAGCGCTTGAAATAATTACATCCATTTTTCTTTTCTTTATTTAAATAATGCAAAAAAAAAACATTAGGAGCTTTATTTAAAAATATATATCGTTTATAACTTTTAATTCTGATATTTTTGTATTTTATTTTCAGCGATATCCATAATATATTAAAGCTAAGTTATTTGTTGCTTATTTTTATTTCTTCCTTTCAGTTCGCATGCATACGGCATTTTGAAATTTTAAAACTTGAAGTTATAGACAATTTTTTAAATATATATATATATATATTATACTATTTTTATAAAACAGACGTTTAAAAGAATTACATAATTGAAAATGAAGAAAGGATAAAGAAATATATCTAATATGGGTTTTAAAAAATTGTAATTAAGGGTTAATCGTATTTAATCGGAAATTAAACGGGTAAATAGTAACATTAATGAGTTCCATTTGAAAAAAAATAGGTATAATTAATTTGCCTTAGGTGTAAATTTTTTTAAAAAAAGAGAAAAAGAAATCAACGTCACACACGCAAAGAATTGCTGGTTCTTTCGTGACAAATTTTTTTGTTCAGAGAAAAAAAGTTTTCTCTTTGTTTGCAAAAAAATAACATATTCTTAATGGTTGAATAATTATAAATATTTTAATTTTTTAAAAAATGTGAGTTTTGCTTTTTTATTGTAAAAGGAGAGGGAAAAGATCATATACATTCACACGGGCGTCCTTACTTAAAACCGAATTCCATTCTGAGCTCAATCGGATTTGTACTTTTCATTTGCATGGGTTATTAACTGCACATAAAACGTAAAAACTCAATCTGTACATTTTTAATTATCGTATTTGTGGAAAATATATATGTACAACTAATTCTGTTTTTGCACGAACTTTTTTACACGTTTCTGATTCATTACGAATCTTCTGTTTTTACTGGACTTGTTTTGATTTAACAGGATAGACTAAGTTCTAAGAAGAAAGTTTTGCTATACTTTAATTTTTATAACTGCGACATAGGAGACAAGGAATACAATAGGATTTCCTTTTGTGAGAATTCTCCGAAATTAATTATCTCAACGTAAATTTTGTCTACATTTTGAATTTGGTGTTCAAAATGAAAAGTATACCTTTTTGATGTGTATAAAATTCAATAAAAAAAACTTTTTAAATGAAATTCACGTGCATAGTACATTTTCAAATGAAGCATTCCACGACACTTGTTTTGACTGGCTCGAATGTTTCAAACACCTCCAAACAAGTTTCAGAAAAAAATTATTTCTCTTAAACACGAAGAACGACGAGAACGAGCAAACCAACTCTATTAAATCTTTATTTTATCTTTATTCTTTCTTAAATCCATAAAAGGCTAGTCCAAATTTTGTCCAAGAGATTATACAGAAAGAATTTCACCTATGGACGCAAACGATAACCATTTCTAGTGATAGCGATAATATATTCCAGGGGTGGCGAACCTTTATGGATCAACGTGCCATTTTTTCTGAAGAAATGCTTAATGAGGTATAGACGTGCCGTCAAATAATTTTTACTTGGAATTATTGGGAAAATAATAAAGCTTAATACTAACAACACAAAACTCTTTATTAACTACGAAAAAATGCATTTTGCACTTTATAATTGTAAATGATTGAGTTATTCGTGTAATTAAATTCAAGTAACATTAGGTGACTTTTTTTGTTGCAGATTTTATATATATATATATATATATAGATGACAAATAACTTATATTAGGATTGTAAGATGTTACACTTTTAGCAGAATGCATGCTGAATTGGCGTCATATGACAAACGGTTTCTAAACGAGGCTTTAGTGTTATTCATCTCTGAAAATAATGACTTGTAGGCATAAGTCGAAGAAAATATGGTTAAAATAGCATGAGCCTGCTTCTTCAAAAAGTTAAATGTATCTGGAATCGAGTTAAATGTTTCCAAAATTTCGTTATCGGCATTTTTACTTATATTGCTTGTTAATCTTTCTGTTTCAATCAATTCCACTTTTTCCTTGTTTGAATACGTTTTTTAATCCATATTGAACTAGACTAGAAATCACTAAGCTGCATTTCAAAAATTCTTCAATTTCCAACCAATTAAATTGGGGCAAGTTCAGTTTATCAAATGTTGTCTCATCAGGGTACATAATGAACTTGAACGTTTCTGATAATTTTTTGAACTGAGAAAATCTCTGAAAATTCCTTGATTGAAGAATCAATTAAGGAAATAAATTCTTCAATAACTATTTCTTTGTCTGGTTTTTCATGTCGATCTTAATCTTTGAAATAGTTTTTCAAGCCTGGGGTTCCGTGTAATAATATAGTTTCTAAACTAAAATGCAAACCATTTTGATCAGTTGCGTGCCCAAAATATTGCGCCGCGTGCCATCAATGGCTCGCCATCCCTGATATATTCTTGTGTGTTTATTGTGAGAAAAAGTGACTACGAATAACACTTAATAGTAGCTGAAAATTGAACGGTACAAAACTTTATCATTATACTATTATTTTGCGTATTATTTCATGAATTAGTGGCAAGTTTTTTTTTTTGCTCTTATCAATTTTTATTTTACTGTGCATGATGGATATACTTCCAATATTTATGAAATAAAATGTGTCGCAAGTTCCTAACAGGAAATCTCGTGGTTTATATATCATTTTCGCTGCCTTCTCAGGAGTGGAACTAATCTTCTATTTTTCGGTAGAAGCAATATATTTTTTACCCTAATTTTTGTACACGTATTCTTCAGAACGTATCTATTGTGTAAAAATTTAATTAGTACCCACTGTATCATTTACGGGAACATTTTAATTATATCAATGTAGTTATCTTTATTTACTGTTTTTATTTTATTTATTGTAGTCGTGTCGAGAGAGAAGATATATACAGTCGAATCTCCATATTACGAATTTTTCTATATAGCGAACTTTTTCCTGGAACCAAGAACAGTTCACGATTTTTTTTGTAAAATAACCTCCCAATAGCGAAGTGCATTTTCTATGTAACGAACTTTTTCTCTTGTGATTCAATTTTATTTCTCCCTATTTTTAAAGTATTTCTGAACATTTCAAGTTATTCTCTCTTTTAATGCATTTTATGGTGGTCATAAATCTTGAACTGCTCATAATTCTTGCACTTCGGTGCCTAACTCGCCGAGAGCTATAGAATTCTGGTGATTTCATTCCTGCAACCTTTAACCCCCATTTTCCCAACTCACTAGAAACATCTTCTATATACCCTTTCTTATCTTAGTGGGGTTGTCTCGTGTCCTTGAACTAATCCTTGAAAAGTCAAGCATCAATTTCTTGATAGAAAATAATGTATGTTTAAAATTACTTGTATGCTTTAAATTAGAAAATGTCCTTAAAATTCATTAATTTTAATATAAATTTTTTTTCTAAATGTTGAAAATACAGTATGTTCCTCGATATTTTTGTTTTTCTTGCAGTTTTTCTTTTCTTCTCTTTTGTTGATTAAGATGTATAAAATAAATAGATATTAATTTACAAAAAGGTGTGAATAATTACTTTTTTTTAATATACAGTGTTTATGAATTTAAAATTTGTTTTATGTGGTTTAAAAAGCATATTGAAAGATGAACCTCTATATAACGAACTTTTTTTCGGGATTTAGCGACTTCGTAAAATAGAGGTCCGACTGTATATATATACTAATAAAAGGAAGAATTTATATGTACGATGTATCAACAAAATGGAAAGATCTAGATCAGTATGGCTTTGCATAAGGCAACAATTAAGCAATCTCTTTTCAAGTTATTCCAGATTCTAAATTGCCTATGATGGTGTTGCTGGTGGTAGAAGCATGATTCACATGTTAAAGAAATGTCATGTCATTCGGCTATCCATGTCTGTCATTCAATGCATCATTGCGAATGCAAAATGCAGATGGTTTTTAGATCAAGGTAATTTTTTGTGGACATTCCCATTGTGCTGTAAAAGACATGGGATAGTACGTGTGAATACCTAGTGTTGTCCAACGGACTGTGTTTGCTATGATATGGCAGAACGCGCGATTGATTATTGCCATATGCGCAATAACGCTTTTCGTCGAGTATAATAGCGCAATGGGGCTATTGCAATCCTTCGTCAGTTAGGGGCTGCGGTAGCCCAGTGGTCAAGGTATCCGATCATGGCAGGCATATCATGAGTTCGAACCCAGTACTACTAAAGACTCGCCGTGTAGGGGAGCGATGCAAGTGAAATCTGTCGAGAGCTCAAACGTCCTCCCGTTGGTGTGGTGTGGCAGTTATGAGAGGGGGTGCCAGCTCAGGGTCGTCTTCTACTGCCATGGTCAAATGACGAGTCCGTCGCCAAAAGCTCTCGTATAGCTGAACATTGCGACGTTTATTCACGCACTCACCCTTCGTCGGTTAGTCTTTCCCTCTTGCATCCATCGATTATAAATCCGCATCGCTGTTGCTTGTGGCTACGTCCGACACGAAATTTCTCAGAAGAATCTTTCAACGATTCCTTCAAGGTTAGACTCAGAAATCTACTCGAATGACGCTGGTATTCTTTGAGGTGTATTGAAGATGCTAACGGCAAAGCAACAGCAAGGTACAGCAACTCCAGTTCTTCAAAACGGCATTCTATTATCCTATTATATAGAGTGTGTTGGTGGTGTATATATAAGAGGTGCTCATGATATGCGTCTGCGCTGCAATGCTTATCTTTTTCATATCTCATTGCTGTGTATACACAGCGAGGATTTCGTTCGGTTTGAAAGTGTCCTCTAGTGTTGCATTTTAGGTGGCCAGTAGTGTAATATTGAAAATTGCTACGATAACGTTGTCCATTAACTAAAAAAAAAATTATTTTATCTTTTTCCAGTGTACAAATTTATGCAAATTGCTACTCTTTGTGTATGATACATCTGTTTTTGTGCAGTTGTGATTGATTTTTTTTAAAAAAATAAATCATAAAATTTAAAACTGTCTTCGTGTAAAGTTATACATAAATCTTACAAATAAATCATTGAATACATAACCTCGGTACTCCCCCCTTCAGATAGAAAAATGTTTCAGCACTAACATTAAATTCTGATTTCACTTTTCTTTAGCACTCAGCTCACTCATCCCCCCTCTTGTATAAAAAAGTATTTTCATATTTCACATCTTGTGTTGTAATGCTAAATTAATACTTAACATTACCTTTTAAAGTGCAACATGTTTACAAAATGTTTCAAAATTCTGTATGATAAATGAATGTGTTATTGACACTCGATCTTATTTTTATGTTGGAACATTTTTTTTTAATAACAAATGGATTCCAAGGTTTCTTGCTGCTCCTGATATTGAGTGAAGACATCCTGCATCGTTGTATTACAGAAATTTGCGGTTTTCTTCAGCTTACGTTGATAGCATTTTTACTTAATCTCTAAGCATTATAAATGATTATGCATTTCATTGTATGTATTCAAAGCGGGAAAAATATTTTTTCTCAAGAATTACTCAATTATATTCCATTTTACATGCATACTGATAATGTGACACATTCATTTTCATTATCTTTGCTGATACGTACTTGGAACTTTATTTTCACTTCGTATCACATTTTAAGTAATGAAACTATAATTTTGGAAAATGAAATAATGATTTACATACATGCCAACTTTTACACTTCACGCTGAAAATATATGGCTTCCAGCCTTTCATTACGCCTTGATCGTTCATTTTTACTTGTTTTCGTAAAATTTCCTAATAGTAAAAAA
Source organism: Trichonephila inaurata madagascariensis (assembly GCA_019973955.1). Lineage (NCBI taxonomy): Eukaryota > Metazoa > Arthropoda > Arachnida > Araneae > Nephilidae > Trichonephila > Trichonephila inaurata. Next base: position 251,476 of record BMAV01027589.1, read on the forward strand.
TATGAATTTTGTTATGTATGTCGAACTAAAACATATGAATTTCTCACGGTAGCTAATATGATATTGCCCGTCATGTGAAAACTCCAAAGCATGTCGCAAATAAGAAATTGTAGTATTTGGCCATAATTGGATCGTTTTCCCCCTAAGGACGATGTTTAGTCAAATATACTTAAGGGCTGAGGTATTGTTTATACCTTTTTTTTTATGTAGGACATAATTTACTTCGACTGCAGGCTGATTATCCCAATCCTCTTTTTGTTGATATTGCCGAGCAATGCGGACGAGAAAGGATTATAACATCTTCTTTGGTTAGTGAAATAGCTTCTAATTTGAAAGAGTATGTGATTCAGTACATGAAACAAAATCCTTTTGCAACAACATCTGATGTGGCTTGTAATGATACAAACTCATAAATGATACTGGTAAATCATATCATTGGAATCACACTGACTTTAACCTACAAAGTGTTCAATTCAAAATGGCCCTTTTCGCAGTTCCAAATTTGATTGAAATTACTCTGAGAAAATTGTAGCCAACTCATGACGAATAAATTTGCAAAAATGTGAGATACCTTTTAAATATTTATTGCCATTTATGTTAGATTAATGCTGCAGTAATGCAAGGGGGAAGGGGGCAATGTTATCTATTTAAAAAGGGGGGAAACTGAACTTAACTCAGTGGTGGAACAACCCATGAGGACCAAGGCCTACTGTGCCCATCTCAGTTTACGTGACCTTAGGCGCTGGGGTGCATGTGCAGATGTTTCAATCAAGTGGTCAGTCTGACGGGAAACCCCCATTGTTCATTTCCCAAGCAAGCTTGGTACTCATTTATCGCGACCCACTGATGGGATGAAAGGCTTTGACTTTGCCCTAGCTCGAGATTTAAACCCTGCACCTGTGACGTGAAAGTGCGATACACCACCTTTCAGCCACTGGGCTAAGGGGGTGGGGGAGGATAAGAACTTATTATGGATTGCTCGTATCATTTAATACAATTGACGTCAGAATAGAATGTTGCTTTTTCCCTTTCAAAAGTTGATGAAATAGGTACTTTTTTTTGCCTTTCGGGGGGAGGTTATTTTTTTCTCCCTGTCAAATTAAACACCAAACACAAAATAAGGTAATTTCATTTCCAGTTTTAGTTCTTAAATCATTATTTTATTAAGGGGGCATATAATTTTTAATTGTTTCTAACGCTGAAAAAAAAAAAAAAGGCTAGTTTTTCGTGGTAGGTCTACCACTATATTAATTATTGCTGGCATTTAGCAATTTTTTTTTAGTTACATTTTTACTTCCCCCCGAAACGGAAAAGAACCATGAAATGCTCGTAGATGTATTCTACTATTTATAAAGCTTTCAAAGTTTGCACAATAAAGAAGCCTCAAAAATTTTACGGTATTCTTCTACTCGATGGTTATCGTTTGCTCATAGTCTACATTTTCTTAGTTATTAACTTATGTACGTGTAATAACATTCTTTATATCTAGAAGTTTTCACCTTATTTTTTATGAAGGCATTTATAAGTTTCTTGTTGTAACTGTGTACATGCCTTTAAATTTAATTTAAAATGAGTTTTTATAAATCAAATTCGATACAAAAGTAGAGTTTACTTTTGAGAAATTTTTTTTATCAAAATATCTTTGTTTTGATTTTTTCGCCTTTTAAAATATATTTGTGTATCATGCGTTGTTTTATGCAAATCAAAATAGTATTTATGTGTTATTTTAAGAATGCGCTTGAATTGTCGATCACGCTTTACTTGATACTTTGTTGTTTTCAAAAGTTGACAGGCATGATAATTAAAATGGAAGGGGAGCTGAAAGATATGATGTGATATATATTTGTATTTAAAAAACTTAACCTTTTTTTTTACGAAACTGGCAGTCATCGATTTACAAATAAAATCATTTTGTTAATTATTATGAATACAGTGAATATTTTGGGAATGTGAAATAATTTAATATTTATGAGTAGGGAAATTTGTTACTTAGTTATGTAATTGAAATTAATTAATCAGTTACAAGCAGTAAAATCATTCGTTTTTTCACAATTCCTACTATTAGCTCACACTCTCTGTATATTTATTTATCTTGGTGGAATTTTCAATCGTTAATAAAATACATTTTAAAGCGCTCAATTGAGCTAAAATTTTATATGCATGATTATTTGGGATGACAATACAGTAATTTAATTATAATTAATAAAAATTAATTGATTAAAATTAATTATTTAAAGAATTACAAATGCAGCCACATTGGCGACTTAGCGACCCTTTTGGCGACTTCGTCAAAACTTGAAAAGGTTTTTTTTTTCTTACGTTTTAAAGCATTCAGTTGAACTGAAATTTTATAGACACGATTGTTTTGGATGACATTATGATACTTTAATGATAATGAATAAAAATTAATTACTACTGAATGTTGTGATTCTGTCTTATGAATATACATATTTATATTAATTGTAACTATTTAATAAAAAGTAGCTAAAATAAAACTTTTCTTTGTTGATCTAAGTAGGAATTGAGACTTAAATTTTTTTTATTACTTGTTTTTACTAACAATATAATCTGTCTCATGGCGGATTTTTTTTCATAAGTGGAAATCAAAGGGGAAACAAGTAATGTAAGAAAAAAATTTTTAAGTCAATTCACTACTAAATCAACGAAAAAGTTTTAGCTACTTTTAGTTAAACAGTTCAGTAATATAAATATGGACTTATTCATGAGAAATAACATTCGTAGTATAATCATTCATTATCATTAAGTATCGTTGTCTCCAAAAAATGTGTGTATAAATTTCAGTTCATATAACTTTATGAAAACATTTTTCTCAGCGCAAGATCGACTTTAAAAGGATCTCAACTTGCATTATATTTGTATTTTTTAAATAATTAGTTGTAATCAATGGTAATTATAGTATAATAAATTGTGTTATCATCCAAAATACTCGTAATAGCTAACTGAGCGCTTTAAATTATCCATTAACGTGAAATTCCACCAAGATAAAGAATAAATATATAGAGATGTGACTTAAATAGAATGAAAAGGTAATATTAAAGTTTAAATTACTAACATTATCCAGAATTATTTAGATATTTTTGTCTCGTCTAGATATTTTTACGCGTAAAATTGACGGGTGGAGGAGGCTGAAATGTATCTGTAAGAACGAAATTGAAATTTACTTGACAGTACACAAGAACAAAAAATTCAAAACGTAATAAGTTAAAATAAAACGAAAAATTGTATTATTTTAAAGATTTGTAGAGGTAAGAGCTTTTAATTCACCAGTGGTATGTCAAAATATAATATTTTCTTTTCTTTATTGTCCTAGCTACAGTTTTAATTCAAAATTATTGTAATTAAACATTATTTTGTGAATCATTTAAACTTCACGTGTTTCAAAAATTAAATTGATATAATCAGGTATATTTATATAATTCGTTTAAATTTATTATTGAATACTTGAAGAATTTGGATTCCTCTTTCTGTCTACCCCTACCTCCATATTCATGGAAACTTTTTTCTGGTGGTCCTGATATAGGCACCATTTGTTATTCATCTATTATACATTCAGAGTAAGTTTATTGTATCTCTTTGTTTTAACGAGAGATTTACTTTTTTTTTTATTGGGAATTAAGACTTCGGCAGCCAAATGTCGTAGCTACAAATTCGTGGACAAATTCGCCGTTTCCTGTCGTGGTGCCACTGAAGACCCGCATTGTAGAGGGTGCTGATGAATGTTTGAATCTGTCGAGTTCAAAGTCCTCCCGTTGGCGATGCCTGTATGTTGGGGAGGGATGCCAGATCAGGTGTCCTCCTCGTAATTTGACCTAGGTTCAAAATTACGAGGTTCTTCGTTCATAGCCCTCGTGTTGCTGTGATAATGCGATAAAACTCTCACCACTCCATTTATCACCCGTTGTGTTGCAGGACTGGCACACGTTAAATCATAGAGGCTCTAAGGTCAGTACGTTAGTGTGGTGTGAAAGTTGGAGAAGAGAGTGAGAATCAGGGTAATTGTGTTGTACTTATTGATTGATCATAAGGCCAACAAAATTACGAGAACCGTTGTTTCTGTGATATTAAAAACCATCAATCTGTCACGTTAGTAATTAGTACATTTAAACATAAATTATCCCTCTTCAATTACTAGCTTATCCTACTCTTAATTACTAGCATACATCATAAAATTAGAGAAGTTCATAGTAAGAATTCTCAAACTAGGTTCACACACACATGCAGCTAATTGAAGTGAATTGGCATGAGGAAATTTTCTGGTTCGTTGAATTGTTCCAATTAAACTCTGGACTCGTTTCAATTCAAATTATTTCTATTTGCTACCAATCATGATTCTATCTATTTGTGAAATAGAGATTCCTGCAATTTTACTGTTAGTAATTTGATTATCACGGACGCTTCATATTTGAGACTAAAGGTAAAATAATTGAAATAAAAATCAACAACTGATCAACATTATTATATTTTAGAAAAGTAATTAACATGAAAAATGAAATATATTAATTTTGAATGGTGTATGCAAGATCTTACATGCTGATTTTAAATGATGAATGACTGCGTTTTCTCAGAAGTTGTACAGATGACATTGATACACTTTTCAAACTTTTGACTAATTTTTTCATTCCCATGTATGATCTATATCAACGCCATTGGCGTTAATGGGGGGATTTATAGTAATTACTGTATTAATTATTATCGATAGGTAATTTGAATATCTTTAAAATAAATATCTGGTTACACCTGTCTAAACCCGGTTCCTTCCGAGCCATTAGAGCAGGGGTACTCAACCATTTTTTCTACTGGGCGCAAACATGAAAGAGGATAAAGGGGGAATGCTTTAAGACCAAGATAACGTTGGAAATTTAAAATGAGGAAAATTGATTACAATATTATAACTCCTGTTTTACCTTTTTAATTATTATTTTTTATACTTTTTACTTTTGTTACTAACACTAAATTAAAAGCATTTAAGAAACACTTCTTCACAATTTCTGCATCAGTAAACGGTTTCATATGATTACCAATAATATAACAAACTTCATGGGATGTCTTTGTTACCTCTGTGATATTACCACTGACAAAACACTTTGTTGCTGTTGCACAAGTATTATTCAAGAAAAAAAATCTATTTATTACCTCTTGAGAAAGAGATCTTCGAGGAAAAAGTGTCATTGAATGATTCCTGTTTATCGGTACTTATTGAATACAGCACTTTCGTGACAAATCAAACAATTGCTGATCCATGTTTGTTTTTCACTACAAAATAGTCAACTTCCCAATCGTCTTGAAACGATATATTTTCTTCGAATATTTTTCGCTTGCAAGGTATGAAAGATATTTAAAAAATAATTCCACCCACTGCTCATTCCACTGTTGTCTGTTATCACTAACCGTAACTGTTCCAAATAGAAAAAGAATATCAATTCGTACCCGTACGACACCGACACCAAAAAGCAAAATTGATATATTTGATTTCTTGACAATGAATTTCCCACCAAATTTTTATACAGTGTTCTTAAATAAGGGAATTTTTTAGAGAACAATGGGCCATGACCGGGCCACTTAAAAAGGCTCGGCGGGCCGCAGGTTGAGTATCGCTGCATTATAGGGTCATATACGACCTTCAAAGAGTTTTTTTTGCGACTCGCCGGGACAGTCAGGAAATCCAGATTGAACCTAGATTTATTTCCCATTCTCGATCAAAAATTCATCTTTTTTTTTCACTATAAAGAAAACAAAGTACCTCTAAGTGTTTCTACCAAAAGATCATCTTCAGAGTTTGGAGGACAAGATTTCTGGATTTTAAGAAAATGAGTCTATAAATTCAATTTGCTCAGTTATCCCATTACTGCTGATATTGATACAGCACCCGAAGAGCTGCAGCTGGTACTTAACTTATTTGCCATCAGATTGCAGTGTGAAGGAAACGTTTAATGCCATGACACTAATTATTTTTTACAGATCTTTTGTCTGCTTAAAAATTTCAATGAAGAAATTTGCTGAGAAAATATATTTCGTAAACAAAGTTTTTCTTGCGCGAAGATCAACAAGAGTAAATATAGATGCAAGTTAGCTGACATAAATTGCAGGTTGTGATGAGAATTTCAATCCCGATTAAAAAAAAAATGTTGAATGGTGCAATAGGGTACACACACAATAGTCTCATAAAGCTGATTTTAAAATTAAATGTGCTTGCAGCTACAGTTGATGAGGCATTAGCACAATAAATTGAATAAAACTGCCACTATTTTATTGATTTAGTGACTATTGACTCTATTTATTTATTTTTCAATTCCTACTATTAGCTCACACTCTATATATTTATTTATCTTGGTGGAATTTTCAATCGTTTATAAAATACATTTTAAAGCGCTCCATTGAGCTGACATTTCATATACATGATTATTTTGAATGACAATACAGTAATTTAACTATAATTAATAAAAATTAATTGATTAAAACTAATTATATTCAAAGAATTACAAATACAGCCGCGTTGGCATCATTTGTGGCGACTTGTGTCAATCATGAAAAGGTTTTTTTCTCGCATTTTGAAGCGCTCGTTTGAGATGCAATTTTCTATACACTGTTGTTATGGGTAAAAATACGATAACTTAATTATAATTAATTAAAATTAATTGACTGAAACTAATTATTCAAAGAATTACAGATACAGCCACGTTGGCTTCATTGTTAAAGACTTGTGTCAAAACTTTTAAAAGATTTTTTTCCCTCACGTTTTAAAGCATTCAGTTGAGCTGAAATTTTACATACACGATTGTTTTGGTTGACACTACGATACTTTAATGATAATTAATAAAAATTAATTACCACTTAATTTTGTGATTCTGTCATATGCATATAGATATTTAATTAATTGTAACTATTCAATAAAAAGTAGCTAAAATGAAATTTTTCTTTGTTGATCTAAGTAGGAATTGACTTAATTTTTTTTTTATATTACTTGTTGTGTGGTACAGTTTGTGTACCTTTTCTGAGTTGCATGAATGCAATCACTTATAAAAGGTGCGGCCCTCCGGCCTTCAAGCCAAAAGAAGCGCACCCCTGCTATGGACTATTCCTCCATCCGGTAGTTGAAGGACTCTGGACCCGTAGTAGGGAAAAGATCGATGCTATCGACATAAATTCATGGTTACAAAAAGCAGTAGTCGTGTGCCATGTTTCCAATGTCCAACTATGAGAATGAAAGCGAGCATTGAAAACAAAGTGGCTCAAAAAATAATTGAATTTAACATATTTTATATAATGTACATGAAGACCATAATATATATATATATTATTAAAGAAAAGTTTTGTGTTTTGGATATTATAATTTCACAAGGTGAAAGAATATTCTGGACTGAAAGAATTCGAGAACTTAAAATAAAACGATACACATATTTTGCAAAAATCATGTATAGTGTCATGAAACCTAATTTAGATTTTTCCAAGTTAGTCTGATTTAGATGGTAGAATTATAAATAAACAAGAAAGATAAATATATATTAATTACATTATGTGGATGATAATATGATGCGAAAGTTACCTACCTTTGTATTTTAAATACAGATGTCCACAGTTTATAATTAATTTGTTAAAGAATCAAATATATATAAAGTTCAAGGGGACTTCCTTTAGAATTTTAAAGTTGTACTAGATAGCTAGAGAGGTATACCATTTATGATCTATTTTAATATATTCATCTCTCCTGCGATTTAGTCTTAGTTTCAGATCTGTTAGGAACCAAATTGCATGAAAAGCAACCATAAACTTTTTTCAAAGTATACCTACTGTATTTAATAAAATGATTACAAGTTTTATTATAATTAACTTAGTAACAGTCGTTAACAGTGGCGTAGCGTACACCCCCATAGCGCGGGGGAGGGGAGGGCTTTAGGGGGTCCAAAGCCTGACTGATGCCATGTACGGCTGGAGGTCCGAAACCTGACTTTGCGGGGGGCTAATATTTTCTCCGTGAAATATAGCATGAGGGCCTACTGTGCTCATCCCAGTATACGTGACCATTGAGCGCTGAGGTGCATGAGCAGATGATCCCGATCAGGTGGGCAGTCTGAAGCGAGACCCCTAGTTTTTAAGTCCCCAAGCAAGCTTGGTACTCATTTATCGACCCATTGCAGTAGGGATGAAAGGTTGAGTGGACCTTGCCCATCCCTGTATAGAACCCGGACCTGTGGCGTGGAAGCGCGAAACGCTACCACTCGACCCTTACATGTTCTAAGCGCATAATTTATATTTGAGTAAAGTTTTAATATCTACTTGGCCTGATATGGTGTAATAAACATACTGATGATTTTAATATTAAATTGAAATAAAATTTAGAATTTTTTATATTAATAATAGAGATTCTGTGCTAAAGTAAACAGTTCGCTCGGGTGTCGTCTTCGCAATTTCAATCACAATTTGCTAAAGTAAAATATAAGTTGAGTGTTAAAAAAAAAGTATCGTTTCTTATTTATAGGTGTTGTAAATTATGTTTTAGAAATCGTACTATATTTAGGTATATCGTAGGGAAATTTTTAAAGCTTTCTAGTGCCAGTTTATTAACCCCTTTCTTGTTAGTGGAAAATGAAAACGACCGGTCCCTAAATGCTAAGAAAATCTAGGTTAGTGTGGTAAAATATACTGAGATGATAAAGACTGGAGAGACCGTATATCCAGCTGTTTGTCTTCGCTGAAGGGAATTTCTAATTTCTTTTTGACTCCATCAGTTCTTGCTAATTGAATAAATTTAAACTGGGGAAAAATGAAAGAATACTGATTATTATTATTTATTGAATCCCTATTTGTGAAAAGGATCTGCATTTTATTTTAATTCACAAACTATACGACGTTTAAATTCACGGGGAAAAAATAGTCCTTCAATAGTCCTTGAAATTTGATTATTCATGAGTGTAATTGATCGACAATTTTTAAAAATCTGACGTAATTATAACTTTAAAAGACTACTCACTATATATGGACTTTAAGAGTCTATACACGATATGCAGATGTAATTTAAAAGAAAAATAGGAAGATAAGAAATATGTATGGTTTTTATCTTGCGGATAACAAAAAGTTGTATCACTTTTCATTTAGTATGCTGTGTGTGTAGAAAACAATACGTGTTGAGAAATAGGGTAGAAAGCCTTTGTGAGCACACTGTAAAATGATATTGTAATAAATAATTCAACTTCGAATGATATCAAAATACTCTACGCTTCGTTTCCCTTTCATTTATTTAAGATGTCATGTCGTTGATTATTCTTCTCATGAAACTGACAATTATATGAGACTTTAAAGGAAGTATTATATCCTGATAGATAATAAGGCTCGTGTGTATATGAATAACAATTATTTTTTTAATACGGTTGTCTAAAATTAAAAGAATTGTTAACTTTTTTAACTACTTTGCATAATAGTAATTTGTTGTAATTATACAGATTCTTAAATATATGCGGTGGCCGCGTCATCCGCGATATCTTTGTCCTCTCTTTGGCGCAGTGTGGTAATTAGGAGAGGGAAGTTCCAGTTCAAGTGTCGTCCTCGTCACTTGACCGCGGTTCAAATTTACGAGGCCTGTCTAAATTTTACTGTGCACTGCTGCAAAATTGTAAACTAAGATCTTGTACAACGAGACTGAAAGCGGGGTTGGTTGTTTCCCGAGGGATCGGTTTGTAGCTCTAAACCCTTTTCGGGTGAGCCCCAGTTTCTTTGAGCATTCTTCCAATAGCCCTCGTGTTGCTTAAAAGTGCGATGTTAATAAAACTGTCACTTACTCATGAATATATGCGATAAGATAAATAAGAGGGAGAGTACTCTCTCTCTCTCTTAATTTTAACATACGTTTTATTTTATTTTGTTTAAATATCGTTAGATTATTTTGATTTTGTGACTGTAATATAAATCGTAAAATAATGTCCTCCCCTCCACCAGAAAAAACTATAAATGAGGTCGTTATTACATTATTGCTTTTTTTTTCAATTCCCTACTATTAGCTCACACTCTCTCTATATATATTTATTTATCGTGGTGGAATTTTCAATCGTTAATAAAATACATTTTAAAGCGCGCAATTGAGCTGAAATTTTATATACATGATTATTTTGGATGACAATACAATAATTTAATTATAATTAATAAAAATTAATTGATTAAAACTAATTATTTAAAGGGGGTCCGGCACATGAATTTTAAAAAAATTATCGATTTTGACTTTTTTAAAAGTTCAATCATTTTTGCTTAAAATGATGTATGATATGTAGAAATACGATAATTAGAAGTATTTTTATTTGTTTTTTAAAAGGAAGCCACTCTCATTCACAAATTGCATATTCTTGCTTTAAAGCCTGTTTTCTCAAAATGCAGTATTTGTCCCTTATGTACCTTTTTCTCAAAAACTAATCAATGTAGGATCCTCAAATTTTCAGTGAGCATACTTTCAACATGTTTACACATTATAATGGAGGGAATAAGATATATCTAGCGAACTGTGTGTGTTTTAGATAATGTATTTTTAAACTAAATTTTTTAAAGAAAAAAATTTAGCATTTTTGAAAAAAAATCATAATTATTTTAATTTTGAACAAAAAGACAAAACCCTCCATTAGTCTTATTGATAGTACATATAACCTACTGTGAAAATTTCATCTATTAGTAGCAAGAAGTTTCTGAGAAAAAGGTACATAAACTTACGTAATTTAACATGGGCTCCTATGGAAATGCCGGACCCCCTTAAAGAATTACAAATACAGCCACGTTGGCATCATTTTTGGCGACTTGTGTCAAAACTTGAAAAGGTTTTTTTCTCACTTTTTAAAGCATTCAGTTGAACTGAAATTTTATAGACACGATTGTTTTGGATGACACAATACGATATTTTAATGATAATTAATAAAAATTAATGACCACTTAATGTTGTGATTCTGTCCTATGTATATACATATTTATATTAATTGTAACTATTTAATAAAAAGTGGCTAAAATAAAGTTTTTCATTGTTAATCTAAGTAGGAATTGACTTAAAAAAAATTATATTACCTGTTAAGCATTTGTTTAGTAACTAAGTTACAAGTATTTTAGTGTTATTAGTTTAAAATATGTTTCGTATGTTTTTTTCTTCAATACGGTAATGCTAATTGAGCTCTCTCTGTACTTGTTAAATGGAAAAACTGCATTATTCATGGGATATTTTGAAATTTTAGAAATGTTATATAATAAACAAATGTATGAATTACAGTGTAGCCAAAGTTCATGAAAATTGCGACATTTTTCTGTCTGAAAATGTGCTTCATTTTAGTTCAGGCTCTAAAACATTTGGCGAAGCATATGGGCTATAAAAAATACAAAAAATTGGAAGCATGTCCGCGCAGGGGATTTTTCATGGCTCGTCCGAATTGACGAGTCGTTTTCCCCTGATGCCGGGACACGTTGTATAGAGGGGCTTATGCATGTTGAATTCCCCTCTGGGGAAATTTGGGGGTGGAAAACCGACTCGAAAGGTGTCCTGGTCATATGACCGCGGTTCAAAATTACTAAGTCTGTTGCCAAAAGCCAACGTATTGCTTTAAACGCGACGTTTACAAACACATTCGCAGAAGATATTTCCAGAGGGAACACAGTGTCCCAATATCTTTATAAACTGTGTGATTGTAAAACATATATCCATTTTGTTGGGTTAAGGGTGAAATATTTTTTCTGGGGGAAAAAAATTTTGAACCCCCCGCCTTTTTCCCCCCCTTTTCCATTCCTTCTGGAGGTCCATTGCTGACCTGTTCATGGGGTTTTGGTGAAATTGTTACTTGTGGCCGAACAAAATTTGTCCGGGTCGAAAGTTCACCTTTTCTTGTATCATGCTCCTTTTTTTTTTGTCTTTTTTCGGGAAAAAAAACCAAAAAAAACTAATTATTGAATAAAAATTAGCATTAATTAAAAAATTAATCTTAATAACAAAAAATTAAATTTTTTTACTAAAATTCAAAATTATAATCAATCGGAAAAAAAAATAAGGGCGGGGGTCCGACCCCCCCTTTTTCCCAGGGGTGTGCAGTTTTCGTAATCTTTGTGAAAAAGTGCTTAAAACCCCCTGAGTGGAAATAATTTCAAAGAACTACACTTTTTATCACACTGTGTCTTTTTTTTAAGAACATCTTACCGGTATTTATTTTTTTCTCCTAACAAACGTTTTTTTTAGCATTAAAAAAAAGTAAAAATTTTCATTCTTTTTATGCAAAAAAGGAATGAATTGTTTTAAAAAAGTGATCTATAGCAGTTTTCCCCCAACCCTTTTTTTATCCAGGGGACCTGTCAGCGTTTTTTAAATTTTTACCGCGGCCGCTAAAGGGGGAGGAGTTGATTGTTTATTTTAAGCTGTTTTTAATTAATAATTTTAATTTAATTGTTTTAAGGACTTCCGGGAAAAAAAATCACAGCAAAAAAAATAAATATTTTCATGAAAAGTAGCCCAAACCTAAAAAAATAAAATTTAAAAAAATAAAAGGGAAAATTTTTTTGTGGGACCTAGTATTTGATTTGGCCGGTTGGGGGCCCTGATCATAACAGCGGTTCTTAAACTGGGGGCCCGGGCCCCCGGTGGTCCCTTGGGGGTCATAGGGGCCGGAAAAATTTTTATCATTGTTAAAATTTTTTTTTAGACTCCCCCAAAAAACCTCGTGGAAAAATTGAAAGATATGTCATCCGAGACTGGATCACTTAATTATCCTCAATAAAAATATTTACTTGAACATGCATTTCGATCAAGAATATTAATTCGGTTTTTTTATTGTTTGGAACCACATAGCCATTACTAAAATGTAATATTTTCAAAAAATATATCGTAGAAACACATGTGCTGAGATTAAGAACTGATTTTTTAGTGCGCCAATACGGTAACGATTGCATTCGTCTCGATTTTCTAATCGAATTGCGCCTGTATTATTTTTATTTGCACCTACATGAATTATTTATTTCAAACTAGTGTTTTGTAATATTTTTATGTACACATGTCTCATTAGATGTTTGCTGTGTTCTTAAACGAAATAAAACGAGTAATATAATATATAAAAAAATTTTTAAGTCAATTCCTACTTAGATCAACAAAGAAAATTTTTATTTTAGCTACTTTTTATTAAATAGTTAAATTAATATAAATATGTATATACATATAACAAAATCACAACATTAAGTGGTAATTAATTTTTATTAATTATCATTAAAGTATCGTATTGTCATCCAAAACAATCGTGTATATAAATTTTATTTCAACTGAATACTTTAATACGTGAGAAAAAAACCTTTTCAAGTTTTGACACAAGTCGCCAAAAGGGTCGCTTAGTCACCAAAAATGATGCCAACGTTGTTGTATTTGTAATTCTTTAAATAATTAGTTTTAATCAATTAATTTTGATTAATTATTATTATATTGTCATCCAAAAATAATCCTCTATATAAAATTTCAGCTCAATTGAGCGCTTTAAAATGTATTTTATTAACGATTGAAAATTCCACCAAGATAAATAAATAAATGAATATATGTAAATAAATAAATATATAGAGATTGTGAGCTAATGGTAGGAATTGAAAAATAGTGTTGAAAAAAAGTCTATAAATAGCTGAGGCAGTCTTAGGACTATTGAGGAACTTTTAAATCACTCAGCCATATGTAGAGTCATGAAAGGGTGTTCTAAATTTTAGGGGTCTGCGATGTCAGGCTGATACATAAAAGGGGGGGGGGCGGTGATCGAAAGTTTTAAGAACCATTATGGAATAAAATACGAAATTACGTTATCGAAGTTAAATTATGATATGAGTGTTTATATATCTGTCTTAGGTTACTAGGATCTTATTCTTTGAGTTATTAGTGAAACACATAAGTTGTATTCAATACTTGATTGGTAATAGGCATCAGATACATTTTTATAATTCTTTTTAAGAAATTTCTCATTTAAAGCTCGTTGAATCATCTTACAAATTTTTTACTTTATAATAAATTCTGATTAAAACTTCTTTTCTTGAAGAATTATTTTAACATCAATATAAGTATCCATATCCTTTAATCTCCCTCGTTCATCATGGCTTGATAAAAAGTATATTTTTGGCATCGTGGACAAGGCTTACAGTGAGTCGTGTTTTCCAGTAGTCGTTTTCTAAGAATTTCGTGTTTTCGTTCGATAATGATCGTTTTCGGAAATTCGTCTCGTTTTCGTTTTTTTTTTATTTCCGGAATATTAAACCAAGCGAAGTATTGAGAGCATTCACCAACTGTAGGTTGTCCAGTTGGGATGGTTATTTCGTGAAGTGAGACTATGAAGAACATTGACACTCTTCAACGCAGACGATGACTTCGCCAGAAAAGCAGACGAGTGAAAGGGGAAGGCGGGATTTATCGTCTGGCGTGTGGGAAAATAAAACCATTTTTTTGGGAAGTATTGATTTACATAGTGAGAGCTTTTTGGTTTGGATTTAAATATATTTCGCGTGTCTAATTGTGAAACTGGGTGGGGGAACGGCACCAAAATGAATTGAATTTGCAATTCTTTTAATGTGTTTATTTTTGATTCACCTACAAAAGTATGTTATTGATTCATGACGGCCACATAATAAATAAAGCCACGCACTTTTCATTGAATTAAAAACTGTTATTATACTTGAACTGGTTCTACTGGTAAAATTAAATAAAATTTCAAATTTAACTTCTTTTTGCTGCAATTATGCACTTGATAAATAAATAATTGAAATAAAAATAAGAGAGTCTTTATCAAAAGGGGGGAAAATGAATTATAACACAGTATGGCAGGTTTGTTTGTTCGACAGTGGGTCATGATTGGAAGGAAAAAGTCCCCAAAAAATAAACTTTAATATTTTGATCAATTTCCCACATTGTCAAATATTGCCTTGGTCTTATGTCTTTTCCATTAATCCCCATGTTGCGGTCCGCGTGAAATATCTGCCATATGTATGCGGCTCGGCAAGAAAAAAAGTTGAGTACCCCTGTAATAGAACGTATACATGGTTATCGAATTATTTCATTGTTGCCTTACTGATTATTTAAGCATATGGAAACAAAATGTGCGTGCGTAGTATTCTATTTAAGCATTATTGAAATTGATATTAATTATGTTAATGAGGTTTTAAAAAATTTTAAATCATGTAAAATCTATTCAGTTGAAAATTGTGAATGCTGTGAAGGAAGCAAATGATGTGTAAAGTACAAATTTCTTGTTTTAAAAGGTAGAATCTTTCTCCTCGTTACAATTATTAAATTTAAGTTAAACATGATTAGGAATGTTATGTAGTTAAATAAGAGATAAGGAAAAGTTATTGCACAGTTAAAATAATTGTTATCGTGGTTCTTATTTTTTTAAATCGGTCAATTTCGTTTATGTTTTTCTTCTAGCTTTCAGATTTCTCCACTTCTTGAAGTATGTTAAAATTTTACGGTACATGTAACTTAATATACTGGACTGAATTTAATCAATTTTTTCTAGTCGATTAGAGAAGTCAATGAAAATGCAATAATTGTGAATTATATCAATGTCTTTGATGTCACACTTTCATTAACATTTGAGCGATCGATTAGAAGGCATTACTGTTTTGATGTAGGAAGTTACGTGTCCAGTATTCCAACATAAAGTTGGCGACACAATTGGTAGAAGCACGCTTGGCCTAGTTGTGAATTCAAGGCTCATTATCTCAACAATCGTTGAATTGATTCGCCTATTTAATTTAATTTAGCCTTCATAATGGTACCAGGTGTAGTATGGAAAGTAGGAAAATAAGTTAGCATTTTTCGAAGGTTATGAGCAATGCTCACTCAAACAAATCAAACATGATGTACACTCATCGTGTTTTGGGCATCTATTTCCGTATTGAAAATAGCAATTTGGCTTGTACAATTGTTTTGCAACTGTCGGAGTTTTTTTCGTTTTCTCTTTGTGATTCATTATTGGGATCCAGTATTGAAAAACACCTTCCTAAGAAGTATCTTATTCAATATTGTTATCTTATATTAGTTTTTATTTAATTATTGATTCTGACTCATTAACTTTCTGTAAATGAAAGTTTGAAGAGTTAAAAGTACAATTCAGAGAGAGAGACTTCATTTTTATCGATTTATAGGGTTTTAATAAAATGGTACAAGGCTTATCATCCATCAATAGTTTGTCTTGGCCCTTTTATTATTTAACAAAAATACACACATAAGTAATTAAATAAATCCCTGAATACCTTTATACTTTTTTTTTTATCCAAATTGCTTTATGTTTATGTGTTATTTTAATGGCTATTACAGTCGTGTGATATTTCCTATTTGAAAACTTAAAAGTTACCAGACGATATTCAGAATCTATCACATTAAAAACAGGAAAGTCTTTAAATTCACAATTTTTTCTCAAACTTTTTCGTTTATTTTCTTAAGGGATTCAATTGGCAAAATTCGATCAAAAAATAAAATCTAACTTTTTCAGCCTAAATTATTCTTCATATAACACAAAATTTGGAAGCTCCAAACTTAAAAAACGCAGAATTATGATAGCTTTTACATTCATTTTTGTTCATAACCCTATGGCAAATCAAAACTTTAAACTTTCTTATCTCACAAAAGGAGGCATTAAAATTGTTCATTTGGGGAGGAGCTTTGTTGTAACAATAGTACTGCTATAGGGTATTCAAACCCCAATGTGTGTGTAATTCCGCTGAATGGCCAGTCAATTCCGAGAAAACAGCCTTCGAAATTCATACTTAGCTTATATAAAAGTTATTTTCTCCCTGATACTACGTTACCGTGGCATGATCGTCAGTGTATCGGAGTACTATCCAATGGACCGGGGTTCGATTCGCGCGAGTGCCAAATTCATTCTTATTTTTTTCTCTTCAATTTATTTTATTTATTTTCAGGATTAAATAATTTTATTTTTTAAAAAAGATTCATTGATTTTTAAATGATATTCTATATAAATATAGTAACTATTTTACTTTTTTAAAACACAAAACAGCTAATAGGTATGATAATAATACTTATAAATAAAAAGTAAAAATAAATTAAATTATAATAAAATAAAGTTAAATAAATATAAGTAAAAAGTTAACTTCGTCATATAATTTTTTTAATTACAAGAACCTGACAAAACAATTAATTTTTTGACATCTAGCACAGTTAACAAAAGAAGAATTACCGCAAGAACAAAGTTTTTTTTTTAGTAAGCAAGGTTATGTGTGTGTAAAACAGGGGTAAAATAAAAGCCAAATTTACTAGCAATAGTGTAGAAATCAGAAATAAAATTTATATCCTACTGATTTCTGTTTTGTTGAACTTTTACTACATTCTTCTTTGTTTTAAAAAAAATACTTTTGTTCTTAAAAGAATAACACCTGCTCTTTAAAAACAGCTGCTTCTCTTGATCAAAATATCGGTTTTGTTAGAAGCAGGTAAAATCTTATGGCCATTTGGGTATAAGGAATAATAAATTTTAAAAGTACAATTAGTACGATGGAACATGACAGAAGTGGTAGCGGTTGCCATATATTAGCCGTTTTGTGACAAAAGTAAATAGTTACTATAATTATATAGAATATCATTTAAGTACAATGAATCTTAAAAGAATTATTTAATTTTGAAAATAAATAATAAAATAAATTAGAGAAAAAAATAATAACGAAGTTAGCGCTCGCGCGAATCGAACCCCGGTGAATCCAGTACTCCGATACGCTGACGATCATGCCACGGCGAGGTTGTGTCAGGGAGAAAATAACTTGTATATAAGCTAAGTATGAATTTCGAAGGCTGTTTTCTCCGGGAATTGGCGGTGACCTTTCGGCAGAATTACATTGAGTTTGAATACCTATACTTCCAAATTACTACTGTTACACAAAGTCTTGTCCCCAAATGAATTTCCTTAGTCATGCCCTCCCCTTGTCAGAAAGATAAAATAACTTGTTTGTCTTCATTTAAAATGCTAAGGCTTTCTTTTCTATTGTGCTTGGAAATTTTTTTCACTCGTTGCCAATAGTACATGAAATAAAAGTTGGTATGCATTTTTGAATCAAAGCAATACTTATCTTTTAAAAAACAGTTGAATTTAGAGTTAACACATTTTTTAAGGAATTTTCAATAAGCATTCATAAGAATTATTGTACGAATACCAATTATGTTATCGTAAAACCTATACCGAATTTTGTTATACATAGTTTGCTGAACTTGTAAATCAAATTTCATGCGTGTATGTAAATTTTTGTAAATGGAGTGGCATTTTAAAATCATTTCACAAATTTTTTTTCCTTAAAAAATTAAATGGCTAGCTTTTTTTTAAAAGAGAACAAGAAAGAACAAAATCTGTTTTACATAGTATACACACATAGGAAGCAACCAAAAAAATTTTAAAAATCCTTAAGGTATCCGATTACGTTCGGAACCGTGATTTTGCAAAAGCGTATAAATGGGTAATATTTATGATATTTAGCGTCACTTAGATTAGAAAATGTATATAAAATTGGGTACTAGTTTGATATCCGGGGTAATAGCGCCAAGATGGGCGATAAAACATTACAAGATGGTTATCTTGATATTTTTATGGGCTGTCGATGTGGTTGTCATGGGGATAACGTATATTAGAAATAACTTCTATTGGTTTTTTCTTCCCGCGGTAACCCTATTAATTTCAGACAATTTTTAAAAAATTAAACCATTTTCAGTGTAATTGTTCTTCTGTTTTATTTTGTGCTATTTTCGAATATGGATATTTCGAATATTAGTGAGTACTGAATATTTTTTTCTAAAAGAATAAGTGTTGTGCTTTCAATTATCGCTATAAATCGTTTATTTTCCTTTTATTTTACGTTTTAAAAATGCTTTTTTTTTACGTTCTTTGCTCGATGAAATTCGTTGAAGGAACTAGCAGTACAAGTTTTATATTGCAAGCTTACAGTACTTTATAATTGATATTCTTTATTAATTTAAACATATATTATGTAAGTATTTTATTAATAATGTAATATATATATATAAATGCAGTTATTACTATATGTAATAATCATATAATATTCGTTACTTATTAATTGTTTCTTTTAATATTTATTTATAAATATTTTTACATATTTTGTTATATATTTATAGCTATTGTTGTTTATTTATAGCTATTCTTCGGTTACTTATTTATAATTATGCTGTTATTTATAATTGTGTAATATGATGATTATTCTTTTTTATAATTACTATTAAATTATATGATTATTATTTCTAATAATTGTTATTAAATCGTACTATATTAATATTATATATAATTACGATAAAATTATATTATAAGATTATTATACGCTGCGTATAATACTATTATCAGTACATGTTAATTTTTATTATATAAAATTGATATTCATTATTTATTGATTGATCTAGGTTATTCTCAATCTCTTCCTATATCCTTCATTTGAAATACAATTCAATGTATTTCAAAACAATTCTTTATAATTATTGTATATCATTAACTTACCGCTAGGCCGCCATATTGGATTCCATTCCAGTGACAAGAAGCGCTACTTGGCGTGATCTTTGGCGCCATTACCCCGGATAACAAACTAGTTCCTAAAATTGTTCTAAGAATATTATTACAATAAAAAATTATTTAAGTACAATATTTTGACAAAAAAAGGAACATAGAATGACCCATTTTCAAAATATTCTCCTTTTGTGAAAATGCTCCTATTATATAATATTTTGCCTGTGTACACTCGAACAGAGGCTCAACTAGAATTTTGAAATATATACAGTGGGCTACAAAAGTGTTCATACACTTGCAATTTCTTAAAACTTAAATGTTTTTCGACTAATAAAAAATTAATATATTGTAATTGTAATTTTTTTTATGATATCTGCAACTTGTTTAAGCAATATGGCCAGCATAATTAATTTTTAAAAAATAGTTATACTATTTTTAAGAGTATGTCATTCCATTAGAATAAGTTAGTAATATAACCCACAATTACAATATAATATCGCTTTATAAATTTTATAAGAAATTGCCAAATTAATATGAGCTACACACAATAAACTATATAACACAAAGTGGGTTTACCTTGTTTTACACGACAACAGGGGAGAAAGTGGAAGGAAAAAAAAAGCCGATAATTATTTTAATTGGTTGTAACTCTGAAAATATGTGAATTTTCAAAAATCATATTAGAGCCTCTGCTTTTGAAGGTCTGAGCTATATACAGGCAAGAAATAGTATTATAATAAGAAGCAATTTTCACAAAGGGGAGAACATTTTGAAAAAAGGTTACTCTAAGTTAATTTTGTAAAATATTGTTTTTTAGAGTTTTTGACGGGAGAATGTCCTTAAAATTTCTGGTACCTTACATTTATTTCTAATCCTAAGTGACACTAAATATCATGAAAATTTTCCATTAATGCGCTTTTTTAAAATCACGGTTCAGAACGTAGTCGGATACCTTAAGGTATAAGCCTTAAGGTAAGTCGGATACCTTGTCACTTGGCGATTGGTGAAAATTAAGAGATCCGTATCCGTGGCTAATAGCCCTCGTGTTGCTTCGAAGTGTGATGTTCAAAACAGTTCTTTTTTTAACTTTATTAATATATATTTATAAATGCCGTGGCACACGGAAGGTTAGCTTTAAATTCAAAGAGCAATTAAAACGAGGGCTTCGAACCCTAATCTTTTTCGTCCTGTTCAACTGAAGAAAAATATCGGTTCAGTTTCAAATGAATAACTTTATTTTATTTTATTCTTATCTTTAATCATCTATATTTCTAGTTAATTCAATTGAATTAAATCTGGCTTCTACAATTAGTTTCGAGCGAAACTAAAACAGGAAAGCATTAGTTAACATCAAAACAGGAAATCGAGTAGCAATGTCCATGTAATGATAATTATATGGTTGACGTTAAATTAAAAAATATCGATTTGTTGGTTACAGTAATAAAATGACTGAAGATATATCGATCCGAAATAAACCAATATTAAATTTCCGGTTTTCTTTCCGACCAAAGTAACGATATTTACCTATTTTCGGTTCAGTTCTGGTTCGAATTAGTATCCAGCAATTAGTTCGAGTGCTATTATATAAGTAACTTCAAGTTATACAATTTATTGTCTTAAAAATTCAAAACTTTTAGCAGTTTTCCCCCTTAAAATCATTATCCCGGTTGTTTAAAAGTACGCTGCCTTATTTTTCAATATTCATTCATTATTTCACGTTCTATTTTCGTTAGTTCAAGGTTTCTAAATTGCGGCTTGCAGACCTTCGTTATTCTTGGTGCGGTTGGCGCCTTCGTAGAATATGTTATGACTACTCAAGTTATACATTTTAGCTGTAGCAAGCTGTTGTAATTGCAATCGTTTTTAAAGCTCGCAGTCTTTATTCAGGATATTTTTTAAAAAAATTAAATTCTAAGAATACGATTGGCAGTTTGCGAATGGAATAGATTGTTATTTTATGAAGTTTTGAATATTTTTAGTTTTGTGAATAATTAAAATTGTCTACTTTATAGAAACTTTTCGTTGGAATTTTAAAACATATTAAATGTGAAGCTGGCTAATATATACACTAGGTAGAAAAAATCTGCGTTCACTTACTATTGCTTATATAAATAAATTTAAAAAGTAGAATTTTAAAAAAAAATTTTTAATCACATTTTATTTAGTTCATTTTAAGTATTCAGAATAATAAAAGTAAATTTGGTTTGCCTTCATAGATTTTAAAATACAGACAGGTTCGTAGCGATACTAACAAAAATCAAGTAGAAAAGTGCGCGTTCACTGTTTTAGTAGTAACTATAAAAAAATATTTAAAAACGGAAAATGAGCTATTTAGTAGCTGGTTGGATAACCCCATCATTGACTTCCGACAGTTTGTGTGAAGAAAAAAGCAAGCAAATTTCCCAATTATTACATATAATGCATGGATAGGTGACACTTGGATCACAAATTAATATTATTAATGAGTAATTTATATTAAAAAATTAGATTATAGTTTTTTAATAATAAATGCAATACTTTTTTTAATTGCCTTTACATAAAGTGCCTATAACATGTTGATCGACTTTATAAATATTATTCTGAGATATATTTTTCGAAGTATGTGTTTGGAATGGGGTTCCACGAAAACACTTTCTAGTTCCAAGGGCTCCACGAAAGCACCCTCGAAGTCAGGGGTTCCGTGAGTTGGAAAAGTTTGAAGACCACTGCCTTAGTGCATTGGTGGACAAATATTTTTTTTATAGCAAAGAGTTTTTTTTTTGCGGCCCTCCATGATAGTCAGAAAATCCGCTTTGAACCCCTGATTATTTTCCCAGTGGCGACCCCACCCCCCAAATTGCGGGGGTGCAGGGTTCTAAGATGCCCCAAAACCTTTCTTCTGCCAAGTACCTTTGTAAAATCCAACTTGGGGGCCCAAAACCTGACTTTGCGGAGGGGGCCCAAATGTTCTCCATTACGCCACTGTTACTTTCCCATGCGCGATCAAAGATTCCTTTTGCATTTTTCACTATTAGGAATATAGAATTCCTTTATTAGGAAAACAAAGTAACTGAAAGTGTTCCTGTGTTATGTAGACGGTTCTTAAACTGTGGTCTGTGTGCAGACCCATGGGGTCCACAGCGCCTCTCTAGCTGTGGTCCGCGGAGTCTCTCATGTACCATTAAGATTTCCCTCTTTTACATATTCTGAAAGGCCTTGTGGAAAAAAATTGTGCCATACTAGACTAGATTACTAAATAGTCCTTAAAGGTATCCGACTACGTTCGGAACCGTGATTTAAAAAAGCGCATAAATAGATAATTTTCATGATATTTAGTGTCACTTAGATTAGAATACATGTATAAAATTGTTTTAAGGAGATTTTGACAAAAAATTATTTAAATACAATATTTTGGCAAAAAATTAACTTAGAATAACCTTTTTTCAAAATGTGCTCCTTTTATAAAAAATGCTTCTAAAATAATAATATTTTGCTTATATAAAGTAAAGACTCTCTGGAGAAGTAAAGACTTCTCCAGAAGAGTCGGAACTATTTTTTTTGAAAAATTCACATTATTTTCAGTTACAACCCATTGAAATAATTATCGGCGTTTTTTTCTTAGGATAAACCCACTTCTAAGAGTTATATATTTCAAAAATTCTAGTTGAGCCTCTGTACAGAGGTCTGAGCTACATACAGGCAAAATATTATTATAACAGAAGCATTTTTCACAAAAGGAGACTATTTTGAAAATGGGTCATTCTATGTTCATTTTTTGTCGAAATATTGTACTTAAGTAATTTTTTATTGTATAATACTATTCTTAAAACCATTTTATATACATTTTCTAATCTAAGTGACACTAAATATCATAAATATTATACATTTATACTCTTTTGCAAAATCACGGTTCCGAACGTAGTCGGATACCTTAATGAAAAAACTACTTGGCGTCCGCGATGTCCCTCTGGATACATAAAGGGGAGTCGCGGCGATCGTAAGTTTAAGAACCGCTGATCTAGAGCAGTGGGTCTTCAAACTGTGTTCCACGGAACCCTGGGGTTCCTCAAAGGATAACCAGGGGTTCCATGAGTCACAATAAAAAACGAGAAGAAATAAATATGTATACAAAATGGATTTACGTTCTCTTTGAGGTTTGTGCTGTTACAATTGTCTAAAGCTCATCCCATTCATTAAAACTGAAAATTTTATTTATATATAATAACTTTATATTTTGCATTTAAACTTATATTATAATAAAAGAATATTAAAATGTTATATCTTTATATATACTTCCTACTAGATTAGAATATTCTACTGTTTGCTATCTCGGGTTCCAAGTGATGATTTTATTCTCGTTAGTTAGCTCAATATCTTGCAAAACTAAATAGTTTTCTAATGGAAAATGTACCTTTTTGCATTTATTGAAAAAAGAACTATAATAAAGGAGAGGAAAGAACTTTTCAACTCATCAACATGTTTGATGTTAAAATCTAAATTGAAGCAAGAACAGTTTCTAAATTTTAGGTTGCAAATTCATGCAAAATATACAGGATTTCTCACACAGCTATAAACATTTTAATGCCATTCACAGAATATTGTGTTTAAGTGAAACATATTTCTCAACGAAAGTGGCTACAAAAACAAAGTATAAAAGCAACTTTAACTCAGAATATGTAATGTGATTGCATTTAATCTTAATAGACCTAGACCGCGCGACAGTTTGTGTGAAAAAAACAAGCATATATCCCAGTTATCAAATATAATGTATGGATAAGTGACACTTGGAACACAAATTAATGTTATTAATAAGTAAATTATATTAAAAAATTAGATTAGAATTTTTATATAATAGTAAATGCAATAATTTTTTTAATTGCCTTTACATAAAGTGCGTATAACATGTTGATCTACTTTAAATCTTATTTTGAGATATGTTCTTCAAATTATGTGTATGGAATGGGGTCCACAAAAATACTTTTAGTTCTAGGGGTTCCAAGAAAACACCTTCTAGTTCTAGGGGTTCCCCGAAATCACCTTCAAGTTCTAGGTTTCAGTGAGTTGAAAAAATTTGTAGAGCACTAATCTAGAGCATAACACATCAAAGCATCTGTAGAGTTTTGCCTCTTGAACAGTGGTTCAAGTGAGAGGCATAAATGTGTTTCAATCTGTACAAAATGATGTGGGCTTTTTAAGCCCTTGAATAACATCTGGCATTTCCAACTTTCTTTTGATGTCCTGAACAAATTGACAAAACCGTCCAATGTTTTTAAATTTCTAGTGTTTGTGGATAGTTAGGCCAGTTCTGATTACCAGAGCTAATTAATTTTTCATAAAGAATCGAAGCTTTTTCTTCAGTGATTAACTTTAATGGGTTTACTATATGTCAGAACAAAATCATAGAATCAATCGGTGTTGATTTAACTGTCGTAGTATAATGAGCCTTAGTGCCTAATTTTATTAAAGGGTTAGGAGAGTTTGTGAAAAGTTGATTAATAATAATCTTAAAAAGTTTCTTATTTTTAGTAAATGTGAAGTAAAAATGATGACATTTTTACTTTTTTCATTACTATTGTTGAAAGCTACTTCTTGTTTACTTCCCTCCCTTTTCTTTGATATGGATTTAGATATTAATAAGATTTGATTTGGAGCTCTGTCTTCAAGATATTGTTTCACCCCCTCTCCCTTCCTTGTTGAGATGGAGAGCTGTAAATCTGCACATTAAATTTGTAGAGGCTTAAAGTCTGTATTGGTGTAGTCTGCAGAAAAAGGTGCTAGAATTACAAAGTCTGTTGCTAGTATCTCTTGTGTTTCTTCGAAATGCGATGCTAATAATTGGTTAATCAATAAGATGCTATTTTTATATAAATATGGAAACTTTATGCATCTGCATATTGTTTTCCATTATTCCCTTAAAAAAGTTCCCTTTTCTTTGCATCTATGTAATTCATCTTAACTATAATTAATATTCATTAATTATTATTACTATTTCTTATTACTATACTTTATAATAGCACATCACTATAATTTTTTGTGGTTAATTTAGTTATTTAAATTTCAGTTTTAAACATTAAAGTTATGTGATTAACAACCATCTTTTTCTTCTTTCAATAGAACCAACACAGATATACAGATTCCTAGGTTCAAGGCAACAAAATTCTGTAAGTATTTTTCCATGATTTTTTAAAACTGTTATGAGAAAAATTTTAATGTAATAAATTGAAAGAAAATTTACTCATTAGGGGAGTGCAAGACTTAGGAAATTCAGTTAAAGGTTAGATTTGGTAGATTAGTAGTACACTTAAAGGGGCCTTTATATAGATGTAATACACTGAAGTGCCATTGAATTAGGGATAGCAAGGGTTATACACACAAATTGTATAGCACTGTGCATCATTTATGCACAAGTGAGGGCGCTGTGGTAACTGCATGTATAGCACGTACTGTGGTTGTTCTGAATTAGTTATTGGAATTGCCAGTATGGGTAAACTGCCTGATTTAGACGCCTTCAATGACGGACAAATCGTAGGTACGCGACGCATGGGTCATTTAATTTCCGAAATTGTCAGACAGCTAGGATTTTCAAGGTCAATGTCAAGAGTATACCAAGAATACATGGATGGTGGACAGAAAAAACTAGCGATCAGGCAAACTGCAAGGAGAATTTGACTTGAACAGTGCATGGTGAGAGATGGCTCAGGCGTATTGTACGTAGCCAGCAAAGCCAAACATTAGCTCAAATTGCCACCCAGTTGAATGATGGGGCCAATAGAACAGTCAGTAAACGGGTTGTGCAACGCTCGCTTCACCGTATGGGTTTCGCCCTACAAGAGTACCATTGCTCAATGCTTGCCATCAGGTTACATGTCTTGCCTGGGCAAGAGAACACAGAAACTGGAGTGTAGAGGACTGGAAACGAGTAGCATGGAGTGATGAGTCGATTCTGACAACTTAACACTGACGGGAGGCTGAGAATATGGCATCAGGCTCATGAAGCCATGGATCCTACATGATAGGTTGGAACTGTACAAGGGCATGGTGGCTCAGTCATGGTTTGAGATGTTTTTTCATGGCACTGTGTGAGATCTGTGGTGTGTGTAACCATCTCCCTTAATGCAATTTGGTATGTAGAGTTGCTGGGTGATCACTGCCATCCGCTTATGCTGTTCTGTTATTTTCACAGTAATGGAGTTTTCCAGCAAGACAACTGTACCTCTCACAAGTCCCGGTTGGCTACTGGCTGGATGGATGAGCATTCCTCTGACTTTTCTGTCATAAATTGGCCACTTAGAAGCCCAGACTTAAATCCTATTAAGCATCTTTGGGATGTTTTTGAGCAAAGTGTGCAAGGTCATCATGCAGCACCAATGAACCTTTCTGAATTATGGACAGCTTTAGCCAATATTTGGCAAGTCATTCCCATGGAATGTTTCCAGAAACTTTTTGAATCTATGCCTCGTCATGTCGTAGCCGTTATCAAGGCCAAAGGAGGCCCAACTCGTTACTGGGTAGGTATCCCTAACTCAGGGGCACTTCGGCGTATGATGCACTGTCTGGCCAATTTCAAGGGGAAAAAAAATTTTTCAAAGTTTCAAAGCGCAGTTTATATACTAGTTAATTGTTAAGCCGAAATAGCTTATATTGATACAAGCTCACTTACCAATTAGACAGTCTGGCTTAGATCCTGCATTTGGAAATTTTACTAATCAGTTTAAAAATTTACGAATTTTTAAATTTAAGAATATTGTTACGTAGATCCGAGGGTTCGTGGATTTTATGCAAAACAATCACAAAGAAAATAAACAGTTCTTCAAAAGCGATGCGAATTTATTTACAAAAATCTAATCCTTTAAATACAGGATTCAGCAGCAATATTCACAGAGTAAATCTCCGAAGGTCTTCACACCTTCAACAGTAATCAAACACAATAACCAGTGTTTAAAAATACACGTAAGTAAAGATTATTCACAAGCACAGCCGAGCTAATCGCTAGTCAAAACAATCCTCACTACTCGCTGGTTTAATCCAGACTCATCGCCGTTCAGGCGAGCATCTTTTTATAGGCGCGACAGAAACTTCCAGAAATATAACAGCTCGTGTCATTGAACGTGACACTAGTGGAGAGATCTACTACTTTCTAGAAGATTCCAGAGGGTTCCGAACTCGCCAACATGGTGGTCGCCAAATTGGCCGCCAACTTGGTCGCCAAATTGGCCGCCAACTTGGTCGCCAAAAATGATGCCAACTTGGCTCTAGCGCCAAGATTTCGCCAAGTTCTCATTGAATCACCATTATAACGTAAGGGGCGGCATTGCTTGTGAATGGTACAATTTTAACATGAAATAAACATGACATAGAGTAATATAAATGCATTAAACATCCAAATACAAGTTATTTAAACTATTTACACAAAATTCGTAACAATATTATAAATAATATCATAAATATTTTAATTTTATTTATAAAACAACTGTTGGGATCAATGAAATTTGTTAAAATTAGTATTTTATTTTAATGTAATTAAAGAAGTTTAAATGTGTTAGAGGTATAAATCAAAAATAATTATTATTATAACTGTTTCTTGCGAGATATATTTTTTTTTGTAAATTTTATATATATATATAATTTATAAAATTTTGTATCTTTTCTCATTTAATAACTCTTAACTTTTGTAATAACAATAGTAATAAAAGTTTTAGTTTACCTCTGTTATATATAAAAACTCATTCAAAATTTTTTAATCCAAGTTTTATTAATTCTGTTGTTTTATAAGTAAAATTTAGGTTCTATTTATATTTTTTGGTAATATTTATGTAAGTAGAACCTAAAGTTATATAAAACCTATAGGTTATTTATAAAATAGATAATGTTTCTAGGTTATATATTTAAAAATTATAATAATTAAAATAAAATAAAAAATATTTGAAGGCATAGGATCAAAGTTGAAGTGACCAGTTGACAAGTGAGCTTGTTATCAATCAAGTTGTTCCTATGTGATAATTAACATAATTAAGTGACTTTATTTTTTAAGGCTTTTTTCCTTAGAAATGGCCAGCCAGTGCACTTTACTACTTTTATAAATGGACATTCTCTAGGAGTGTGTGCTTATTACCCTACTTATCATCCTAGACTGAATTTCACAAGATATACCCTCCTTTTATTTGAGTAATTTTTATGATTTTGCTAATTTATGCAAATTATTTTAGTTTTATTATTTTTGCTAACTTTTCAGACTTAGTTATTATTATTTAAATTTCATTGGTTGCTCTTTGTTTGTATTAGTGAAATTTGTTATCTAATTTTTAAAAATCGAAATTTTTTCTTAAGTAGTTCCTTTTTAATCAAAGGAGTTGCTTGCATTTTATTGCATACTTCTAAACCTAATCTAGCATTTGATGTGTGTTCCACTAATGTATATTCATTTGTATTATAATAACATCCTTTTTTGTATAAGAACTTAAGAGTTTAGAATCCTTTGAATAGCTTTTTATCTAATAAAATCTTTTATTTATTTGCTTGATTTTTTTTTTGTCTTATAAATATGAATAATTTTTACATCATTTTCAATTTTAATTTATTTATACCTAAAGATTATGTAATATTTTGTAAAAAATACTGTATCTGTTTTTGCTTATTTTTTTCTTAAGTTCTTCAGACATTTGTATAAAGATACATAGTAATGTGCATATATTTTCAAATTAATCTAGCCTATATTCCTTCAAAGATGTTTAACATATATGAAACATCGTATGTCAAGAACTCATTCAAAAAGGTATGAAATATTTCATTTTATATATTATGCTTTCTAGTAATTTTGCTTTAATTGAACTGTGAGTATGGTTGAAATTTATTAATTTGATAATTTTTTTTTCAGATTTATGAATTACTCACAGTTTATAATACATAAATATATAGATTTAACTCCTTTAATAATCTTTTAAAATATGACCAATTTAGACAGTGGCAAAATGGGCTTGTAAAAAGTGTCTTATGTGGTACTCTTTATCAGCTATCATTTTTTGTATATTAAGGTATTATTTATTATACATTAATTAAACTACAATATCATCCAAACTGAAAGGATGGATATTTATTATTTTTTTTTATTACTTTTATAATCAATTTGTCATGAAATGTAAAAAAGTGATAGAAAATTAAATAGTCCAACCCAGCTCAATAAATTAAAACTGCAATAAACATAAAAAGTCATACAAAACAAGCACCTAAGTATCCTTTAAAAATAACTCATAAGTAAGAATACTTTAAACAGTGAAACAGAACATTTGGTGTCATCTGGGCCAAGAAATTCTTTGGCAATTGTACATTCCTGTCATTTGGTATTTTTTGATGGGTGTGCAATGGGAATTTCATCTCACCTATGGGCCCCAAAAGAGTAAATTCGGCCGTATATATTGCTATACTCAGGTAGATGAGCATACTATGCTGTAACCCCTTCCCATCCCTGCCTTTTTACCTAGCTGACAAATTTGTTGAGTCATGGGTTCAAGTTCAGGTGCCACAAAAGACACATGAAGATGGAACTGATGTTGAATGTATCAAGGTAAGTCCTCATGTTAGTGTGATGTGAAAGTTTGGAGTGTGAGGTACCAGCTCAAATGTCATCCTTGTTACTTGACTGTAGTTTAAAATCACAGGATCCATTGCTAATAATCTCTGTGTACCTTCGCAATGCAGCATTAATAAAAATGAATTCGTCCCTGCCTTTTTAATATCTATTTAGTTAATTTTAAAATAACACTTTTCAAATTTTGATACACAGTCCTGATTTGCTCCATCATCAAATAAAGAAACCATAAAAATATTTGGGTAAGTATTTCATTCTACTTTTAACAAAAAGAGAGGGGGATACCATTTAAAGCTCTATATCCTTATTACTGCTGGCTTATATATAACAGTATTAATGGTTCACAAAAGGAATTTTTAATTTACAGAAATAATTTTCTAGTCTTATACTCATTTTTATTCCACCCAACAAATTTCTAATTTTTAAAGCCTACACTTTAGATTTTGTGCACAATTTAAAATATTCTGCACAATATTTTATCACATTTAGGGATTTAAGAGATTGATTCTGTATAAAGTATGTTAAAATAGCATCTTGAAAATTTGATGATATAAAGCTTTCTCTCTCTACACAACTTTTATTAAATATGTTTATAGCAATAGATTGATACTTATTTTTGAATTCTAAAAATGTAAACCCATAAATATATACCAGTTATTAAATGCAATTATGGAATAAAAGGAAAACTGCAAACATTATTTTTTAGATATTGGGCACTTAAAAGTTTTTTCTTTTTTAAAAGAATAACTCTGAGGTTAATTATATTGAACTTAATGAATATCATAAACTACATGTATGGAACTGATTGATTTTAGCTTCCTGTTAACAGGGGTTTTTTTTGGAGGGGGCATTTAAATTTTTTAAATACTTAGTTGATAATTCAATTTTATTTAAGCTTTATTTTTTAATATATTATTGTTTGCTTTGTATTTTTTGTCAAGTTCTGAATAAATTTTATTTTACAGAAAAATATTTAAAGTCAATAGTGTTTTAGAAAAAGTTACTGCTCATCAAAGAGCTTTAGATTCTGAAAGGTAAGAATTATTTTATCATGAATATTTTAAAGGAATAAAAATATATTTTACCCTTTTTTTTATGGGTACTTTAAAACTTTTTCATATTTTATTTCAGGCCTTCCGGTCATTTAATAATTACATTTACCGGGTATTATGACAAATTAAATAAAGGTATTGTATTACTTAATACTTTTCTGGCTATTGTGTCAAATTGAATGAATATTTTTCAGGATTAAATTTTAATTAACTAGTGAAGTATTGGAAAAATTTTGACATTTTTTCCTTTCTGTTTGTGAAACATAAATGTGATTTTCATGTGCAGTTTTTAAATTGCTTATTGTTTTTGTTTTGTTTTTTACTTGTAGGAAAAAGATTCTGTACATATTTAGAATGTGAATTCTTATTACAGAGTAATTATACAAGTCTTTTAATGAATATGTGGCTTTGACTTTTACAATTTAACTTGCATTTTGTTGAAATTTGAATTAGATGCCTGAAGAAATGTTAAATATATAAGGCAGAAATTTTGAAAACAATCAACAGAATAAGCATGCTTTTACAGTATGAAACCATACTGATTTAAAATGCAAGAGGTAGAAATAATGAAGTATTTTCAGAAATAAATTCATATATATCATCAAATAACTTACTTTTACATTTAATTTCAATTATTTCATAATTTAATATAATTTTAATTTGCTTGAACTATATATCATCAGTCTAAAGCCTGTAATGAATTTAAGTTTTCAGTGTATTAAAGTTACTTCTTAGAGATCTAGTTACTTCTTTTACTGAAAAGAATGTGTATTTGAAGATTTTTTTAAAAAAATTCTATTATATTGCATTTATTATTTTGTGTTTCAAGTTTTCTTAAATAAAATTCAACATTGTCATTATTGCTTTTTTTATATACTAAATTATATTTGAATAAGTATTCTCCCCCTGTAAATTATGCACCTTTTTTTAAATTCAGGTATTGGCGACACAGTTTGTGTAGAAGCTACACTTTTGAAGATATGTCACAAGAAAAGAAAGGATGTATCATCACCTGTTATGCAAATATCTGGTACACATTTTTTCTATTTGCAAATTTTACATCCTGTTCCTTTTGTAACTATTATTTAAAATAAAACTAATATTTTAAAATTTTCTTAGTATGTGTGTATAATTTGAAAATGATTACTTTTTTTTATGGTTAAATTGTGAATCTTTTTTCAGGTTTCAAGCTGCTGAGTTATTTTTATCAAAGTTAAAAATGTATTTCAATAAATTTTGTAGGATGTCTAAAATAACAACAGGAAAAAACACATTTGTAAATATTGAATTGGATCGAATTAATATATATATTATTTATGATAATTTTTTGGTGCATTTTAAATTTAGTATTGTATAATGTTACAAAATTGTTTTGGTTTTTAAAATTAATTCACTTATGAATTATTATTCATATGTGATCCAGTGTTGTTAAACTTCGACTTTTCTATCTTATTTGTCCCAAACTTTCTACACCTTAAAACTCCCTTTTGTTTCATTTGTTATTCACTTAGAATTTCATCAAATATACTATATTTATTTTTAAAAAAAGTGTGATTTATGTTTAGCATTTTCAAATACTCCTAATAAGAACTTCAATACTTTATTTTATTTTTTCACTCTATAATCAGAATACAGAGTGGTTGTCATTATCATTAAAAAAAAATTTTAGAACAAACTTGTTGCCATCATGTATGATAAAACAAGTTTTAACATTAAGTGCACACAAAATGACATCAGATTATGGAAAGAGCTCTTGTTGTACTGAACAGGATTAGGGAGAAATATAAAATGGCAGACTGTTTCAAATTTTTTTTTTTTGTTTATTTATAGCATACTTAATAAACTATGATCCAAGGTATTGTTTTCCTATCTAAATTTCTCATTGTTACAATGGAATGTTTTAACTTTATAGAATGAAAATATTTCTTAAATCTATATTTTATTGTTTTAATGAATGCAGACTTTAATAATGGAATAACTTTTTCTAAAAAGTATAAACATTTTGTTCATGTTAAAACAATGGTGTTTTTGTTCTTTCTAACATAAATTAAATGTAAAATTAAACTCTTGTAGATTTGTGTGTGTGTGTTGGTTGTTTATATGTGCTTTTACTTTAATAATATCTGTAATTATATTACTCGAAATCTTGACACAATATTTTTCTTCCTTTTTAGTGGGCAAGTGTGATGTACACAGAAATCCTGATGTTACAAACCCTCCTGCCAAAGTCACTGCCATTTCTGTTCCAAATGACAATTTTAACCTCAGTAATGGTCATCTAGTCAAGTCTTATGTGCTGTTGTTACGTGTTACATGTCCTGTTAATAAAATGAAAGTGAATGGATATTGTAATGGTGACATCTCTGATATTTGTGAGTATATATGTACTGTTATACTATCACATTAAAAAAAATAGCGCAGTTTAGCCAGGATTGGCTCTTGCACCATAAAACCAAACATCCACTCACTCATTGTGTAAAATATAGTAGTACAATAAACATTTTTTTTTTTTATTCTGAATATCATATGTTATTATTCAGGATTGACTCCTACTAAATATTAAGAGCAAATTATGTTCATTTATTGTACAATCCCCCCCCCCTGTAATGGGGGGGTGAAATTATTCTTTTATTTAGTTTTTCCTTTATTATTCATATTCATATAATCTATTATTGCTGTTGCCATGAAAAGTAAATAAAACAGAGAATAATTAGAATTTTTTCTATTTTAAAAAGAATTCTTCATTCATATTGAATGATTGAAGTATTTTATAATAAAATTGAAAGCAGATTAGTTCATGTGTATGCTACAGTGAGCTCCATTCATTTCCTTTTGCTGATCAATTCGCAAGGATGACAGTTCTGATAATTTTATAGCATTAGCTTTTTTTATACATTATCTTGAATTTATTTCTCTATAATTATTTCCTTGAGTATGATGTTTATCCACTTTTTAGATTTTACCTGTATAAAATCACAATCCATTATAAATAATTTTTTGAAGAAAATAGTGAACATAAAGATATAATTGAGTTTTCAAGATTACAATTTAAAGTAGTTTTACGATATGTGTTTTTATTTTTATAAAAATGTTAAATTTTTAGAAGATTTATATGAAATGGTGTCATAAAAGAGAAATACTCAATTTTATTACTCTTTTTTGAAAAGTGGATGAACCTGCCCAAAAGAAGAGGAAGAGCATGAAGAACAACACCCCAGAAGATATTCGTTACTATGGAGCGGAATTGGTTGTATATGATAAACACCAAAGATGTTTGCTGACTGATGGAGAGTACCAATTGGTTCTTCAAGACTTGGGCCAAAGACATTCTCCTAAAAAGCTTTCCTCTTGGGAAACCTTTCCCGAAGGCAAAGAGAAGGTATCGAACACAAATATGACTTTACCGCAATTTGAGGTAAACTTCAATATGTGAATAATAGGCTATGTGTGTTGATTTTAAGGTTAAGTATTATTTAAGTTATGCATATATAGGTGTTATGTAAAAAGAATTCTGGCAAAGACTTTCTATTATAAGACATTTAAAAAAACATGGCTTGAATAATATTAAAATTTTACATCGCGTTTAGTAGCATTAAAAGTTCCTTTCTATTCAAAGAGTGTTATTAAATATGAAACATAGTTTTTATGTATAATTTCTAAAAAAAGTATAATGAACGGAAAAATTTCTATTCATTTTGAAAATGTGGATTAATTTGATAAATTTAGTTGGTTGATTGTTAGTGTAACTTGATTTTATTAATACGGCTCATTGAAAAGTTTGATTAATTGCATTTATTAAAATGTATGATATATCCATATTTTATGCTTTTTAATGTGCACTTATTTCTATGTTTAATTACAAATAATTAAAAGGAAATATTATATATCTGATCTTATGTCATTATTTTACTTTTAACATTTTCGTTGTAAAAAATATCTTGTTATACCTGTTACAAAACATAAATTGTATTTTCTCTTAATGGTTTCTTTTGTCATTTCCTGTTGTTTTTCCCTCATGATATTTTATTCATTAAGTTTTAAGTTTATTGGTACTTAGCATAAACATGAACCGTATACAAATTTGGTGGTGTATTGGGGAGTGGGAGTCATAAATAAGTAAATCCTTCCCAACTATTGTCAAGGTCATTGTATTGCATTTCAACCTTAGGAATAGTTTTACAGATAGCAGCACAATGCGATTTTATAATTTTGAAAGGCATATATATACGCCAGGAGCAGTTAAAGCACTGACTGTTAAGGAGAACAATTGGTAGTCAAGGTCTGTAGTTACTAAATTTCTAATTACAGTATTGATGCAAATTTAGCAATAATATTACATTTCAACAGTGGTATTAATTTTCTGTGGGACTTTTAATTTGTCATGGAAAAGAAATAACATTCCCCTGCATTGATACGTACTTAAAATGTTTAATGATAATAGATTTTGTTGTTCTATCAACTAATTTTCTATAGCATTTTTGTTCTTTCTAATCTCTTTAAATGGCAGATCTTAACTATACCCTAAGTTGAGATCCTGGTTGCTTAAAATGACTTAGTAGTAGCTTTGTTATTTAGATGTTTTTGAAATGTGTATTTGGAGTC
The DNA here is from genome assembly GCA_019973955.1 of Trichonephila inaurata madagascariensis. Lineage (NCBI taxonomy): Eukaryota > Metazoa > Arthropoda > Arachnida > Araneae > Nephilidae > Trichonephila > Trichonephila inaurata. The sequence goes on from BMAV01027589.1 coordinate 287,196, forward strand.
TGGTACATCTTCTTCATTATCTGATACTTGTTCACCTAAAACATCTTTAACACTTGTCTTCTTTTGTTCCATCCCTCCCCCTTTTTTGGCTATTCTTTTTTCATTAATTTATGATATAACAAACTGATAAAATATGCTTTCATTTTATTTAACCACCCATTTAGTCAACACTCAAGTAGATTAAATTCCCTGGAAATTTTTGCTTATTTTGCACCTTTTGCATTATTTTTGTCTTGAAAATCATAAAAGAAAAATCAGTAACTCTTAAATTTGACTTATATGAACTGATTAACCATACAGCAAGAAGAACCATACAGCAGAATAGGGTGATCAAGATATGTATTATATGTAGAAGAAAAAGGGGGTATTAACATCTAATTACAAATGGTCTTTTGTCATTCATCTGAACAAAGGATTTATCTAAATTTCATAAAAGGAAAAATAAGTATGCTGTCACAATATCTAAAGTATATGAATGATTGCTCATGCAAGAGAACCATACTAAAACTGCATGTTACTAAACCATATGTGGCGGTTTGCTTCTCAGTAATCCCTAAAGGGAAATATGTGTGAACCTTCCCTAACCGATGGAGAGTTCAATCAGTCTGTAAACAACCCCCAAAATCGATGGGTGTGCCTACCACAAAATAGTAGTTTTCAATTTATATTTAATTGTTTGTATGTCATCATAATAAATTTTTTAAAAAAACTGGAAAACAAGGACTGATATCATGAATATGCAACACCATATGTTAACTGGGCCCAGCTGTGTGTGTATACACACATTGTATCATTTAAAATGTGCTTATGCTCACATTGTATTCATGTGAATTTAATTGTGGGTGTATCAATTCTTTCTTATCTGATTGAATTTACTTTAGTTTGCCCCTCTGTAGTTAGAATTACTTATAAGAATATATTTAACTTTACTTGAAATGTGGTACTTATTGTTCAAAACTAAAAAGTTAAATTTCTTTAAAAAGTTATATATATTTGTATAGTCCATATTTGGAGTTCTGATTTTGTTGATAAATATTGATATTTTCCGTACTGTAATCCAAAATTTTGGCTTGCATTAACAAGTGATCAAAAAAATTTCTCTTAAAAATGTTATTCTTAAATATAATCTTAACAGAATAGAAAGGGGGTGGATAATATTCCTTTTTATTATTTTAAATACATTGTAATAAGGTAATACATATTGTCATATTGTGCATCTCATAGAGGAAAAATAATCTGTGACTTTTTCTCTTTAGTTACTCATTCAGAATAAAATTTTGATCAAGTAGGTTTACCATCCAATTTATATAAATATGACAAATTAACTCAAATCTAAAGTAATGTTTTGTTGATTTTTCTCCCTTTTTGTTAATACTGTTGATCTCGTTTTGCTTTGCATAATTTGATTAAAAAATATGTTTAGTTTTGTTCTTATAATGAATTTTCTTGTATACAGTACCTAGTTTATTAATAAGAAATTACAGCACTGATCCACCAGAATACAATTATGTATGTTAAGTTGTTATTTGTATAAAATAATGAGATAAAAATTAAGAGTAAGATAGTTTTTATAGAAATTGATAACTATTTGTCAGTCAAAATTCCAATGTTACTGAATTCACCTATTCTTGTTGCATTGGAAGCAATTCATTTGTACAGTTTACTGAATTTGTTATGCTTTCCTTTGTAATTTCCCCCTGCTTTTCTAGGCTATAAACTTTATTGATGTATTTGGGAAAGGCCCTTTAGTAACATTTCATCTTCAATGGCGAGACAATTTAGTGAATGGAATTGTTGATCGTCCACAGCCTTCTTCTAAATTAGACGATCTCTTTTCTCCCAATGGATTAGGAGGTAAGTTGGTGTATATGTACTTTTCCAACAGCAACAAAAAGCCAGGTCGATAAATTTTTTGCAGTTTTGTGTAAACATGTTTTGTTTTATTTATATACCTCTAATTATTTAAATACTAATTCATTCTAATATTGTAAAAACTTATGAAAAATGTTTTTGAGTAGAATTCTTAAAATCCCATTGTGCTTTTAAGGCTTTTTTTTTAAATATTGCATTCTTTTCATATACTAAACTTTTTTTTTGGAAAAAAAATGTATACCACAACAATTAAAAGTGGTATTTTATATTAATGACAATTTATTTATTAGATATATTACTTAACTTTTTTTTTCTGAAGCTTATGTATGTGCATACAAATCTAAATTGATGATCTTTTTGATGCCCTTTTATGTTTTTAACATAGCGGTTGTGCCAAAAGTTTGTTTAAACTTTAAAGATTCATAAAAAAGAAAGAAATGATGATAAAGAAATGTGGTTTGCAATAGAAGGCTTACAAGGAAGTCGAAATTTTTTTAGCAGCAAAAATATTTCTAATCGTGCCCACATTAAATCAAAGAGAGTGTTATCTGTAATCTTCATGCAGAATGGTGCACCTCCATGTGTCAATCCATTAAAATGATTCTTATTAACTACCTTTGGGGAGGACAGAGTGATTGGTAGAGGATGGAAGATTGCATGGTCACCTTAGTTGTGATCGGACAAGGTCCTGGAGGTATGTTGAACAATTATTGGAAAAATGAATTAATGAGATGTACTTTTGCCCTGTACATTGTGTTTCAAATTGTCAGCACCCTCTACCAGTGATATTTTTAACTAAAAATATTTTTGTTGCTTAAAAAATCCAACTGTTTTGTGATTAATTTCTTGCAAACTCACTTCTTTTTCATTATTTCTTCCTTTTTTATAAATTTTTAAACGAATTTTTGGTGCACCTTGTATATAAATGTTGTTAATCCTTTGATATACATTGGGCTATAATATTTGTTAGTAAAAGAACAGGTCCTATAAGAACAAGATTATGTTAACTATATTTTAAGCTTTTGGGTAAAGATGCTTTAATGAGCATTAGAACAATTTAATTAGTACTAATATTGCTTGTGTTTCATACAACATATTTAAATAAAGAAAATTTGTAATAGTAATTTCCAAATTAATAATTTCTTTAAGCACAATTTATTCTTTCAGTATTATTATCATTATAGTAAATGGTTTATAATATGAATGTTTTTTGTCTTGATATATTTTTTGTTAAAATGAAAAGTTTTAATTTTCTTTAAAGATATGAATCCAGAATATCCAATTCAAGAAAGAATGAACAAAATGCGAATTTTTTACCAGTTCCTTTATAATAATAATACGAGACAACAGACAGAAGCACGTGATGATTTTCAATGCCCTTGGTGTCGTGTTAATTGCATAGAGTTGTATTGTCTACTCAAACATCTCAAGCTCTGCCACAGTCGATTTTGTTTCAACTACGTTGTAAGTTTCAACTTGCTTGAAATGTTTGAGTTTTGATTTTTATATTATTTATATATTAATTTCTCAAAATCACACATTGGATTGTAATTACAATATTTGTCTTTATTATTTTTATTTATGTGGATTAATGTTGTTTAAGCATAAAGACTACCTTCTTTTGTCTTAAAGAATGCAATGCTTATTATGTCAAAAGTAATGTGCCATTTTTTATGGTTTATTCATTAGATACACAAGTGCATTTTGTCTTCAATTTTTTTTTTATAGAAATTAGGAATTTTGATATTGCCTAAATTTATATTTAAAAATAAATAATTTTGTTAATGTAATTCAATCTTTATTGGGGTTTCTGTTTTTTTTATTAAATATTTTTAAATGTTTAATTATAGTTGAAAAAATAAATTAGTAGACAAGGGTTTATTGAAAATAAATTGTGCTTTGATTTATAATTTAATTGATTTGTATGATAATAAAACCTGTCATATAATGTGAAATTGTTTGGACACATTCCATTCATATGTTCCAAAGGAAATTTTAGCATTTTAGAGTAATTTCAATAAAAAAAATTAACCTAGTTAATTGTGTTTTTATTTTCTACTAATTTATCTAAGGTTATTCAAATTGTTATGTTTCTCTTTTTAAAATAAAAATGCCCGTTATTTAGACTCTTCCATATCAAAGTAAAAGACTTTTACCTTACGAACAGAACAATTTCAGTATGGCCAGTTGAATGTATGGGGTAATGAGATCGGCTCGATCCCTTTCAATTCTATGGCAACGTTAGTTCTCTAGTTATGTATGCAAATGTGTTTTAATAACTAGTGGACTTAGTAAGAAACCTCGGTCTGTCCCTTATCATTGGCCACCGTCATAATTTGGCTAGCGTCTATTATAAAACATTTTTAGACAAACAAAACATTTACATACATAACTAGGCTAACATTTCATTATTGAAAGGATCGTTCAAACTCATTACTTACAGTTCAACAGCCCATCACTGAAGATTGTTCGTACAAAGAAATCTAGTATATGTTTTAATATAAAAAAACATTGAAATCTTTTAAAATAAATTAACCATTTATTACCATATTACTAATTAAAATGTAATAATTCCTTATGTATTTGCAGTAATTCTCAGCTTTAATTGCTAAAAAGAAATTTATGAACTTAGCAAATTATTAAATATTTCTCAGACTTAAGGCTAATGAAAGGGAATACTTTTTATGTAAATATTGTCATTATGAAATACTTAACAAAAATTTGGTTGCTTTTATAGTGTTTAACTTTCATTTTTGAAAACAGTTCAATCTTTTATTATCTTTGTTTTTTCAGCCTCATCCTAAAGGTGCTCGAATAGATGTTTCCATTAATGAATCTTATGATGGCTCCTATGTAGGAAACCCTAACGATCTGCATTCAACTGGTTTTGCATTTAGTCGTACTGGTCCAGCTCGGCGTAATCCTGTTACACATGTCATGGTGTGCCGGTAAGCTTCTTTTTGTTGTATATCTATTATGTATGTATATATATATATATTTATATATAATTGTTACTTATTGAAAGTAATCTTTTTTTTTTCTTAAGTCCCAAAAGGCCAACTCCAAGTCTATCTGAATTTTTGGAGCCTGATGACACTGAAGCAGATGGCCCTCGCTCTTACATTTCTGGTCACAATCGGTATGTTGAATAGTACAATTATATATATTTTCAAAATAAAAACTTTTGTTGTTTTCTTTTAATGCAAGGATACAAGTCAGTTTGTTTTTTCACTGATGCTTTGTTTAAATTTGAAGAGCATTTTTCTTCACATTTACTGTCAAAGCAAAATTTTTGTTTAAAAATATAAATGCAGTTTGTATTTAAAGATAATCATGACTTTGTGTGTGTTTCAAATATAAATTTTTATACATTACCTATTTTATAATAGATTTTTTTGTCATTTTTCCTGTTCACTTTCCTTGAAGTATTGTATATGATAATTCACAAATATTTTTTTAAAGCAAAATTTATAGAAGCATTGAAAATGGCCTAATGTTTGGTCAGTAACCATGTATTTCTTGCACAGTAACTAAAAGCATTACACATTCTAAGAGCAATGTAACTTCATACTTTTTAAGATATTATCTTTGAATAATTCTTTGTTGAACATGACAATTAAAAAAGTAAGACAAAGTTATTGAATTAAATGTTTTGTAAGCATTATTTGGCATTACATTTCACTCAACTATGAAAATATTAATGTTTTTCCTTTTGAATTTCTTCCTATAGCTTGTATTACCATACTGTCACATGTCTGTCAGTGAGGCCCCAAGAAATAGACATTGATAGTGAATCGGAAAATGATCCACAATGGTTAAGAATAAAAACGCAACATGTAAGTATATTATTTAAATAAAATGTGTTAGGATCAATTTATTGATATTTGTATTTGTAATTTTTCTAAATTTTATTTAAAATGTTTATTTACGACTCTTCAGAATTAAAACCATAATGATACACTTTCAGGATAATAAAGAATTTTCCTTTTAATGTCAGTTATAAAAAATAGTGAGCTGATTGACTTAGAAAATATTCAGTTTAAAAAATTATATATGCAGTTAGGAATTATGGAAACATTGAAGTAATTAAATTTCTTTTTATAATCAGATGATTGATGAGTTTACTGATGTTAATGAAGGAGAGAAAGAGTTAATGAAAATGTGGAACCTTCACATTATGAAACATGGGTAAGAAATCAATAAAATTTTTTTGAACTTTTTGGCATGATTATAAGTAGTTGAATATAATTTATAAAAATGAGTAACATGTTTCTTCTCCTGTCAAAACTTTTGCAGACATGTCTTAATAATTTTAACTTCCTTTTAGAATGGTAAATTTAATACATTTTGAAATAATAATATGGGTTTATCATTCCTATTAAAACTAACATTATAATAACCCATAAGATATATGTTCGATTTTAATATATATAAGTTTTCCCTTCTTAGCTTATTATGAATATTGTTTCTAATAATTTCAACATAATTAAATATGTTATGTATAAGAATTATTTATAAATCCTAGAAAATATTCTTAAGAAGTGCTTCCTTAAACAATTTTTATGAAGTTATTTGTAAGAGTAAATTATTATTCTTTGACGGATGCATGACGTTATGTATAGCTATATTATTGTAATTCTGAAAGTGATATGTGTAATCATCATTATTTTGCTTACTACAACAAAATTAATGAAGTAAAATCTGAGATTAATACTTTTGTTTTATAGAAAATGATCTGAAAAGCCAATTAAAAATAAGAACTTTGTTAATTCTTCCAGGGTATCTGTTAAAAAAACTAATAAAGGCATTTCCTCCCTTCTAGAATGTATTTTGTGGTTGAATGGCTTTCAATTAAATGAAAGATCTATGTAATCGACATGCACATTCTTATGGAGTAAAACCAAAATTTAATTTTGGAACTCTTGTAAATACAATAGATCCTTTTTAACTGAAAAAAAATTAACATACATATGTTGCCCAAATGATTCTATGTGTATGATTTAAAGTTCACCCACACGTAGAACTGAGCGTATTGAATCCATAGTCGTAATATCACGCGAGACAACTGAAACATACAGTTACTGCCAAAGTGTAATATCCTGATCTTCATTCCCTTCATTGGCCCGAGTGGAGGGTTTGTTCGAACCGTGGCTTTTCCTTGTCACGAGTTGAGCCCAGTACCACTAAAGACCGCCGGTGGGCAGCGTGCCCTTAAAACTGTCGAGAGCTGAAAACGTCCTCCCGTTGGTGTATGTGGTGTTAGGAGAGGGGGTGCCAGCTCAGGTGTGATCCATGGTTCAAAATTATGTGGTCCGTGCCAAAACCCTCAGCCTAAACAGTGCGGCGTTAATATTCAATCATTCCCCTTCATGATCCGTAAGTAGGTTCTCAAGCCATTCCGGACATATCTTCTCAAATATGTTTTTAGACCCTTTTAGATTTGTCTTTGTGCTACTATTTTTTGGGGCTTTTTAAAATTTGGCAATTTAGTGACTAAATGCTATAGGTAGTGTTACTTTTAAATATATAAAATTTATTCTGTAATATTTCAAACATGTAATAAAAACAATTGTTTACTGAATATCTTGTCATTTATGTATGAGTTATTAAGAGAAGTTGTTATTATGACAGTGTTTATACAAAATTGTAAATCTTCAGATAATTTTATTTAATTTTTTTTTTATTGTAAAGTTTGTATAATTTTTTGGGAACTAATTTGCGCCAAACAAAAGTTGTTAAATTTTCAAGGAAATGGAATTAATATCATCTAAAATTAATAGGGTTGCTGCGGGGAAAAAACCAATAAAAATCGAACTCTAAAATATGTTAACCCCGGCAACCACATCGCCGGACGATAAAATTATCAAGGTAACCTTATTGTAATGTTATCGACTATCTTGGTGAGCATAAACAACTTGGCGCGTAGCTCTACTATATCAAATTAGCACTATTTTTTGTATGATATTTTCATTTGTAAAATAACAGTTTTCAGAGATATCATTTCATTTAAAATAACAATGGTGTAAAATAGCTAAGTTTAAAACAGCTGTTTTTTTTCCTACTTTCTTCCCTCTTTCAAAGTAGCAAAAATATCAAATTACATGAAATTTTTTGTATGGGTTATAAAGATGATAAATTGCTCATTATCGTATTTTATGTTGTAAAGGTTTTTTATTTTTTCTAAACATTTCTTTTCTTGGTAGATTTGTTGGTGACTGTCAGATTCCTCTTGCCTGCTCCATGTTTATCGAGGAGCATGGGAAAACAATATTGGCTCAGAGATTGTACCGAAACTTCCTTCTACATTTGTGCAACCTTTTCGACTATGGCCTGATCAGTGCCTCTGTTGTGTATCACACTATGCATCAACTCAACCAGATCAGGGACGATAACTCATTTCCATCATAGCATTAATGATCATTAGTTCTTTTTAACCACGGTTTTCTTTTGATTCATGGTCATATTTAGAGGGTCTTAATGTATCTGAAAACCCTGCTGAAGTCTCTATTTTGAAATAATCTTCATGATTTCTTCTGTTCTGATTGTATTAATTTTTTTATTACTTTAGTCCTTCATTTCAGAACAATATTTAAAAAATATTGTCCTGTCTTTAATTTGTGTGTTAAAAAGATAGTTTCTGTTTTTGCTCATTAAAAATAGTTTTTGTAAATAAAATTATATGAACAAGAATTTTGAAATTACATGTAGAATATGAAATTCACACAAACTCTCCTTTATTAAATAATTTGAGTTCTCCTACATTTGTTTATAGAAGATGGGAAGTATATAGTATATTGTGTTTTAAATGCACTTGATCACAATGATTTTAGTTTAAAATAATCACTTCTGAGTACTTGATAATAAAAAAAAAAATACTTGTTAAATTAAGCTGTACAGTTAATTTTTATTAATATTAGATAATATTTTAATTCCAAAAAAAGTTTATTTTTCTCTTTCTAAATTTTAATTTTGATAAGACATCTTGAATTAAAGAACTTCTTAATCATAGAATTTGTAAACATAGTTTAGAAAAGTAATAGTTTTTCATACTACTTATCAGGTAAAGAAGTGCAAATTTAAATGTGGTTTATCTGCATCATTTTCTTTAAGCTGAAAGAATTTGATAATTTTTTTTTGGAAACGTAAAAAAAACTAGCTTATTTTTTTAATTTTTGATAATTTCAATTCTTAATAAAAAAAAATTCTATTAAAAAAATTTCTTTTCAGCATAAGGGTGTGGACTTAGTTTATTGGTATTTTAACTATATACTGATATGTTTTATCTTCAGGAACTGTTCTTTGTTTTGTGGATCTAATATTTATTTTATTATTGCTACAAATCTTTAAATGAATTTTCAATTTTTTTCCTTCTATGTATTTGTTGGGAAAAAATTTTGCGGTTCAGTCGGGAAGATGGACTGAACTGCAAAACCAGTATATAGTTTCAAAATCTGTACATTTTGTCTTAGGTGTGTGATTGTTAAATTGTTCTATGTAAAGAATTTTAGGACAAGTTTTGCTTGCATCTGTAACATAACAGCAGTGATTGAAACTGTTTGTATGTGATGTACGTGTGTATTTTGTTTTCCTTTTACAAAGTAAACCAGCTCATGGAACTGCCATTTCCCCCATTATTTTAATTAATGGCTTGTCTCTGCCAGCCTCTATTGCCTTTTTTGGAGATGTGGAGCAGTATATTTGAAAAGACAAATGCTTCTGAATGTTGCGGGGAAATTTACAAACTCTTGTGTCTTGTATTCATTCAGCTATTACTGCCATCAAACTGTTTGTGATATAAATAGAAAATTGTGAAGTGTTATTTGCTCATGCCTGAACAAAAGTTTATCTTTTCCCCCAGTATATATAATTCAATTGAATTTGATCACTGTTGATACTATGTTTCATTGCAGGTGGTATATTAACTCATACATGGTGGCTTATTAATTTAGAATATGCAATTTCTTAAAATAATTTTCTTATATTTAGATTGAGTTGTTTAATTTGGCTTTGTCAAAAACTAAGCAGAATATATGATTTTATTCATAACATTATTCATATTTTATTTTTGTTCAAATTTTTAAGTCTTATCCTGGGGAAGCCAGCTGCTGATAAACAGTCTCTCCAATTTTCAAATAAGTGTTTGAGAATCTTAAGAGGGAAAAGAAGTCTCTGTATAATTTTTTTTGAACAATTTAAATACTATACATATATAATTAAGAGTATCCTGTTATATATATGTAGTTTTGCATCTTTTTAAATAATTGAAGACTTAGGGAGGACTGTAAATCACATTCCTATATATATAAATGCATATAGATCAATCTTAGTAAATAGTAATGAATATCACCCAACTGTTTGTAATTAAAATATTTGCTTTCAAAATTAAGATATATTGTTTAAATAATACTTCACTAAACATCATAAACTTATAATTATTCCTTTTTTAAAAAAATAATTTATGCTAGCAAATTAGCATACTTTTTAAACTGTTTGTGTTAGGTTGCTTTTAGATTTTAGAATAGTGTGAATGGAGAAGAAAACACATCTATTCATAACAACAATAAAATATATCAAATGTTCATAAATTATTAGATAGACTGAATGATATCTAACTTGAAACATTTTAATTGCTTGATAAACAACATTAATATTTAATAAATTTTGCTTAAGCTTGTACTTAAGAAATTTCTAGACAAGGCCAACTAGTGATATATTCATATTAAATTACCAATAAAGAAACAATTTTTGCAATATTTTTACCAAAAAAGTTCATGTATATCAACCCTAGTTGCTAGGTAATGAAGCTTCTATTTTGAAATTGGATTTCATATAGTGGTTCTTACATAGTTTTGCTATTTTCAGTCCTTGTGAAATTAAAAATCATATTTTATAAAATAATTGTTATATTTTTTCCCCTTTTAAAATTGTTAGGGTAGAAAAGGTACAGCAAATGCATAAGTATTTTATTAAAAAAAAGTGGGAAAATATTATAAGAGTTATTTATAAAACATGTTGAATATTTGTCAAAACGAGTATTATCCATTAATCCTGTTTTTGTATTCTATTTAAACATTATTAAATTTATTTTGGGTATTATTTTTTTTTTGTGAGTGCATCTAATTAAGACCGAATGTAATACATTTTTATAAACGGTATTTTGAAATGGGGTTTTTTATGTACTTTTATTTTATATTGTTTATCTGATCAGATTTCAGGTCTGATATTTGTTAGGAAAATTTGAATGTTTCTGTTTAAGCAAAATTAAATGGCATTTTGATAAGTACTCTTAGCAAATGATTATCATTTATGAATTATGTTTTGTCATTTTTTTGACTCACAAAATATAGTGCAAGAGCAATACACTTCACAAAATACAAACATATATTTATCATAGAATGCTTTTGATTTCTATGAAAAGATGAAATTTTGTACTAAAAAGTTTTTTATGTTTAATGTGGGTAATGCACACATGTAACATAGTATAGGAATTTTTTAACTGGTTTTCTTTTTGTGTTTTACCTTGATAAATGTATGCTTTGTTGATGTAGGATGTTAGGTATCCCATTTTTATCTATGGGGTTAAGGGGACCATATATACTTTGTATTTTTAATTTATGGTCCGTTGTGCACTAAAAAATGTGCTCTAGCATATTAAACTTTCTTGCATAGTTCTGTAGTTTGTAAAATAGATTTTGGTTCATCGTATTTTTTCAGTCTAGAGAACCAGTTATGTATTTAAATCATGGTCTTGCAATGTCAATATTATTCTGTTCTGTTGCTATATGTTAGTTGCTTTTTTCCTCTGCATTATTGTGTTGCTAAATTAAATTTTGTTCAATAAAGTGTTTTTCAGCAATGAATTTTTTTGTTTGTTTTTGGTATTAAATTGTGTACCTAACAAGTTATAATCCATCTTTAAAATTACAGTCATAGTTTTTTTAAAGTATTGATTATTCAAGTAAAATTATGGCCAATTAAAAATAAAAAATTTTGTACTAATTAGCAATATTACAGTATAGGTAATTATTTTCAGCAATATATCGAGAATAAAATTTTGATGTGGGAAAAAAAACATTAAAGAAGTTTTTAAATATTTATTTAAAAAAATATTTCAACAAAGCCAAAAGTCAGCATAACAAAGAATATATATAAACATGCATAAAAAATATATCTATGTACAATGACGTATGTATTTTTCTTTTCCCGTACAACTTCATTTGAAAACAATTACAGAACTAATCATCTTCATCAAGATGGAGATAACACATTAATAATAATTTGCAATAGTTACAAAAAAAGACAAAGTTCTCATAAATTGTAAATATTACAAATGCAAGAAAAATTAGTTTTAATAAATGTTTTTCTCTATTCTGCGATTATTAAATCACAGGTTCTTTTTTTTCTTCTTTTTTATTAATCAAAACTCAAATTTGAAAAAAAAATTTGAAAAAAAAAAATTTAATTTCTGCTATAATAATAATTATTAATTTGAAGAATAGTAGACTGTAAAACTAGAAATTCATTTGACAATGCATAGGGAACTTGTACATGCAAAACACAACAAATGATAATTTTAAACAGTATGATTGTTTCTTGGAAACAAGAGCAAAGCAGACTTCCTAGGAAATCCTAAATGATCTGAATAATTTCAAACTCTTCCATCTGTTCTAGTGAGTCATTTCAATCCTGCTGAACTTATCACCTACAAAAATTGAGATTAATTAATAACAAGTAAAAAACTAAAATAATTATGTTAAAAAAGGAGTAATGCTGTATGGTGACTACATGAGAATGCAAATTTGTAACATAGTACTGGCTACTACAAGGTTGTGGTTATTTGTCAATTATTGCATCACTGCTGATTTTACATTTCTGTAGGCACTAATATTAATTTACATTAAGTTGGATGCTTTTGTTAACATTTAATTTAATGTTATTGTAGTTATTCGTGTGTGAAGACTACTTTATTACCAACAAGGGTTTCTAACTTTATTATGATGGGAACAAAAGTTGGGTTTCTAAAAAAATGAAAATTTAGATATGTACATTGATTAAAGAAATGAATAATATTTATATATTTTCATTGTGATACGCTTGTGTGTGAGAGTATTAAAAAAACCACTTGATAAAAATTAAAAAGAAACACAAAGGGTAATAAATCTGCAATAAAAAGAAATAGTACTTCAATATTGATTTTAATCAGAAAAAGGATCTAGCAACAGCATAGAGATGTAGAACAAGATACTGACATTAAAGTACATGGAATTTGTCAAGACATGAAAAGTGTAGAGAAAACACTGGTTAGTGTTGCCTATTTACCTCAAGATTATTTTCACGCTTTGAAGTGGGCACATATATTATTAGTTTTGTGGACATAGTTGTAGAACATTGAGATCTATATAGCTGTCATTGAAAGAATTTATATATACATTACTAACCTGTTCATAGACAGTCCATGCCATAGCAGCCATTAGCGTTCGTCTTACAACTCTTGGAACCATACCAATAAAAAACCCACTAATACCATGTTCCTGTAAAAGATAAATTTGTTAACATATTTTAATGAAAAAAAGAGACAATTACAATTTCAGTACTTTCAGATGACTCGTTTGTGACAAAAAATATATACATGGGCAATTTCATTACATTACAGATACATATTTATTTTTAGGTATAACTTCCTTAAAACTAAAAACATGATTAATAATTACTTTTCTCATGCAAGTTATTTATGGCTTTAATTGTTTTTTTTAAAATTATGTTACAAACTTCCTTTTTTAATGTTGGAATACAGTGTATTTCAAGCATTACAAAGAATGATTAAGAGAAAAACATTTTTTTCACAATTTAAATAAGTTTTCTTACCTTGAATACTATTGAAACAGCGACAGGTACAGAGTTATATCTTTGAGGATACAACTGCATTTTGGTTTTTATTACATCTGCAGGTTGTGTGATACCAGCAGCTAGTATTCCTGCAAATATTCCGCAACTGAAGTTGATTGGTGCTATTAGGACATGATCATGTAAGGCTGCAAGAGAAAAGAAATTAAATTTCCTCATAAAAAAGGAATGAATAAAACAAATTTAATTGCGTACTGCACAATTAAAAAATAACATTTGTTTCCTCTTTAGAGGATTTTAAATTCAAATATTAATGAAAAAAATTGACTTAAAAATAATTGAACATTGAAGTGCATTATGTAAAATGTAATTTTGCCTTATCTCATTTTGATTTTCAAGGCTATGAATATTTTGTTCTCAATTTTCAACAGTACTTGCAAGATCATAAACTGAATAAAATTCATAAATATTTACTAGCATTAAAACCTTTATTTTAAAGCAAACATTTCATTAACAACTCAGTGGTGCAACAGCCCCTGAGCAGGACCTACTGAGCCCCAAAACATTTTATTAGCAAATATTTTATCTAAACATAGTTATTTGAATTTTTTTTTTTTTTATTTAAAAAAAGAATTTTGATAGTAAAATTACAAAAATAAAAAATACTTACAACAAGGCACCATCTTTTTGGCTTGAGTATAAAACATTAAATAGATTCCTGAGAAAGGGGCATCTCTAAGAAGTGTAGGAATTAAACCAGAAAAAAGACCTGAAAAAGTTGTTCAATAAACAGTTTTTAAAAATGGAGCATTTAATTTAGAATCTAAAGATCTAAAAAATAATTAAATTTTAATATGTGAAAAAATGAAAATGAATACTTGATCTTACCTCTTCTTCCTTCTAGTTTATATATTTTAAATAAGGCTTCAGATAAACTGTTATAGGCATATACTCCACTCTGAAAGAAAAATTCAAAAATTATATGTAGTTCCCTTATTGCCTTGTAACATTACATATAAAATCACAGCAATAAAATACTTTTTTAGCATGATTATGGTCAATAAATTGTATTTAAATTCACGAGAAAAAACAAATTTGGTTATTGTTTTAAATCACATGAACCTTACCTCATATCTTGTTTTTAAGACTGTTACAGGTAATAAGGTTGCTCCAGCGAATGACCGAGCAAGAACTCCAAATGTAATAGATTCAAGTGGAGTTGGATCACCAGAACTAAAATAAAAATTGAAAGAAATCTCTCAGAATTTAAAGGAAAAAATAATTACAATTTTTTTTTAGTGATAGTCGATTTTTTGTGAAATAACTAATTTAAAAAATAATAAAAAAAATACTAGAGACATGAAACGTAATTGAAATATGTACAAAAAATTAATCCAACAAGTGAAAAGTAATGTTAAAGTTGTATAAAATGTCTATGAATTACAATTGCAACAAATAAATCAAACTGAATTTTTCTTTTAAATTACTTATTTAATGATTAAAATTTCTCTCTATAAATATATATTTGAAAAACAAATACATGCTCAACTGAAATATTTAATAAAACCAAATTAATTTTTTCTACTATAGCCTGTAACATGCTAACCTTTAAATTATTAATAGTGAAAACATTATATTACTATATAGCTACTATCTCTATTTCTTTTAAATTTCAAACATGTTTTGTGAATGAGAATCAAAGTAAAACCTTTTAAAAAATTAACATTTGCAAATTTTTTAAAAAATATTCCAAAAGCCAATATTGTAAGTTTATATTAATACAACCACATGGAAATTTTTAATATAAGAATAAAACTTTTTTTTAAAAAGAAATAGGAATCTGATTTTTAAAAATAGATTAAAACAAGATAATTACCCAAAATTTACTTGTAACCAATGCAAGGAGCTGAAATACATTCCAACACCAGGAACACATCTCATGACTGACTAAAAAAATAATATGAGATATAAATAACTTATGAGAGAGAACATAATGAAATGTGCCTCAAAAATTAAATAATTCCTAATAATAATAAAACAAATATAAAAATTAACAATTTTTATTAGTAACAGAATATTAAATTGTCTTATTCGCTTTTATGAAAATTTAGTTTACAACTTAACATTATTTTGGTTTAAGAGCAGTTTGAAATAAAATTTTACTAACAAGACAAAAATTTTAAACAGCTAATACATTTAAGTTATTTTTAAATTCACTAGTTGATTTACTCTTAAAAAACATGTTATGTAAAAGCTACTAAATAATGAATATTTTAAATAAACAATATTAACTTACTGGCAATGTACCACGCCATAATCCAAGCGTTTTTTCATTTTTCAAAACCTGAACAACTAGAGGGTACATGCCTCTTCCCTTAACACTGTAGATTAAAAAAAAAAAAAATTAAGAAATGAATCAACCAAATAATAAAACAAGGAAAATACAATGAATTCCAATTAATTTACAAAATATTAACAACAGAATATCAAACATTAGGATAAATACTATTCTGCAGAAGGAACAAACACTTTTGTCATATTTTAAAAGGACCTTTTGCTTTATAACTTAGAAAAGTTTTTCCTCCATCAATTTTTCCTAGATTTATTTTAATTAACTTTTATTTAAAAGTATAACAATAAAATTCTGCTGATGTATATTTAAAAAAAATTGCTTTTATATCCTAGATTAATTAATCTTATGCACAATTTCAAAGAACAGCTCTTTTCAAGCATTTTGTAAATCTGTCTTTAAATAAGCATTAAATTTGTTAAAATTTAAATTATCCACACTATGCGATAATATCAGAAATTTCTAATAATACAAGATTTAATTTTTCAAATTAGGTACACATTTAATTTCTGTACTCTTCAATAAATCACAGATGCAAAGTACTTCGATAAACATCAGTCAAAAATTGGTTTTTCACACACTGCTTTTATTTATTTCAACAACAAAAATTAACTTTTTACTGTCTTTGTTATTTTAATAAAAATAATTAAGAAATATGTTAATGAATGCATTTAGATGTCCCATTACAGATTTGAATATTTACGTCATCATCTCTATTTTAAAAACTAAATTACTAAAGTATAAATATAACTT
Organism: Trichonephila inaurata madagascariensis; assembly: GCA_019973955.1. Taxonomy (NCBI): domain Eukaryota; kingdom Metazoa; phylum Arthropoda; class Arachnida; order Araneae; family Nephilidae; genus Trichonephila; species Trichonephila inaurata. The sequence continues at coordinate 304,015 of BMAV01027589.1, forward strand.
TAACTTATAACTTTTTATAAGGAGGAACAAACACTTTTGTCTTATATTTTAAAAGGCACTTTTGCTTTAAAACTGTGTGATTGTATCTGTAATTCTTCAATAAATCACAGATACAATGTATTTATTTCTTTATTACAACAACAACAAAATTAACTTTTTACTGTCTTTATTATTTTGATAAAAATAATTAATAAATATGTTAATGAATGCATTTAGATATCACATTACTTCTTTGAACAGTTTGCTAAAAACTAAATTACTAAAAAAATTTAAATAACCTTAACTTGTAACTTTTTATAAGAATTTACAAGTAAATTTGTAATAAAGTACCAAAACATATATTACTCCAATACATCACCATATTATTAACAAAAAAAGCAATCTATCTTAATATTTCAGAATTTATCATTTATGAAATAATTGTTAATATTTACCCATTCTTAGATGCATTCTGAAGTCGTGTCTTGATCAAATCTAATGGTTGAAAAAGAAGAGTTGAACAAGTTCCACTGACTGAGCCAGCCAAAAATGATTTCACAAATGGGTACTAAACAAAAGAGTAATAAATTAGTTAGAATTGAATGTATAAAGATGCAAGTGATTTAGAAAAAGTTTTCAGCAGCATTAGAAAACAAACAAAATCAAGCACAGGCACAGATTCAAGCATCATAAAAATGACCATATGGAACTTACAGTTTGTATGATTTCCATGGTGGAGCTGTTACCAATGAGCTCGCTGTCATCGATATGGCACATTTAGTCGAGCTGCAAGATAAAAAGGGATCCATTGAATGACGTCATCAATCACCTATTGATGTCACACATGCGATATAATGTCAATTTTATTAACTGATAAGAAAAATTTCTGTATTAATCTTAGTTCATCGGGATTAACTCACTGAATCAGAAGCAAATATTATTCTAAGTTGGAATGATCTTTTAGCTTGAATAATACAAAACTTAAGCTAATTTTAAAAACGAAGTAATCATTTTAGGGGGCAAAAATGCATATATTAGGTGTTACATACTTTTATTTCCCCAACTTTTCATTCGTTTTAAACCGGAAATCGGTTTCGAAATGTTCAAATGTTTTTCAAAGCAAAATTTTATTCCAAAACTCATAATTAATATCAAAGACCCAAAGGGAAATCACACAAAGCTCTTATTGATTTTGATGTTTTCACAAAATGTGTGATTTAGTTGTTCACAGCTAAATCTACAATTATACGCCGAAAAGTGCGTATAATACGAAGTTTGTTTACATTGATCACGAAGGGCACATGTAGGAAACGGAAGAGCAGACGACTATGAGGAAGGATTCTTCTTCTTCTGTTATTTTCAGTAAAATAATTTGAAATTCTTGGGAAAATATTCAAAAGAGTAATAAGTTTATTTTAAAAATATTTAATGGAAAATGAATAATATTATTAATTTATTGAAGCTAGATGAACAAAGATAATTCATATATATTCAATTTTTCAATAAAATCATGTGATCAAAGTAATGACGATTGCTTGGCAACCAATACTGCTTATAAAATTGCAAGATTTATACATAAAAATATGCATTTTTTTCTTTTCTAAGAACAGGCATCACAATATATCATATTTATTAGTAAAATAATTAGACTGATAATTCTTGGACATAGATTTTGAACAAATATATATTTAAATAAGCATGTATTCGACTTAGCAAATATCTATAAAAAATATTTAAAAAAAAACTTATTGAAAATACATGACATCTATTGTTCCATTCTACTTTGATCTCAGAATGCTCAGCAAATGATTACCGAGAAAGGCTGAATAACATGTAATTCAACTGATGCTTAAGTTGAAGTGTCTCATTTTATTTTGAATTTAAAATGAAAAATACACAAATGTGAACGAATTTCCTCCATTACAATAGTATAATGAAGCCCCCCTTTTTTTTCTTTTGAAACATTAAAGCCTTTCATAGTTTGAAAACTTCTTTGCTCTTAATTGTTGAGTAAGCAGCTCAGCAAGATAATTTATGTATTGTTAAAACAAGATAATTTATGCATTCTTAAGATTTAAAGTATTACTAAATATAAAGACTTTTTGAAATTATGATTATAAATGCTATATATGTAGGTAACTATATAAAATACATTAATAACAGAGAAAAATGACAATCATAGGTTAAAACAGTGCTTCTCAAACTTTCAATATTTGCGACCCAATATTCAATCATAATTTTCAACGTGTCCCTCTCCTCTCCATACAATAATAATGTATTGAATTCAATAATACCATATTTTGACGCTGAAGATACAACACGATTTTGGCCTCTTAAGTACCACTGTCGTATATAAACGTCTCGCTCACCCAAAGCGTTGATTAACCCGGACGTATATATACGTCTCTCTTAAGTGTATTGTTATCCATAAAATTATTCCGAAGGTTTTAGATTGAAATAAAAGAACATTAACAGTATTTGCGAAGGATTTGCTTATTTTTATTCCTTTTCTTCCCCCAGTATATCACATACGCGCGCCTACGTGGAAAATGGTGGCATTGGGGAGCGAATAACGTAGCTTTTAATCGGCATAAACCATATCGTTATAAACCATACAAATGATGAAGATAAATACTAATTTTTGTGTATATTTTTACTATGAAAAACCCATGAGGTCACTGGTAATTATTTAACTAGTTCTTAACTTAGAATTGTTAAATTAATTATAAAATACATTGCGCAGTACTGATACATTTATATATAATTTTATTATATCAGTGTAAATGTGTATTTTATTTGTTATTATGTCAGAAAGTATTTTGTTTGTTTACTTTCCATAAATTGATAATTTTCTTAAATAATTTTCTGTTTTCGACTTTTTATGCTTGCGCCCCCCTCATAGAGTTATCACACCCCTCTAGGGGGGCGCGTCCCACAGTTTGAGAAACGCTGAGTTAAAAAGAAAATTACATTTTATTTTAGGTTTATAATTTCTTTGTTTAATTATTTTTATTAACTCTTTCCCATTAGTTTTTGAAGTTAAAGGTCAAATAAATAAAAATTTAAAACTTAATTTTAATTTTTTTAAAAAAAAGAGTCTATATAAAACCATATAGCTCTGTTGATAATTTCTCATTACATTTAATATCTCTATTAATTTTTTAAAATAACTTAGTTTAAAAAAAAATGTAGTGTTTGCCTTTAAATTTAAAACTTCGACTATTTTCGAAGTCTTAAATATATAATTATGATATAATCATAAATTTTTTTCAATAAACTTCAGTTATAATGAAAATTAATGGCTACAAAATTCATTGAATTGAAAGTACTTCGTCACAAATCTCATTGTTTTAAATATGATAATTCTTCTCAACTCGAAGCGTGTATAAAAAAAAAAGCCTTGAAGTATAGACTTTGTTACTCAATTGATTTCTTTGTTGTCACACAAAAATGAACAATATATGTCCTTGTTCAACAAGCTTCTTTTCGCAAAATTTCTTGATTCAGATATGCATTTAAAAGTATGTTTTAAAACTTCTGCAAAGAAAGAATGGAATTAATATATAACCCTATTTTAAATGATAAAACGGATATTAATGCATTAGTATTGATAATAGTAGGGGAAAGCAATGGGCATTCTCCCGAAATTTTGAAAAAATTCTTCTGAATTTTATATACCCATTTTTAGTGTTATTTCGAAAAGCTTAAGGTATAAATGGATTTTAAAAATGTTATGATATAATCATTGGCGTAGCTAGTTCTGAGGGGCCTCTTTTTTTATATCTGGGAGCTCTGTTAGTGAGACTGTAGTTACACACATTGGGGCACCTGTAGCTTGGGGGCCCTGTATCATTGATACGGCTGATACGGCGGTAGCTACGCCCCTGGATATATTTCCAATATAAGAGATATCGAATGAATATATTTAGTTTTTAATTCTTCTCCACAATTCAGAAATAAATAAATTTTTTTTTCATAGCACGACTTTCGAATCTATTACTATTGTACGAATTTTTCATAGATTTTCTTAAGGTATCCGACTACGCACGGAATCATGATTTTGTAAAAGCGTATAAAAGGATAATATTTATGATATTAGTGTCACTTAGATTAGAATACATGTATAAAATTGTTTTAAGAATAGTATTACAATAAAAAATTATTTAAGTACAATATTTTGACAAAAAATGAACATAGAATGACCAAGTTTCAAAATATTCTCCTTTTGTGAAAAATGCTTCTATTATAATAATATTTTACCTGTATATAGCTCAGACCTCTCTACAGAGGCTCAACTAGAATTTTTGAAATATATAGCTTAGAAGTGGGTTTATCCATATTTTACGACAACAGAGGGAAGCAATTTAAAAAAAAACCGCCAGTAATTATTTCAATTGGTTGTAACTCTGAAAATAACGCGAATTTTTCAAAAATCATAGTTGAGCCTCTGTAAAGAGGTCTGAGCTATATACAGGCAAAATATTATTATAATAGAAGCATTTTTAACAAAAGGAGAACATTTTGAAAAAAGATTATTCTAAGTTAATTTTTTATCAAAATATTGTATTTAAATAATTTTTTTTGTCAAAATGTCCTTAAAACAATTTAATACATGTATTCTAATCTAAGTGACACTAAATATCATGAAAATTATCCATTCATGTGCTTTTTTCAAATCACGGTTCCGAACGTAGTCGGATACCTTAAGGGTATCGAATTTGAAAGGCAAGGAATATTTCGTTTGAAAAGACTGTTTTTACTACTTTGTAGCAACGAAAAATGTTTTGGTGTGAATTTTATTCATTTGAATTTTTCAGTTAAGATATTTAATTAAATTATTTGTCTTAAGCCTTTGATGTCCTTCAAGGACTTTTACATTTATTTGAAACGTAGTTATAAACTTAGAAAGAACCAGATCTTATCTATAGAAGAGTGCTACTAATAATATTGAGGAAGTACCTATCTTTAGCTCTTAAACTGAATAGAAATATAACCTTGAATATCGCATTTCACATGTGACCGTCACCTGCAAGGACCAAATACAATCGTATAATTGAAACTCGTCTTATGATTAGTTCTCCATAAATAAATACTTCAAAATCTTGGATAAAGAAGTATGTGTCCGTAGTACAAATACACAACAATGACGTAAGTATTCTTCATATTTCCTAAAAGATATAAAACTACACAACAAAAGACTGACATTTTCCATAAAGGTAATATAAAGTAAATTATTTGATCCATTAAACACTAAAGTTAATGGCTAAGACTAATTTCTAAAGATCAGGTTTGAACCTAACACAGCATTTTACTATTAGATATTTATACAGCATATACAGCAGATAGTAGCGCACACAAAAATTTTTCAAGGGGGGTGTCTAGGGCCGAAAGTCCACCATTTTGTTATGAAGCTCCAATACGCCGTCCAACATATTTTTTTGATTTTGTCGATTTTTGGGAACAAAAACAAAACAAAATTAATTATTGAATAAATAATTAGCATTAATTAATAAAATTAATTATTAATAACAAATATATAATTAAATTTTACATAATATGTACACAGGATTATAACCAATCGAAAAAAATAAAGGGCTATGGGATGGGGGGGAGTCCAGACCCCTAGGACACCCCCCTTGTGTGCGCCACTGTCGGAAGATTATACACAGCATCCTACTAGATATTTATGTTGCCTATTTTCTAACCCCTTTTCTTCCAACCGAACATTTAATTTTACACGAACACTTTTAAGCTGTTGAAATATCTAATCATCAATCAGTGCATTCTAGATGGACGAATATCATAAAAGTTCCGAATTAAAAAAAAAAATCTCTGAAAGTTGGAAACACAATAATGATATATATATATATATATATATTTTGTTTACATAATTTTAACCTGAATTCCTTTAAAAAAAAGTATGTTTAATACATACAAGATGTCACAAAAATAGGGCCCAAACCTGCAAAGCTAAGATTCCTCATTGGAAGTACATAAAATGACCAAAGAACTGTATTGGTACGATCTATAAGCAGGGGTGGCGAACCTTTATGGATCAACGTGGCATTTTTTCTAAAAAAGTGTATAATGAGGTGTAGACGTGCCATCAAATAATTGTGATTTGTGATTATTGGAAAAATACTAAAACCAAATACTACCAATTCAAAACTCTTGTTTACTACGTAAAAATACTTTTTGCTCTGTATAGTTGTAAATGTTATAGTTATACGTGTAGCTCAAATTAAAGTAACATTTGTGTGACTTCTGTTTTTGCAGATTGGTTGACAAATAATTTTTATTAGGAATGTAAGATGTTACTTTTAGTATAGATTGCATGCTGAATTGGAGTCATCCGCCAAATGATTATAAGCAATTAATCATTTTTGCTGTGGTTCCCTTTTTTGACAAGAGGATTTGTGATTTGTTTTAGAATGCCGTCTTGACAGATAATGTTCGGTATATATCACTTTTCCAAAACATAAAACACACACCACTTTGTCACATTTATTAATCATGCCATATTTCTAGATTCCCCAAGTTTGAAATTCTCTGTTACACTTACTATCTTGCAATTTTTGTTCTTTTGCTGAACTAGCCATATTAAATAAGTTAAAAATCGTAAATATAACACAAATAAACTTTAAAATACAATTGTGTGAACGAAATTGACTATGCTATGCGTAGACAAATTTTATATCATAAGCAACTGTAATCCAAGACGTAACTAAGGCAAGACAATAACAAACGAGAATGCTCACCACTACGGGACCGATCACTCGCTTTTGTTCATAATACTTCATAATGAACTTTGTTATTTTTAAAAAAATGGCAAACCATTTTGATCACTGGCGTGCCCAAAATATTGTGTCGCGTGCCATTGATGGCACGCGTGCCAATAGTTCGCCCATCCCTGATCTATAGTTTGCGAGAAAAATACGATAAATGATTATGCATAAGTTCAGTGCTCCTGTACGTTATTAGCTGGGTATGGCATATCCCAGCCACTGGATCACACGTAGAGGTTTGGTTCTAGGGCCACCATGATCGCCAGATCTCACGCAATTGGATATTTTTCCTATGGGGTCATCTCAAGGAACTGGACCTCAAGGAACCTCAAGACGCAGGAACTACACAAACAGTAGTTTATCGTCTGCATACTGCTTGTACTTCGGTGGACACTAAGCTGCTGGAACGTGTATACTCAGTGGCGCACACAAGGGGGGTGTCCTAGGGGTCCGGACACCCCATAGCCCTTGATTTTTTTTCGAGTGGTTTTAATCCTATGCATATATTACGTAAATTTAATTTAATTATATATTTGTTAGTAATAATTAATTTTATTAATTAACGCTAATTATTTATTCGATAATTAATTTTGTATTGTTTTTGTTCCCGAAAAACGACAAAATCAAAACAATATATTGGGTGGTGTATTGGAGCATGATATCAAAATGGTGGACTTTCGACCCTGGATCCCCCCTTGAAAAATTTTTGTGTGCGCTACTATGTAGACTCAACCATTCCGCGGTGCTCTCAAGCCTGCCCCGATATGCATGACGGACAATTTGAACAACTGCTTTTTAAAAGACAGTCGAACTCTGTATAACGAACCTCTATATATTGCGAATTTTTCTATATAGCGAACTTTTTCCAGGAACCTTGAACATTTCACGGTTTTCTTCGTAAAATAACCTCTCTCTATAGCGAAGTGCATTTTCTATATAACGAACGATAAAATAATGTATGTTTAATATTACACACACACGCACTTGTTTGCTTTCAATTATAAAATTTCCTTAAAATTAAATAGTTTTAGTATAAAATTATTTTCTTTTTTCTTTGAAAATACAATTAATTCTTCGACATTATTTTTTTTTTTGTTTTATCCGATTTTTTCTTTTTTTTTTTTTGATGGGTAAGATAAAAAAAACAAAACAATATTGTTTTAAAAAAGGTTTGAATAATTTTTTTTTTAATATATAGTGTTTATAAAAACTTGATTTATGTGGTTTATAAAGTATATTAAAAAATGAACCTCTGTATAAAAAATTTTCCACAAAAGAACTTTTTGGGGTTTGCGACTTGTTTTTTAGGGGTCGACTGTATTTAAAACTACTGGGGATATGATAATAAACACATTAAACCCCGATAATACCCATCTTATATTTGAAGATAATTTTAAAGTAATCTAATTCAAACCGACCTCAATCCAATTTTAAAAACTAATTGACCAAATCGTAATCTTAATATTAATCAAATTATCTACGAACACTCTCGCCTACTTTACGTTAATACTTCAATCTTTTTAGCTTTAACCTCTTTTTATTTCGAGCTTGATAGTTAATCTTTAAATACAAGCTTTGGTTTGAATAATCCTGTCTTCCTCTTCGGAGGAAAGTTTTCAATAGAATAATATTTATAAAGACCCATTATTCCATAAGAAGGTTTAGTTGGAAGAACGCGAATAGACCTGTTACAACTGCATTTAGCTATCATCAGCAGTAATTTTTAAGTTTCTTTTATATAAATGTACACTTCATTAAAAACGATAAGATATATGTAGCATATGCATAGAATAAATTCTTGGTTAGAATATCCGAAATGCAAAGTTCCGAATTTCAGTAGGATTATTTTAAACAATTTATAGTAAGATGTTTAAATTCTTAAATACTTCTTTTGTTCAACACTGTTAACATAAAAACACTGAGAATTCTCCATTTTTATTAAATAGTACCGTGATGTTTTTAATTTGTTAAAATATAATTGCGTTAATTAGTTATTTTCCCTTATTGTTTTTAGATTAATAATTAGTTTTTTTTATTTCAACAGAAAGTTTTCGTTATTTATACTACTCAGTTTAAAGATTGCTCATTTTTTTCCAACTCGAAGTGACTATTCTGAGCTGGTAGTTCGAGAATTCTTGACTTCTGCATCAAACCAACAAGGGCAACACGCATCAGCCTCATAGGAGGAGTTTCTATCAGTAGCGCACACAGGAATTTTTCAAAGGGGGGGGTCCCGGGGGCGAAAAGTTCACCTTCTTTACTGCTCCTTTTTTATTTTGTGATTTTTGGGAAAAAAACAGTAAAAACAATTATTAAAAATTAGCAGTTTAAAAATTAATCTTTTCAAATGCTGTTTTTTACGTACTATATACTTTGAATTATAATCAATTGAAAAAAAAAGGCTTTGGGGGGAGGGTCCGGCCCCGGACCCCCCTTTTGTCCCCACTGGTTTTATAAAACATTATTTGACCTTACATAAAACATAATTTTAAAACATTCTAGGATGACCTTATTCATTAATTTTTTTGGCTGTTTTTATATAATTTATTCTACAGTTTTAATATTTCTATACATAATTTATAACATTTTGAAAGGAAAAGAGGGATTTTATAATCTGGACATTTTAACAAAAGAACTATTAATATTATTTGTTAACCGCCTAGATTATTTTCAAGGCAACAGTCATCATGCTACAGGGATTCAGTTTGTTTGTTGTTCAATAATGATAAAAAAACATATACAAGGAGTTGTTTTACGAAGCCGAGCAGTGAAAGTGTTAAGTTCATTGAACGATGTTCCTCCTCAACAATTTTTCACTCAAACGTCCTTTCTTGCGTTTTTTTTATCTCACCTTTATCTTTTTTACTTTAAATGACACGTGGCTCCGTTAGATTGTTAAAAAAAATTTAAAAAAGCGCGTTTCGAAGAACGTTAGCAAGAGAGGAATATATGTTTCAAAACAGCTTAAAGTAATAAAGATTATTGACCCCAAATTTAAACATTTTCGAAAAAAATTATAAACCAGAATTGTGTTATTGTTAAAAAAAAATTACCTTTTATACAAATCAAATTTAACTTTAAGTGAAGCAAAACATCTTTTTTTTGGAAAATAAAGTTTTGTTCATATCTTTAAAAAATCGTTTGCCAGTTTCTGAGGCAAAGTATTCATGAAAAAGAATCGTCAAAAGAATATAAGGAAAAATGCATCGAAATTATAAACTCCAAGCATCTAACAAACATATTGAAATATCATTTATTTAGTGGTAACTCTTTTGCATTTGGACTCTTACTAGTTTATATATACAGTGGACCACAAGTGTTCGTACGCTTGCAATTTCCTATAAAATTTAATGTTTTCGATTAATAAAAATTAATACATCAGAATTGAAATTTTTTATGATATATGCGACTTGTTCCTAATATAATCAATTTTTAAAACACATAGTGCAACTATTATTTAAAAATAATAATAATAAAAAAAACTAGTAAAAAATTACGCCACAAAAGCCTTTGTACACTTAAAAAAAATCTCAACATAGCCTTAAATATTATAATTTTTTTTCTTAATATTGTTCTTAGTAAGATACAGTGGGCCACAAAAGTGTTCACACACTTGCAATTTCTCATAAAATTTAATGTTTCCGACTAATAAAAATTAATATATTGTAATTGTAATTTTTTTGATATTTGCAGCTTGTTCTTAATGGAATGGCATAAATAATTTTTTAAAAATAATATAACTATTTTTTAAAAAAAAATAATAATTAAAAAGCTACTAAGAAACTACGCCACAAAAGTCTTCGTTCACTTAACAAAAATCTCAACTTAGCATTAAATAGTGTGTATTTCTTTCTTAATTTAATACTTAGTAGGATATCTTTTAGTATCCACAACAGCTGTTAAGCGTCTTGGTATAGATTTAATCAGTTTTTTGTAATTTCTGCATCGATTTTCCTCCATTCTTCTGTGATTATTGTTTTTACACACTTCCCATTTTGTGTTTATCTGTCATGTTTTCTTTTTTTGTTACATCAAAATCTCACCAAATATGTTCTACTGGGCTAAATAAAGTGATTGAGGAGGTGTTTTCATAATTTGGGGACAGTTATAGAGACATCAGTGGTGTACATTGAGAGCAGTGCGCTTGGCGTTATTATCCTGCAAAACAGTCGCCCCCAATATCCGTATATATATATGTATACTTTTGTCTAAGGGCAAAGGAATTGCTGTCCATGCGGTTGCCCTTGTTGTAAACCCCATCCCACAGAAATTTTCAGATCATTTGCAGCACATAATTGTCAAAATAATTCTTGACCCAGGCAATCTCAAATACAAGACTTTCCCATACACCAGGAAATTTTTGGTTTTAAGCGCAAAGCTTACACTTCTCCATTCATCTACTTGTTTTTAAAATGTAAATTCTCCTCAATTATAGTGGTTCAAAATGTCTAACTGCAAGTATTGCTTAATGCTCCAAAACACAAAGAAGGTACTTAAGACCAAATTAGAGTTTTGCTTAGCAAAATATTTGGTGCATCTACGTGTTTTTAAAATACCCCCTCCCTATAAAAGTAGTCTATGTACGCCACTGCTTACACGCACAATAAGTTGGAAAAATTTCAAAGTAATCTAATGATAACTATTTTTGAGCAACATATCAAACTGGAAAATTTTGCGTAGAAGTATATTTTAAGATTTACGCGTTCTATTCCTGCCTTCATTTATATTAAAGAAATTCATCCCTTCTCTCCTCGTTCCACAGTCGATGCCGCACCTGGCTTATGACAGGCTGGGTGTGTCAAGTGGAGATATGACGTGTCATTTTCTTTCTGCTTTCTCTTCTGAAAGAAACGGAAATTAACCAATCCTACTCTCACCCCTCCACAAGCGTTAAGTTGCCCTGTACCAATGCGGGCCATCATTTTTACATAGGCCTTCCACAAATTATTCTTTTTTCAACTAATTCTGATAAGTGAATTATAGAGCTATCTCTAAGGTTTCACGTAAATGTATAACCGTTTCCGTTTACTGCATTCATATAGGAGAAATCGCCCAACATATGGTTTAAGCATTTATAAGATACTAGCCGTTACTCCGCCTCGCTGGTATTTGGCATGTTGATGATTGTGGTTACGTTTTGGGTTTATTGGAGGAGAATGTATATCTAAATTCTAGCACTGCCTTCTCACAAGTACAAAACACTCTTATAACAACACTCCAATCTCTTGATTTAAAAAGAACAGGACTTGAATTTCTAAAACAGAAGTTTTTTTTTAATCTTTTACATTTCCGTGACCTCCTTTGCGAGTCTATCTTCACAAAACCCGTTCTCAACGGATTTCTACACTACAAAAGAAACATTGCTGCAAAATTACAAGTTTGTTGGTCGAATAGTTCAAAGACAAGAGTTTCTTTTATCTGTTACGCCCTCACCTCGCCTCTCTCTTTGAGAGTCGATTTCCCCAAAGCCCCCGTTAGTGGATCTGTACTCAACAAAAGAAACGTGTCTGCCCAATTTCAAATTATAGGTCTAATAGTTCCGGAGACCTTGTGATAAGTGAGTGAGTCGCTTTTTCTTATGTATATACAAATTTATTCCTTTTTTTATTCCTTTTTTAAAGTTATTCACGGAAATAAAATACAAATAGGAAAATAGCATTTTTACTGCCATTTTACCGTTAAAAGAACACTTCACACACACACTTATAATTTTAATATGTCATTTCTAAAAATAATCAAACAATACTTTATGTGTCATTTTGGATAAGTTTCTTTTTATATGACTTAAAATTCCAATAAAAATAAAACATAATTTTTCTTATCTAAAGTAAAAAGTACGTCTAAGCATACAAATTGAATTGAGATAGTATTAATTTTTGATCAAAATATAAAAATAATTTTCATTTTATTATAATAAAATTTTTATAGTTAAAATTATTTGCATGAAAAAGACCTAATGCTAAGGTGCCAAGCGGTAAGCAATGCAATAATGAATGTATGTATTTAAATGAGTGGGAATGATTCTTGTGTGTGATTATTGTTCGATTATTGTATAGTTATAAGTAGGCCTGACTGTTTGAAACCGTGATTTTGTAAAGGTGTATAAATGGGATAATATTTATTATTAGTGTCACTTATATTAGAAAACGTATATGTAAAATTGTTTTAAGAATATTAATACAATAAAAGAATTAGAGTTTTGTTACACTATTTCCTTGACAAAAATTAACATAGAATTACCCATTTTCAAACTTTCTCTTTATGAAAAGTTTATTATAATAATATTTTGCTCATATATTAGACTCTGTACAGAGGCTGAACTACAATTTTTGAAATATGCCAACTTGTAGAAGTGAATTTATCCTAATATTTTACAACAGAGAGGAGAAATTTTAAGAAAAAACGCTGGAGCACTATTTCAAATGGTAGCAACCCCACAATGTATTTTTCAAAAATCGTAGTTTGCTCTGTACAGAGGTCTGAGCTATATATGAAAAATATTTATTATTATGGAAGCATTTCTTATAAAGGAGAACATTTTGAAAAAAGATTATTTTAAGTTAATTTTTGCCGTACTTATTGTGCTTAAGCAATTTTTGTCATAACGTCCTGGCGAAAACCATTCTGCTATATTCTAACTTCAAGTGATACCAAATACTTGCGAAAATTTAACCATTTATGCTTTTTAAACTACAAAGTTCCTGAACATAGTCGATTACCTTGCTGTCATGAAAGGATTTTCTAATGAAAGTCTATTGTGTAAATTTTTCTGATAAGACTAGTTAGTTGATAAGTTAGGTTTATCTAGAAGTCTTAAAAATTTCGTTAAGAATCGAGTTTTGAATCAATATAGAATACTTTATTAGTTTTCCAATTAATTAATTTTTTTTTGTATTTTGTTGAGCTGAGTTGTTGCAGCGAGTCTCCAGGCGGATGATAGTTTAATTTATTTATATAATAAAACTATTACTTAAAGAGAAGGTAGGACCAGCCGTTGGAAGGAGTCCACTTATGTATTTTTGTAAAGTATTTGGTAACATATTTAATATATTTTTTGAAGGCAAGTTTGGAATTGAATATTACTTCTAGATATTTTATTTTGGAGTCCACCCTCAGAGAATTTAAATGGAAAAAGAAGCGTATGGCCTATACTGAAATTTACGGTTTTTATTTAATTAATCCATCAGCAATTAATAAGTTGCGTGTGCGCATATAAAAGTAAGATATAGCTATTTAATTCAATTTAAATAGCTATGTCTTACTTTTATTTGCATCCCCTCATACAATCTATATGTACTACTGATACCCACCCACTTCACTGGGTATTTCATAATATTGTATGAAATATATATATAGTATAATAAAGTAAAATAATATACCAAGTGAAAAAGTTGTATAACCTACAATGCCAAAGAAGAAAGAAATTGGAGTTGAAGAGACATAAGCAAATGTAGATACAAGAAGAGTCTTTGGACTAAAATGGAGACATATTATAATTTCTAGAGCTGTCGCTAAATTAGGCCAGCTACTTAGGGTTAAGCAATGCTTTATGTATCCACCTTCCCCGTACAGCAGTAATTTTCAACATAATAGGAAAAAAACCAGAGCCCTGTTGAAAAGTTAAGCCTGATCCTAACACACGTGGATAATAAACCAGACAGTAAAGTAAAATGAAATTATTAAAAGATAATATATATATATATATCATTGAAAAACATTCTTATAATCCTCACCTTTTTATTTGAAAAGGAAAGGACTTAAATTTTTAAAATTGAAGCCGAATTAACTTTTACGCTTCCGTAACTCCCTCTCCCCAAATGGATCACTGCAAAATCCATTTTTAGTGGATCTCTACTCAACAAAATAAACATACTTACCAAATTTCAAATCCAAACCTAATAGTTTAAAAACGGAAATTTTATTAGCAACAAGCCCTGTAACCCCCTTTGAGAAATGATTTCCAAAAGACCCGTTCTTAGCGGATTTCAAATGAACAAAAGAAACATGCATATCAAATTTCATTTCTGTAGATCTAGTAGTTCTAAGATTTTTTTTTATCCATACGTTCCAGTAACTTCCCTCTCCTCTCCCCATAGTAGTCGATTTCCGTAAAATCCGTTCTTAGTGGATCTCTGTTCAAGAAAAGAAACATGCTTATACCAAATTTTAAGTATGATGGTCTAATAGTTCAAAAACAGGAATTTTTATCTATAATGCCCATTAAACCCCTCACAACCCCTTTGAAGGTCGATTTTCGCAAAACCTGTTTTTAGAGGAACTCCACTCCATAAAAAGGAACATACCTGCAAAAGTTCAAGTCTCTGTAGGTCCAAAAACTGGAATATTTTTCAAAACGCTCCTTGGGGGTTGATTTTCACAAAACCATTTTAGTAACGGATCCCTGCTACATGAAAGGAACATGCCTGCCAAATTTTAAGTCTGTAAGTCTAATAGTTCCGAAGATATCGTGATGAGTATGTGAGTGGATCGATTTTCTACATTATAAATACAGTCGAACCTCCATATAACGAACTACTATATTACGAATTTTTCTATATAGCGAACTTTTTCCTGGAACCATTTCACGATTTTCTTCGTAAAATAACCTCCGTATAGCGAAGTGCTATTTCTATGTAACGAATTTTTTCTCTTGTGATTCTAATTTTTTTTTCCCTTTATTTTTGAAGTATTTGTGGACATTTCAAGTTATTCTCTCTTTTAACATACTTTATGGTGGTCATAAATCTTGAACTGGTTTTATTAGGTCCCTAACTCCCCGAAAGCAGTAGAATTCTGAGCGTTTCATACAAGAAGTGTAACCCTTAACCCCCATTGTCCAGTTCAGCAAAAACATCTTCGATATCCCTTTGCACCCTCAGCGGAGTTGTCTCGTGTCCCCGAGTCCTTGAGTAGGGTTCATTGATCAGTCGTACTAGTAACTGCTTCTTGTGGCTCGAAAACGTCAAAACGTAAGTGCTTGAGCATCAAAGATAAAAATTTAATTCTTCAGGAAGTGGATAAAGGCATCAAAAGAGAAACTTTTCTTGCAGTTTTCTTTTCTTTCTTTTTGATAAATAAGATACTTAAAATAAATGGATATTAATTTACAAAAAAAGTGTGGATAACTACTTTTTTTATAAGTATATAGTGTTTACGAGAGTTTAAATTTATTTTAATTCGAATTTTCGCCAAATATGCTCTCTTGGGCTTAAATCAGGTGATTTGGGAGATATTTTCAAAATTTGACGAGTATTTGAATTTAAAGTAAGAATACATGTCATATAAAAACAAAATGTGAAGTAAAAACAATAATCACAGAAGAATGGAGAAAACAATGAATTTTTCAGAAATTTGTAAAAAAAAAAAATGAAACCTTTCCAAAAACGCTTAAAAGGTGTTGTGTGGATGCTAAAAGATATCCTACTAAATTAAGACAGAAATACAATATTTAAAGCTATGCTGAGATTTTTTTTAAGTGTACGAAGACTTTTGTGGCGTAAATTTTTAGTAGCTTTTTGATTATTAATATTTTAAAATATTAGTTATAAAAGGGGTTTTTAAAAAAATTGATTATGTTATCTCAAGAAAATTTGAAGTTTTATAAAAAAAAAATTCCCCGATATATTAATTTTTTAAGTAAAAACAAAAATTTTAAAAAAAAATATCAAATGTACGAACATTTTTGAGGTCTACTGTATTCTATTCGATATTAAAATAAAATTTTAAAATAAATGCTATTCTGACTACAAAATCGTTTGCCAAAACGTCATCGTGTTCGGATATCAGAAAACTTTTCCCAAGGGAATGTTTAAACATAATCAATGTAATCTCCCATGAAAAAAATTTAATTTAATTCCAACTTTTTTTAAAAAAATTTTGGGAAATATTTTTTCCAATATTTTTTTTTTTAACTGAGCTTTGGGATTACAAAAACTAACATTGTTTTTGTCTAAAAATTTATAATTTTCGCTTGAATTAAAATTTTATAAAAATACGAACACAGTATTTATATCTGGTAGTCAAGCAAACAATTAAAAT
The DNA here is from genome assembly GCA_019973955.1 of Trichonephila inaurata madagascariensis. Classification (NCBI taxonomy): domain Eukaryota; kingdom Metazoa; phylum Arthropoda; class Arachnida; order Araneae; family Nephilidae; genus Trichonephila; species Trichonephila inaurata. Next base: position 320,817 of record BMAV01027589.1, read on the forward strand.
TTCTTCAAAGTTAATAAACTCCATTATTTCATACTAACTACAGCTCCGTGATATTACTTAAACCGGGTGAACGAAACTCAGTCACCTCCTAATCTTCACAGGTGACCTATTTTTCTATCATTTTTAAATTTTCACAATTCTACCGCACATTTTCAAAAGCGGAAAAATCAAAAATGACCTTTCTTTTCCCTTTTCATCTAACGTTTTTAAGCGATAGAAAAAAAGAATTTATGAGGGGAAAAAAGGGTTTTAAATTTTTTTTCTCATCAATTTGTTTTTTTTGAAATTTATTCAAAAAAGGTCACGGGAAATTAAAAATTTTTTGGGAAAATTTTTTTCCCTGAAAAATTTTTTCAAATTTTACATTTTTCCAAAACTGAACTTTTAAGAGAGAACTCATTAGTACATCTGACATATTGCAATGAACAAAGAAACTAATAAACAGAAATTTTTGTTATCTTTTAATTAATTTTATTCTTTATCTTTTAAATTTTTAGCATATCGAATATTCAATTTTTTTAGAATTGTCCATGAGAATGCAATGAACAAAGTAATAAACAGAAATTTTGCTATCTTTTAAAAATTATTTACTTTTTATCTCTTTAATTTGTATGCATATCGAGAGTATTCAATTTTTTAGAATTGTCCATGAGAATGCAATGAACAAAGAAACTAATAAACAGAAATTTTTGCTATCTTTTAATTAATTATTACTTCTTTATCTCTTTTAATTTGTATGCATATCGAGAGTATTCGAATTTTTTTTAGAATTGTCCATGAGAATGCAATGAACAAAGAAACTAATAAACAGAAATTTTTGCTATCTTTTAATTACTTATTTACTTCTTTATCTCTTTTAATTTGTATGCATATCGAGAGTATTCGAATTTTTTTAGAATTGTCCATGAGAAACGCATATTAAAGGGTAAAAAAGCACAAAAAAAAAAAAAAAATTGAAAAAAATTTTTGATTTTCCTAATCTCTGTTTAAAAAAAAATTATTATTATTTTTTACAAATGTTTTTTTGCACTGATATTATATTACTTAAAAATCAATACAGTGTGATAAATTCCATGCATTCAAAAATTAAGTAAAATGTACACAATTAAATTATTTATATTAATAACGTTTAATATAGGCCCTTGAATGTTAATTTGTAAATCGAAGGGGAGAGATTCACACATTAAGTCGGATTTCCGGGGATGTATTTGTTATGAAAAAAGATTTTTAAATAAAAAATAAGATCAACTGAGAGAGTTATTCTAGCCATACAATCCGAACAATAATTAGAAGCTCACAAAATTATAAATATTATACACTAGTGTTCAAAATTAACATAACTTTCACTTTTAGTTCATCATTTCTAAAAGTTGATGGACAAATTTTAGTGAAAATAGACATGTACGTAATAAAAATAATAATAAATGTCATGTAACAGTAATGATACACCTTTGTGACGGGCTCACGCGTCTCTTTTCCTTAACATAACCTCTGGGTTCTTTGACGGCCAAGATTAATGGCAACTCTTTTCCAACCAAAACCCAAGAAGCGAAATGCGAATAAGAAATGCAAATAAGATAGCTTTTAAAAGAACAGAAGTTTCAGTAAAATAAATGGCAATTTGATGAATGTTATGTTTGGAGGAGATACAAGCGTGAATTGACAGCCTATCGTAAAGCTACCTAAAAACTCAGCCATTAATACAAGGTGCATACCATTGCACACGCGCCTAGAAGTTTCCATTTAAAGATTGAAGTTAAGTTTGAATTAAGGTTGGACTGATTATTTGATATTAGAACTTGTAATATTATTAGGCGGATGATATAATTATTTAGAGAAAGTGGTCTAAGTTACACGATTCGGTTTAACTATTTTTGTGTGTTCGTTCATTCTAGATTCCTCACTTTATATAACCATTTCTAAATTGTTAGACGTTTAAGTTATATTCTTAATAAAAGTCATTAAGAATTTAAAATGTCTGTTTATTCCGAGAATCCCACACCTCTAGCTCACGCTGACAATCAAAGACATGGTCACCAAAGGGGGGCCATATCACACCTTTCATAGTCATGTGTATGGATTATTAGGGTAGGAAAGTCTCTCAAAACAGGTTACAAGAAGAAAAAAAAAATGTATAAATTGTAGAGCAGTTCTCTTTTAACGCTTGTACAATTTTTATAATGTGAATTGAGGCGGTAAATGAGACAGTTTTATGATGTGGCACACAATCCCTACCTCTCTCCCAGGAGCTCTTGTTTTCCAAACCTTGATGGTCCTATGAACAACTGGGTAACTCTTGATGGTCCTATGAACAGACTGGAAACTCTTGATGGTCACTGGAACAACTGGGTAACTCTTTGATGGTCCTATAAACAACTGGGTAATCTTGATGGTCTTATGAACAACTGGGTAACTTTTGATGGCTAAACAACGCGGTAACTCTTGATGGTCCTATGAACAACTGGGTAACTCTTGATGGTCCTATGAACAACTGGGTAACTCTTGATGGTCCTATGAACAACTGGGTAACTCTTGATGGTCCTATGAACAACTGGGTAATTATTGATGGTCCTATGAACAACTGGGCAACTTAGAGCAACTGTCCTCCAAGAACATCCTAAATAAGCTCTACAGGGTTAAGGTCTGGGGAATCTGGCTGCCAAACCCTTCTGATGAATCTCTATAGACTTTTTTTTTTCAAAATTTATCGATCAGATTAAACTAAGTGGATGAGAATTGTCATCCAATACAATTAAATCAGGGTCAACTGCACTTTCTAAAATGCCAAGTTAGAACACCAACATTTCATCCCAACATCTCACATTAGTCACTAATCTGCTGTCAAAGACATTGAAGTCTACAGGCATATCCAACACGATAATGCTCAGACCATTAAATTTCCGTTGCCGTCGGTGTTTCTTTTGGGGTTATTGAAAAACAGCGGGTCCTCCCTGGTTTTTTCTTTCAAAATGAAGGTCATCAGAATCAGTTCAGCTGTATATGGACTTATCAGTGAATAGAACGATATTAGATAGTGCTAACTGTGTTGAATCTTCTAGAATATCTTTTGGAATACTTCTTTTACATGAAAAAATATAGAACACACACTAATAGATAAGGCATAACCAGTAGCGCACACAGGAATTTTTCAAGGGAGGGGGGGTTGAAAGTTCACCATTCTTGAATCATGCTATTTTTGATTTTGTCGATTTTCAGGAACAAAACACAGTAAAAAACTAATTATTGAATAAATAATTAGCATTAATTAATAAATTTAATCATTAATAACAAATATTTAATTAGATTTTACGTATTATATACTTAGAATTATAACCAATCGGAAAAAAATCAAGGGCTTTGGGGTCCGACCCCAGGACCCTCCCTTTGTGCCACTGGGCATGGCATATTTTTAGCAAATAGTTATGAAAATAAATTTGTTGATAGAGAAATCTAGAAAATTGGAAGATGATATAGAAATTGCAGGAGATTGAAAATTTTGTAAAGAAATTATTGGTCAACGAATTAGATTTTAACTGTAAAAAAAACAGGTACCCAGTTAATGAATATTAAGCTGTAAGGAGTTATACGGTAGAAACAAAATGTGTATATATGAGATAGACGGGTGAATAAGGGGAAAAAAACTGCGTCTATAAGCTAATTTTCAATTAAAAATTTGTATTACTTAGTTCTTATATACTATTCGTTTTATAACCAGCAAATGTGAATTACGTATTATATAAAAGTAATTGAGATTGTTTATATTAGTGTCGTCATTTCAAAAGACACGGTCTCCATTGGCGATGAACCTCGTAATTTTGAGGCACTCTTCTTGTGGCCGCTGTAGCCCTATAGCCATTGCCTCGAAGTCGTAACCAGCGTTGTCGAGACACGGAGTTACTGAATACCCGCTGTCCAGTCAAATTAAAATATACTAATGAAATATTTTAAGAATTTTATTACAAAAAAATTATTTAAATGAAGAAAGAATGGTATACTTTCAAAAAAATTCTCCTTTTATAAAAAATACTTCTATAATAATAATACTTAGCCTATATATAGCTAGGACTTCTATGACTTGGGTGAACAAAGATTTGTGAAATGTTTTGCTTAGAGAAGTGGATCTATATTTATATTTTAATACATCAAAGTAAAGAAATTTTAACAAAAAACACCGGTTATATTATTTCAACGGATCGCAACTCTGAAAAAAAAGTTGATTTTTCAAAAATTTCTGTTCAATTCCGGTAAAGAAGTCCTATCTATTTATAGGTAAAACGTTATTAATTAATATCGTAAAAGGTTAATGTTTTGAAAATGCATCATTCTTTCTTGATTTTTTGCCCCCCAAAATTGCATTTAAATAATTGTAATAATATTCTTAAAACAATTTTATATGTAAATTCTAATATTCAACTGACACTAAATATCAATAAAAGAATTATTCATTTATGAGCTTTTTCAAAATCACGTTTCCGTTTGTAGTCAGACGTCGCCTTAATGCATACAAATAGCTCAGATTTCTAAAGTTCTAGTTTAGTTAGAGAGTAAAAATTTAAACTGTATCAGAGTCATACTCTCTCTTTATTAAATCACTTTTTTCCAATAAGAATTGAAAAATTAATTTTCTCTTTGAAAACTCCCTTTTAAGGTATCTGAACACAATGAAATGATCACATTCGATCAAAACACATATTTTATGTTTTTTATTTTATTGAATAAAGCTATTTTTTTTTAACAGGACATTTTTTGTTTCATTTCTACGCTACCTAGAAGCCAAGTTACAATCAGTTTTATAAAATAAGAAAAATCTCGGTAGTGGGTGAAATCTACCAGAAGAGTGGGCATTTAAAGGGTTCAAAATCTATCATGGCGAGTCTGATAACTCAAAATGTTATATATGTATTTCTATAAAACTTTATAAACCTGATATTTATATTATTTTCCAGATAATGTACTAAAATATTCCTTATTGTATGAATATTTTTTGTGTTATGGCCTGCCATTCAAATAATGGTCTTATAAATGAATGTTACACTTCTTATAATATTTACTCCATCAGCTCTAAAATTTTTAAATTTTAATAAAACATTAAAATTTTAGTACATTTTGTAGATCTATACATCTAATTTGCTTTAGTAATACTTTTACTGATATGAGTTAATAATTTTTGTCTCTAAATGCCTTGAAGTTTTTCGAAAATATTGCTAAAATTTCCCTTATAGGTGTGATTTTTGTAAAATTTATATAATTTATTTTAAATATTATTGTAATTAAATATCAATATTTATTGGTATTCATTCCTAAAAATGCCTTTATAGTGATTTAGTAAGCTATTTTTTTAAAAAAAAAATACTCCGAACGTGTTCTGATGCCTTAAATCGTTTTAATCCACCTGCCAATTACCCATTGATGTATCTACAACGATTTTCTGCGATCTCAAACAAACATATTGTCGCGTGCCAGAATTTCTCAACATTTCAAAATAGCTGGATAATCCAATCCATACATATTTGCTAATTCCGTCGCTATCTGTTAAAAAAAATGAATTTATCTAATGCTTTATCATTTCCCCAATGCTTCGCATTAGGACTACTGATAAGAATCGAGTCTTTTGTCAGCATTCCGAATCGAAATCTGTTCCTTATCTATCTCCATCTTCCATATTAGGTTTACCCCAGGAGGGTAGAGCGTCATACGACTTCCTAAAGGGGATGCTATCGGCCACCACTTCAAGGTCTCGCCAATTGTTCGATAGGGAGTTTCCACCAAATAAGGTGGTCGCCCAGAAGCCATACCAAAAGCGGCTTGTTTTCGCGATGGAAACCTTCTCGTGGAAACAGTACCTACTTGACATTTTTACCTTGCGAAATTTCGAGGAGGTGGATGAGAAAAAAAAATGTGAAATGTTACCAGGTGTTGTTATTGTTGTTTGAACTTAGCAACAACAACAACAAAATTTAATAGAGGTGTCTGCGTCATTAATTTCGAACACAATGTTGCATTTTTATTGAGGTCACCTCAACCGAAAATTGTATTTAATGTAATCTTTAATTGAGGCAAATCAGCGAATTAGTAGCTGACTACGCCTGGTATTTTAAAAGCAAGCGCATGAATGGATAATTTCAGATATAGTGTCACTTAGATATCACATGTACCGTTTTGCTTATTACTTTTGACAAAACCCTCATTTCAAATATAATATTTCGGCGTGTCAATTTTGAATAATTTTTCGGGTCGTTCGAAAATGCTTCTATTATAATAATATTTTGCCTGCATATAGCTCAGACCTCTGTACAGAGGCTCAACTATGATTTTTGAAAAATTCACGTTATTTTCAGAGTTTCAACCATTTAAAATCATTATCGGCGTTTTTTTCTTAAAATTTCTCCCCTCTGTTGTCGTAAAACATGAATAAACCCACTTCTAAGCTATATGTTTCAAAAATTCTAGTTGAGCCTCTGTACAGAGGTCTGAGCTATAAGACAGGCAAAATATTATTTATAATAGAAGCATTTTTTTCCCAAAAGGAGAACATTTTGAAAAAAGGTTATTTTAAGTAAATTTTTTGGCGAAATATTGTATTCAAATATTTTTTTTTGTCAAGATGACCTTAAAACAATTTTATACATGTATTCTAATCTAAGTGACACTAAATATCATGAAAATTACCCATTTATGCGCCTTTTTAAAATCACGGTTCCGAACGTAGTCGGATACCTTAAGGTAAATGTAGTCTGGCACTAAAACGAATCTTAAGAGTATATAGACATAGTCATAGTTTACTTCTTGCTTAAAACAATATAAAACAAAAAAAACAGTTAAACATTAAAAAATTTATTACCAGAAAATGTTACGGTGACTACGTCCGGAGCCGTAATTTCGAAACAGTGTATAAATGAATAACTGTTTGATATTTAGAGTCAGTTCAATTAAAAAAAACATATAAAATTGTTTTAAGAATATTATTACAAGAGAGAAAATTATTTAAATACAATTTTTGGTAAAAAATGACCATTTCAAGACATTCTTTTATGTGTGAAACACATGCTTCTATAGTAATAATACTTAACCTATATATAGCTAAGACTTCTATTTTCTGGGGGTTGAACTAAAAAGTTTTTGAAATATATAATTTGGAAGTGTTTTTATTCGTATTCTATTGTTATCAGAGTAGAGAAATTTTAACAAAAAATTACCGTTATTATGTACATTCTATCGCAACTCTGAAAATAATAGGAAATTTTCAGAAATTCTACTTCATTTCCGGTACAGAAGACTTACTTATACATAAGAAAAAATATTGCTACTAAAGAAGCATTCCTCACAAAAGGAAAAGTTTTGAAAACATCTTTCTGTTTTCATTTTTTGCCAAAAAAAATGGCATTTAAATAATTTTTCCTTATTATAATGCTCGTTAAATAATTTTATATGTATGTCCTATTTGTTGTTGTTACTTATGCCACCTGATTGACAGTAACATCAGATCCAGGCCCACGAAATTCATCGCGGCGAGGGGCTAAATTTTTACGCCTGTCGTTAACCGTAGCATGCAGGTGACAAGTAAATACTCTTGTTCGATCCAATCTCCACCACAAAGGAGGAACACCCTGGTCAGAGCCTCCCGTACCCCTCTTTCCCCTTCCAACAACCTCTCGAGAGGGATTGTGGGGCGACGGCTATTTAGAGTACCCCCATGCCGCAAAAGCACTATACATTTAGAAGCATCCTTGCCTTCTCCGGGATTCGAACCCAGACCCTAAGACATGGCAGTCAGCGTCACTAACCACTATACCGGATGGGTGGCGTAAATTCTATTTCAACAGACTAAGAATGAAAAAATTATTCATCTATATGCTTTTTTCTGTAAATCACGGCCATTGTTCTAGCAGCGAATAATAACGTCGCACCGTTCAGCTACATCGAGGGTTTTGGCGATGGATCGCGTACTTTTGAACCATGGTCAAAGTGACGTGGACGACACCTGAGCTGGCACCCTCTCCTAACTACCACCACATCAACGGATCACGCGGCTTCTGAACGTAGTCAAGTTACCTTTTAAAGAGAATGAAATCTATTGAGCATTTAGAGTGTTTTATGTACTAGATTTTTCAAGTGTCGTCCTCCGCACTTAACCGAGATTCAAAATTTCTAGGTCCGTCGGCAATTGTCCTAGTCTTACATCAAAGAGTACGGCGTATTTTTTTTCTTTCAAAAGTAGGGTGTGGACTGTGGTAATTACCATTACAAACTTAGCACATTCCCCAGGAGCTGGTATCACTTTTTAGTGTTGCACCTGGGGATTGCAATATCAAACCAAAAGTTCAATACCGGTATTCGGTATTTCTTAGAACTTAATACCGGGATACCGGTTTTAATATCGGTAGTATAAATTTTAGAAAAAGAAAGAAACACTGAGTGTTTCTTTGTTTTACTTACCAGTTTTGTTAGAGAGAGTAAATATCACAAAAAATCATTTGTATCTTACAAATTACAACAGTATATTAAAAATCACAAAAAAAGTAAAGGAACATCTTATTTAAACCACAAAAAAAAAGTGTGAATATCACTATTCAGTCAGTGGTACTTTTACAAATTTTTGAAATGTGATCTTAAAAAACGTAATGCATCAATTGTACTGTCATTAAGCCTGGAACGTATTTTTGTGCAAAAATTACCAGCTGTATAGATAGTGATTTTCTTAATTCATTAGAAATGCAAAACACTCGAAATGGCAAACCATCTAATACTGTAATTTTACTTATAATTTCATCCATATTATCTTTTTTTTTTCGAATTACATTAAGACCCCGCTTAACGCTGTTTCGGCTTAACGCTCTTTTATTTCAATTGTGGGATTCATCCGAAATTGCACGCAGCGTTAGGCTTCCCAATATCCGAAGCAGTTTATCTGTGTTTCTTCTTTCCTACGGTGTTACACTAACGTATTTTTATCGTTTCACTTTTTGACGTTATTGTAAGTATAAATTTATATAATATAGCGATTGCTATAGGGACAAATATTATGATTTTTAGATTTTATCATGGGTGATAATGAAAATACGAAAATAAAGCAACAAGAAAAAGCATTTCACTAGAAACTAAAATGTAAGTGATTAGAAGATTAGATACCGGTGAACGTCAATCTTAAATTGGTCCTGCATTGAATTTGGCATCTTCAACAATAAGGACCATTTTTAAGAATAAAGTAAAAGTAAAAATACTCTGTCATCGGCAACTGCGCAACAACGACAAGCTCTGCAACTAGAATTACCCGTTCTAGAAACAATACAATACAGGAAATGGAAAAATGACTTTCTATACGGATTGACGACGAAATTGAACTCAATATGCCATTAAACCAATCCACCTTCTTGATTAAAAGGAACAAAATTGGAAATACAGAAGAGACTGAATGATCTGAAATGTAAACATGCTGACTTAGAATTTTATTTATCTTTATATGTGTGTATTCGCGTTATTATGTTTAAATATTTGTAATAGTTATTTTTTATTTATTGTTATAAAAAACATAATAAATTTAATGGTAAAATGCCTGACCAATTTTCTACCCACACCTTCCCCTAACCCCAATTATTTGCATGATGAGATAACCTCGTTTAACGCTATTTCTTATTACGCTCTACTTTGATGGAACGTATACCCCGCGTTAAGCGGGATCTTACTGTAATCTAAAATTCCTGACTGCTTGGACTTAGAGACTGTGCTTAAATTTGTACCTATATCGAAATTAGATTCTTTCCTCCTTCACTAATTTGTTTCGTGTTTTTTTTTATATGTGTATGGAGTCCACTTGTACTTCCTCCATTCATTTTAATAACTCTAAAACCGGGGTGAGCATTAAGTCGATCTCGATCGACAGGTAGATTGCCAAGACATTTTATAGTGACCACCCCTTCACTAAGATCTAATAATCATTCCATCATACGAAAGTCCAGAAATATTGTATTTATTCGAATCTCAGCCGCCATCAATTGTAAATCGCGCCCCAAATTCTCAAAAAGATTTTGTGAAAATTGAAAAATAGTTGAGTTGAGTTGGAGTTTGAGTTTCGAAGTCTTTTATGGCAAGAGCTAGTTTAATATATACTGTTTCAAACATTCATAGGTCTGTGGTCTGACGGGAAAAGAAGAAACAGACACAAGATGGAGTGGTCGAAAAATAGAGAAGCATCAGTACCCCGTCGTGACACCCGTAAGTTTGCCAAAGATAGTAAAACCCCTTGGGGAAAAAGAAAAAGATCACTAGAGAGGGTACCCTGGGGATTGTGAAACCCGTACCCACCTAAAGAAGGTGAGCCCCCTGAGGAGATTGAAAAATAGCCTGGAAGGTTTTATCCGTATCCAATTTTACGAAATTAAAATAAATTTAAAAGAAAAACTAATTAGGAAGTGTGCATAGTTGAATGTTTTATCTCTCTCTCTCTCAGTACTATAAACTTTAAAATACATGCATGAAGCTTTAATTGCTCTAAATACCCCATCAAACAAATTTTTTTTCCTCTTTGATTCTAAACCACGCCTGATTTTTAGTAGCGGGAAAAGAGTGCGGCTTAGATTCGAGTCATCACGTTACTTTAAAAAGTACGGAGCGAAAAAATCGAATCATAAGAGAAAATGTCGTTGAATAGAAATGCACTTCGCTATTCCGAGGAAATTTTACTAAGAAAATCGTAAGATGTTCTTGGTTCCAGTAAAAAGTTCGCTAAATGAAGAAATTCGTTACATAGAGGTTCGTAAAATTGAGGTCCGACTGTATTATATATTTACTCTTAGCTTACTACACCTACGGCACTGGGCCGTAACACCTTGGAAAAATTAGAAGTAGCCTGCGTAATTTGGAAAGTCTTCGCTCCACCCTGCTCTAGATTAGGATGGCGAACCTTTATGGATCAACGTGCCATTTTTCTAAAGAAATGTTTAATGAGATATAGACGTGCTGCCAAATAATTTTGACTTGTGATTATTGGGAAAATAATAAAACTAAATACTAACAACTCAAAACTTGTGACATTTACTACAAAAAAAAACTACCTTTGAAATCTTTCTTATAGTAATTATTTTATTTATACGTGTAATTCAAGTTAAAGTAGCATTCGTGTGTGTCCTCTTGCAGATTAGATGAAAAATAACTTATGTTAGGATTGAGATGTATCTTTTAGTACAATGCACGCCCAATGGTTTCGTTGGGACTAATTATTTTTTGCTGTGGTTCACTCTTTTGACAAGAGAATGGTGATTTGTTTCAAAATGCCGTTTAACAGACGATGTTCTGCATACCACTGTTCCAGAACATAAAACACTCACCGCTTTCTTGCCTTTACTAATAATGCCATGTTTCTAGATTCACCAAGTTTGAAATTGTCTATTACACTTACTATCTTTCACTTTTTGTTCTTTTGTTGAACTAACCATGTTAAATAACAGTTAAACTCGTAAATATAACACAAACTTTAAAATACAGTTGTGTCAACACATCTGACCATGCTATGCGTAGAAACAAATTTTGCATCATAAGCAACTGTAGTCCACGACGTAACTAAGTCAAGATAATAACAAACGAGAGTGCTCCTAGCCGTACCGCGACCAACCACTCGCGTTTGTTCGTAATACTTCATAGTGAACCTTGTTATTCTGAAACAAAATGCAAAAAATTTTGATCGCTGGCGTGCCCAGAATATTGTGTCGCGTGCCACTGGTTCGCCATCCCTGCTCTAGAACATTTTTTTATACTGTGCCAACATTTTCTCATCATGTAAATAATGAAACCAAACCGAACTATTATCAGCTGATTTTTTTTTATGTTCTGTAAAGTTATTCTCTCTTATTCATTACTATTTACGAGTATAAAGAATCTGAGATAAATATTTTGAAACACAAGTATGATATGCAAATAAAATGTGAATAACAAACCTATCAATTTAAAAAAATATCGAAATATTACGCACTTTCTTCTCAACCCCTTGGTTTGTCAGATACGAATACTAGACGACGAAACCTGAGAGAGTACATTCTCGCTCTGAGCTATAACAGGATAGAGAGAGTGTTTTGGCCTTGGATGATTCACATATTTTATAAATCTCTGATTGCTCAAATAACTTTTGTATTCACAGTTTACCTTTCATTAGTAATATGCTGAGACGGATGAAGAATGGCAGATGAGCTAGGATATGTTATTCCTCTTTCACAACGAGAACATAGCTTGGAGTAAAGTATTTAGTTCTATTTATAAGAGAGAAATAATTTATGTCAATATTTTAAAGTTCAGATTAGTAGTCTTTTATCCTTGTTACATCTGGAAATAAAAAAAAAATCAGATGATGGATTTAATGAGTTGCTTGAGAACTGTAGAACCAAACAGTAGTGTCAAAATATAAAAAATAGTTTTTAAATAAATTCCCTAATTAGATCAACAACGAAAAATTTTATTTTAGCTTACTTTTTATTAAATAGTTATAATTTTGAATATAAATATGTATATATACATAGGACAGAATCACAAATATTAAGTGGTAATTAGTTTTTTTAATTATCATTAAAGTATCGTATTGTCCTTTTAATTTCAGTCCAGCTGAATGCTTTAACACGTGAGAAAAAAACCTTTTCAAGTTTTGACACACGTCGCCAAAAGAGTCGCTAAGTCGCCAACGTGGCTGTATTTGTAATTCTTTAAATAATTAGTTTTGATCAATTAATCTTTATTAATTATAATTAAATTATTGTATTGTCATCCAAAATGATCCTGTATATAAAATTTCAGCGCTTTAAAATGTATTTTATTAACGATTGAAAATTCCACCAAGATAAATAAATAAATATACAAATATATAAATAAATAAATATATAGACAGTGCGAGCTAACAGTGTAGGAATTGAATAAAAAGAACAACGGAATGAGCGCGCGGAATATAGACATTTAATACCTTCACCTTCTGAAAAATGGATGTAAAATTATTTCATTTATAATATATTTTAATCGTGGCGCAATAATTAAAACTATAACATAAAAACAAAAACGTACACTATTTTGCTGTGTTGGCGATCCCTGAACATAAAGAGCAGTGATCCGCAACCCACGGACCGGTACCAGTCCGTGGATCAAATGGTGCCGGGCCGCCTAAAGCAGTGCTTCGCAACATTTTTATCGCGGCGAACCGGTCAACGTTTGATAATTTTACCGCGGCCCGCTGAAGGTGGGACACGTCGATTGTTTATATTTTAGATTGTGTTTTGATTTAACAATTTTAATTTAGTTACATTTATATATAAATTTACCTTCAGAAGAATATAAGTTAAAATGAATAAAAGGTGATTTAACGGATTTTCGTGGAAAGTTGTTAATAGGAAATGCACCACTTTAAATAAAATGGCTAATTTTCCTTATAGGCGGCCCGGCACCATTTGATCCACGGACTGGTACCGGTCCGCGGACCGGGGGTTTGCGGATCACTGGCCTAAAGAACATTAAACCATTGCCATTTTATTTAAAGTGGTGCATTTCTCTCATATTAGCGCAACTTTCCACGGAAATCCCTTTATATTCCACGTTAAATCACTTTTATTCATTTTTGGTGTAACTCTATATTTTTTATTCTGACTGAGATTGACTGAATATTAACGTCGCGCTGTTCAGCTACACGAGGACTTTTGGCGACGGACCACGTAATTTTGAGCCATGGTCAAGTGACGTGGACGACACCTGAGCTGGCACCCCCCTCTCCTAACTACCGCACCACACCAGCGGAAGGACGTTTCAGCTCTCGACAGATTTAACGTGCATCGCTGCCCCACACGGCGGGTCTTTAGTAGTATTGGGCTCGAACTTGCGACAAGGCAAGCCACGATCCGATACCTATACCACTCGGCTACCGCGGTCATATTTTATTCTGAAGGCATATTTAAGTGTAACTAAATTAAAATTGTTAAATCAAAACAATTTAATATATAAACAATCAACGTGTCCCATCCTCAGCGGGCCGGGGAAAATTATCAAACGTTGACCGGTCTGCAGGGATAAAAAGGTTGCGGAGCACTGATATAGAGGAAATAATTTTAAAAAAATTCTAGTAAATACCGAAAAACCGATACTTAAACGTGTGAATACCGGGATTTGAAAATTGTACAAATGGCTCAAAACACCGGTATTCGGTATCCCGGTATTGCAATCCCTAGTTGCACCATACAGGTGGATATCAATTGCCCCAATGTAATTTTAATGCCCCGTTTCCTCCCCTTAAGGAGGCATCTCAGCTCTGACGATTTAAAACTGTACTGGGGCACTCAGGGATCTTTAACATGCCGCATGACCATACGACATGGACACTGTCTATTTTTCACGTCATGAAAGCAAACCGACCGTCTAATCTGCAAACTTGGGCGTTCGAGGTCAGCGTCTAACCGACTACGCCTCTCTACCGGCAGAGTGCGGCGTAAATTAAAATGAATCTATCTTCTTTTTCTTTTCAACTAATGGTTTCAGTAGCCAAATGCTAATGATCGTAGATTTGTAGTTGGCGTTTTTGCAGTCGAGTTGCATGTTGGAATCCTGATGCGGTGTTGATGTATGCTTAATCTCTGTCGAGACTTAAAAATATTCACGGTCATGTAACGTGGAATGAGTGAATGTTAACGTCTCTCTATTCTGCTGCTCGAGGGCTTTTGGAGATGGACCTCGTAATTTTGAACCATGGTCAAGTAACGAGGACGACACCTGAGCTGGTACCCTTCTAACATCCACACCACACTAATGGGTGGATGTTTGAGCTCTCGACAGATTTAACGTGCATTGCCCCCGTACACGGCGGGTCTTCAGCGGTAAAAAGCACTAACTCGTGACACGCCTGCCACGAGTCTGTTACCTTGACCACTAGTCTACCGCGGCCACTACGTGATGTGGAAATTTTAAGAGTGAAGCGCCACATCAGGTATTCTCCTTAGTTGGTCTCAAAATTACGAAAAACATCGCTGATAGCTCCAGAATCGATTTAATTGCGAACGCTAAGAAACAATTAATTCCTCTTATTTATTTAGCAATCACGTTTATAAAGGAAAATCAGAAAGTATAATTGTTTTTAATTTCTGCATATTTGCATGAAGCCCAGTGGCTGAGTGGTATAGTATCGTGCTTCCATGCAACAGGTCAGGGGTTCAAATCCCGGACTGGGCAAGGTCGACTCGGCCTTCCATCCTTTCAGTGGGTCGATAAATGAGTACAAAGTTCGCTTGGGAACGTAACACGGGGGTTTCGCGTCAGACTGACCACTTAACCGAAACATCTGCACATGCACCCCAGCGCCTAAGGTCACGTAAACTGAGATAGGCACAGTAGGCTCTTATGGGCTATTGCACCACTGAGTTCAGTTCAGTACAGATTTGCATAAGCTTCCAAAAAGTGAGCGGGGACTCGTCAGAAGTGGAATCGATTGGACAAAATAAAACCATGTTAAATGACGTGATAAGAGTTTGAGCAAACTTCTCTGAAATGTGTGAACGTAATATAGTAAAATAAAATACGCATATCTGACGTAAAATCCGGCGTATAGCGCGCACCAGTGTATAACGCGCATTCATACTTTCAAGCCACATTTTTTAATTTTTAGGTATATTCGCCGTATAACGCGCACCCCCATTTTTACGAAAGAACGAGAAATATGCGTGTAAAATTCTGGTATATTTTTAAGCCATTTTTTTTAAAATTTTATTCGAGGTATTATCCCAGAATTTTGAAAAATAGTATATTTTTAGAATCAGAATCCTTTATTTTCATTACGTATGTCGTTTCTTTCAAATAAATAATAGTCCGATCTTTGTAGAAGTCTAGTTTTTCTTATGCTTATTTCTTTTTTTTTATTTTTGAAACTATCATTTTTTTTATACCCGGCGTATAAAGCGCACCCCTATTTTTACGAAAGAACGAAATATGCGCGTGTAAAATTCTGTGAGGTACATATTTTTTAAGCCAATTTTTTTAATCGAGGTATTATCCCAGAATTTTGAAAAATTGTATATTTTTAGAATCAGAATCCTTTATTTTCATTACGTATGTCGTTTCTTTCAAATAAATAATAGTCCGATCTTTGTAGAAGTCTAGTTTTTCTTATGCTTATCTCTTTTTTTATTTTTGAAACTATCATTTTTTATATACCGGCATAACGCACCTAAATTTCGACGAAATTTTTATTGTTAAAAGTTAGCGCATTATACGCCAGTTTTGTGGAAGTAAAGGCCAAACATTGCATCAAGTTAACTTTGTGTTTGCTATTTCATGAATGTTTATAATTTAGGTATTACTTAAATTGTTAATGGGTTAAATTCATGTGACGTCACAGTCTCATGAAAACTACAGTCAGGTGTTTCCATCCAATCAGGAAGCCGAGGTAGCCTAGTGGTCAAGGTCATGGACTCGTGGCTGGCTTGTCAAGAGTTTGAACCTAGTACCGGTGAAGACCCGCCGTGCAGAGGATGTCGAAGCTCCAACGTCCTCTCGTTGGTGTGGAAGTTAGGATAGGGGTGCCAGCTCAGGTGTCGTCCTTGTCGCTTGACCATGGTTCAAAATTTATATTTCCATAGCTAAAAGTCCTCGTGTAGCTGAATAGTGTGACGTTAATATTCTCTGACTCCTTCACTCCAGCCAATCAGTTCGTAAATTCATGTGACGTCAAAGTCACATGATAAGTGCAATCATGCTTTTCCAAGCAAATCATTCCATGCGCTTCGCTGTTGCCAACTTTTACTTTTCGCAGAAACGTTCTTTTAAAGAGTAAATATTTGTCAACAAAATTATAACGCGCATAGTGGAACACAAAATTTGTTTCATTTAAAAATACAGGTTAAAGAATTTTTTTTTAAATTTTGAAAGCATTTTATAAATAATTTTTTTGTTTTTGTTTTTTGTATGATACTTTAGCATCTTTACCCAGTTATAAAGTTTGAAATTTTATCCAAACTTTATAAGTTAAATAAAAAGTACAAGTCAGTTTTGAGTTCAATGGAGAACACGTGGTTACTTTTATCATGTGACCATCGGGAATTTATAGCCTATCGTATTTAATTACTTGCCGGCTAAGCGGTGTAGTTAGTTAGGCGTTGGCCTTGTACCTCCAAGTTTACGGATTCGATCGCGGCCCAAGTCGGTGGATTTTCATGATGCAAAATATCAGCAGCGTCTATGTATGATAATGCGGCATGTTAAAGTTTCTAGAGTGCCTGTTTTTATCTATGGTGCTCTCGACAAAAATTATATTTCTAGTACAATTTCGCATCGTCAGAGCTCAGGACCTCCCTCGGGGGGCGACTGGGCGTTAAAATTACATTGCGGCGATTGGTATTCCTCCTATGTGGTGTCACACTTAAAAGTGATAACAGCTCTCGGGGAATGTACAAGGTCTGCAATGGTAATTATCAAATCACAGCTCCATTTGAAAGGATGAAATAAAAAAGATTTAATTACTTCACATATTTAAGATAGTTTCATCATAAATTGCATTAAATTTTTGTTTACCTTTGTTAGGAAAATTTAATTCTCTAGTACTTTAGGTCAGAGCTTCTCAAACTGTGGGGCGTGCCCCCTTAGAGGGACGTGATAACCCTAGAAGGGGGGCGCAAGCAAACTGAAAAGTCAAAAACAAGATTTAAAAAAATATTAATTTATTGAAAGTGAACTTAAATACATTCTGACATAATAGGAAATTTAAAAAAAACATGATATAATACCTTATATACTGATATAATACACTTACAGATACACTGATATAATACACTTACAAATACTCTGATATAATACACTTATAAACTGATATAATACACTTTTACATTGATATAATACACTTTTACATTGATATAATACACTTATAAAACACTTATAAATGTATCAGTACTGCACACAAAGTATTTTATAATGGATTTGACAAAACTAAGTTAAGAATAAGTTTAATAATTACCAGTGAGATCCCACGTGCTTTTTATATATAAAATTATAGGCCAACATTAACACTTATCTTGATAATTTGTACGGTTTATAATTAATCCCTCAAGGTGTCCGACTACGTTCGGAACCGTGATTTTAAAAAGCGCATAAATGTATAATTTTCATGATATTTATTGTCACTTAGATTAGAATACATATATAAAATTGTTTTATATATAAGGACATTTTGACAAAAAAAATTATTTAAATATAATATTTCGGCAAAAAAAATTAACTTAGAATAACCTTTTTTTCAAAATGTTCTCCTTTTTGTGAAAAATTAATACCTATTATAATAATATTTTTCGCGCAACTATGCCAAACTCAGATATCTCTACAGAGGCTCAACTATGATTTTTAAGAAAATTCACATTATTTTCAAGTTCACCATTGAAATAATGATCCGGTGTTTTTCTTAAAAAATTTCTCCCCTCTGTTGTCGTAAAACATGAATAGAAAACCCACTTCTAGGTATATATTTCAAAAGAAATTCTAGTTGAACTTACTCTGTACAGAGGTCTGTGAGCTTATAATATTATTATATAATATAGAAGCATTTTCACAAAGGAGAACATTTTGGGAAGTGGGTCATTCACAATGTCCTTTTGTCAAATAGTGTACTTAAATAATTTTTATTGTAATACTATTCTTAAAACCATTTATATACATTTTCTAATGTAAGTGACACTAATATATCATAAATATTATCCATTTATACGCTTTTACCACTCACTGTTCGAACGTAGTCAATACTACCTTTCGCCGAATAAAAAGTTACGCGATTCGCTCCCAATGCCACGCCCTTTTGCTCGTTTGCAGACTTATGTGTAGTTGTATTCGGGGGTGAGGGGAGACAGTGAATCAATAAGAAAATCCTCTGAATTAAGTAAATCCGTTGAAAACACTGTCAAGTTCATTTAATTGCATTCCAAAGCCTTCGGAATAATTTTACGGATAACAATGAACTGAAAAGATCATATTTCGGAAAGACGTATATATACGTCCGGGGCAATTCACACTTACTGGCTGGGAGGAGACGTTTATATATACACCGTAGGCACCAAAGTTTAAAAATCGTATTGTAGCCTTAGCATATTGTAGCGTCAAAGTATTGTATTATCGAATCCAATACATTGTTATTGTATAGAGATGGGGGGGGGGCGATGAAAATTATGATTTAATATTGGGTCGCAAATATTGAAAGTTTGAGAAGCACTGCTTTAGATACAAACCTACCAATTTTAAGTGATCCAAATGACACTAACCACTTTGATCCTAACCCGGCACTTCCTCGTCGACTATATTGGCATCGAATTTAATTTTAATTGATATCGAATTGATTTCGTCGTGTCATCGATATGGTATGGTGTATAAGTAGTGTTGTAAATAAAATTTGTATTATATGTTCTTACTACTGGTGTTAGCTTTTACTACTGTTGCTGTCTACTTTTATCAACACTTTTATCTTTATGGATAACTGTATATAAACAAATTTATATACAGTTTTTTAACTGTAGTTTCACAGGTACTGTGCATGTATAAGATAGAAGAGGAAGATTGAAAAACACTATTCTAGATAAATAATTCTATATTTGTTACTATTTTTCTTTTTTTGAAGACCTAACCTTTAACTTTTTTTGAACTATTTATTCTTTTGAAACAAAATTTTAGATTCAACTCACACTAATACATATGTATTTAAATGAATTTTTAATAAAAAATTACTAGAAGCATGTAGATATTTTGGTTAATTTGGGCGTTTGAAAAAAAAAACCCGAATTAGTTGAGAAAAGTCATTTTTATATCTGATGAAACTCGAATTGATATAAATATTGATTCGATACAAAATCGATTTATTGCTTCGTAATACTTACAAATAATCACTCTTTCACTATTGACGTCTAATCTACTCAAGAACAAGGACACTCATAAATATTCCACCTTGTTCGGTTGATAATAGATAAAAAAAGTCCCGTGCTCTATAATGCGTATCCTTAGAACAGTTAAGTGCTCTCGGAATAAAATTAAATTGCAATAGTTTGTAATTTCTGCATATGTACTAAGAAAATACAGGTTTAACCGAAAACTAACACTTCCAACTTCGTGCAAGTGGAATTTAATTATGTTATAAACGCTTTTTGTTCTTTTTATGTGTTAGTAATATCAATAAAAGTTACTTATGATATTCTAAATTATAATATAATCGGATTAATACAATCTTAAAAAAATTATTTTTAATAAACGTTATGCTATATTATAAAATATGTGCTTCATTAGTTCTTTTTTTATTTTTCTTTCTTTTTTTTTAAAAAAAAAAGCTTTCTTACTTGTACAGACTTTACACAAAATCCTAAGCATTTTATTATGCAATTATGAATTCGTAGTTTATTACACTTTTAGGATGCATTATAGTGCTTCTCAAACTTTTTCAATATTTTCGACCCAATATTTAGTCCAAATTTTTATCGTGCCTCCCTCATACATCTACTATGTATTGAATGCAATATAATAATATACTTCGACGTTAAAGCTACAATGTGACTTTAATTATAAACTGCCCAAATTACCAAGATCAGTATTATATTTTGCATGTAATTTTGTATATAACCCTATGGTAAAGTCACTAGTAATTACTAAATATGTTTTTAATTTAGTATTGATAAATTAATTATCAAGTACTTTTTGCCGTACGGATGCATTTATAAGTATAGTCGGACCATTATATAACGAAGTCGTTAAATCCCTGAAAAAAGTTCGTTATATGGAAAATTCGTTATATAGAGGTTCATCTTTTAATATATACTTTATATAAACCACATAAAACAAATTTTAAATTCATAAAAACTATGCATTAAAATAATAATTTTTCATACCTTTTTTTAAATTAATATATGTTTATTTTACATATCTTACCCGTCAAAAAAGAAAGAAAAACTACAATGAAAAAAAAAACAGATTGTCGAAGAATTTACTGTATTTTCAATATTTAAAAAATAATTTTACATTAAAATTAATGAATTTTAAAGATATTTCATAATTTAAAGCATACAAGTAATATTAAACATACATTATTTTATAATTAGAACACGGGGACACGGGACAACTCCACTGAGGGGGTGAAAGAGGATATCGAAGATGTTTCTAGTGAACTGGGCAATGGGGGTAAAAGTTTGCACTTCTTGGATGAAACGTCCTGAACTCTATTGCTCTCGGTGAGTTAGGATCTAATAAAACTAGTTCAAGATTTATGACGACCATAAAATGTGTTAAAGGGAGAATAACTTGAAATTTTTTCAGAAATACTTCAAAAATAGGAAGAAAACAAACATTGAATCACAAAAGAAAAAGTTCGTTATATAGAAAATGCACTTCGCTAAAGAGAGGTTATCTTACGAAGAAAATCGTGAAATGTTCAAGGTTCCAGGAAAAAGCTCGTTATATAGAGAAATTCGCAATATAGAGGTTCGTTATATAAAGGTTCGACTGTATCTTATATCAGTGTGAATAAGTATTCTTTTTTTATTACGTCAGAATGTATTTTGTTTTTCTTCCTTTCAGTAAATTGCTAATTATTTTAAATCTTTTTATTTTCGATTTTTCTTTATACTCGCCCCGCATTGGGGTTATCGCCCCATAAGGGGGGGACCCCCCACAGTTTGAGAGACTCTGATGTATTGTGAGAAAAATGAGTGGAAAAAACACTTTTTAAAATGGTTATATATTTCATATTATGAACTCGATTTGGTTTAGTTTAACCCTCTAAAGCAGTGATTCCCAAAGGGGTCTATATGGAGCCCCAGGGGTCTATGAGGACTTGTAAGGAGTCCACGTGAGCGAAAAAATAATTTGGGGGTCCATGAGGTGTAAATGGTGGTCTACGATAGCCTAAGACCCGATTGTGACTTTAATTTTAAAAGAAAATTTAATTAAGTGTAAACCAGATTTACCTATTTAACAGCTTTAGTTACTAAATTCACTGGAATTAATTTGCAATTACAAGAAGACAGCATAAATTTTACTGAAAAAGGACCATCATTTCAGTGTTCCTTGTGCCAGAATCAAGCTAAAGTAATACAAAACTGGATGTTGCGAATTTTTAACAGTTTCTCAATTTGTCACAGAACAATCTGCCAGAAAAATGATGTAGTAACCTATGTTCAACATTTAAATGCCCTTCATTCATGTTTTTAAACCAGGTTTTAGAATGTTTTGACTATGGTAATATCCCAATAGGTAATGAATTCATGTTGTCACATTAAAAAAAAGATGTCTGTATACAAAAGGAACTGATTTTAATAGCCATAACGAAGGTCATAAAGTAAAGTTTAGAAACGAAAATCAGCAATTTTGGCTTTAAAAATACATACCTGTTGCGACATAGCCATCGTTCGATAGCTATATGTCGTGGAAGTTCCACTTCGTAAGTTAGAGGTGTGGGATTATCTCTCCGGAATGATATGAGACATTCTATAATTCTTAATATGACTTTTATTAAAATTTAGCTTAGAAATTACTTAGATATCGAACAAACTTATATTAGAGTGAGGAATAAACCAAAAGTACCAGTTTTAACTAACTCAGATCGCGCAATTAGATCACTTATCAATATAAATATATTAGATCCGCGCGCGCCTAATCTCGTTCAATAATATACTAGCGTTCAGAATATATTCTCCCTACCTTGGTTGAATGCACTCAATGTCCAGGCTAATCAAAATCTTTCTCCCTAGGGTAGTACAATGGTATGTACCTTGTATATGAATTGGCGAAGATTGGAAGCTGTGATTCTATATAAGCCGTCGATCCACACTCTATCTTTTTCGAACTGAGCTTTCTCTAAGAATTGCCATCTTGCTCACTAACTTTCTATCCTTTTAAAGGTTATCTTATTTGCATCTAATGCTTCGTTTTGCCCCTGCTTGGGTTGGGTTTGGAAAAGTTTGCCATTAATCACGTGGCCGTCAAGGAGCAGTAGGGGTTGGTTAGAAGAAGAACATGAGAGATGTCACACTGTTGGCCCCCAATCCGATTTATGGTAAATCTAATTGCTTTTCTCAGAGAGAGGAGGAGTTTCCTTGCGTTGCCAATCTCCCAAAATAAAGCAAATTAAAAACTACTAACCGAGGAGATTTGGGGTTAAACCGAAAAGATTAAAAGCCAAACGTTGAAAATTATTTACCTGAAGCAACAGATTTATCCTCCCCACCATTTAAAATAACATTTATATTTTATGTAACAAGTATTTTATATATTAATTTAATTTTAATTTAATTAATTCACATGTGTTTCTTAAGTTTTAAACACTCACTATAACTACAGTTAGAAAGAAAAAATTTTTTTGAAGTAAGTAGTGCTATACTTATAAAGTAAGTAGTGCTATCAAAAAACATTTAAGTCGATAAATTTTCAAAAATTTAATTTTAGGTAAGTAGGGGATCTACACAAAACTGAAAAACATTGCAAGAGGTCTATGAGACAAAAAAAGTTTGGGAACCTCTGCTCTAAAACAACACAAGGGCTATTTGTAATGTACTTCGTAATTTTGAACTAGGGTCAAGTGGCAAGGACGACACCTGAGCTGGCATCCCTCACCGAACTTCTACACCATGCCAACGGAACTTTGAGCCATACGAGACATTTATCGTGTATCAGCTCCTCTACACAGCGGGTCTTCAGTGGCACCATGGCTCGAGTTCACTACTCGCTGGCCTCGAGTTCGTTACCATGACCGCTAGGCTACCAGGCCCCCATTATAAGTATTGTAGACAGATATATTGACATAAAGATAGACAGATTGTGACGGGGCTTTACGTGAATTTCTATTAATCCTCTTGGGGAATCTTTGGGGCCAGCAATCGAGTTATTTCACAGCCATCCCTCTCAAGAAGAATCCATGAAATGCAGATTAGCTAGTATATATATAGTGGAAGTTTAATAATCGCAAGAATGGTCTCAGAGTACAAAATACTTAGGTATCGTTTTAGATAAAGCACTCACTTGGAAACATCCCACTCTACATGCAAGAAATAAATTCCGGATCGCGCTTGGAATTAAAAATTTACCCACTAATTAATTAACCGGAATTCTGATATGACTCTCAACAACAAGGGTACTTCTCTACACTGCTTGTTTTGCGTCCCATTTTAAGTTATGCTTGCCCTGTGTGGGGTTACGCAGCAAACTCACTAATATTAAAATTCTTGAAGTCTCATAAAATTCATTTCTTAGAAATATAACTGGAGCTGGTAGATGCACCAGAAACTCCTACATCTATAAAGACCTTGATATTAAACCTTTTAAAAACTTTATTCAAAATCTTGCAATTAAATTTTTTAATAATTCTCCCAATACCAATAATCTAAATTTAATAGACATTCAAAATCACCACTTAAATGACAAAACTAAGAGACCCAGGAGAATACTCCTGGATTCTTATAATCCCCCTTAATAGTATTGCTTCGCAATCACCGGTGTTGAAAATGCAAACTATTCATTCTAAATTTTTTACTCCATATTTTTATTTTTAAATTTTTGTAATTCTTGACTTTTAAAATTTTTCGCATCGCTGCACCCACCAGGCAAGCAATCTCTTATTTCAATTTCCCCAACTTCAGGGTAGCCATTAGAGAGCTCTCTCACTTATTGCTATCAACTAATGACAGTGTTTACACTACGGCTCCCAGTTGACTGTCAAAATTCTCAGGACTTTTTTCCCACCTAAATCAGAAGACTACTACCCCCAGATTGTGACGTCATTCGCATGCATTACCCTACCAAACTCAGTGAACTTTGTTTTTCCCATTCAGGTTTTCCACTTGTCAGCGCCAAAATACTTATCAGATAGGGGATGGAGGATCTATTGCAGATCCATATCCCTGTGACGTGAAGAAACTTTAAATCGCAAGAAGAAGGAGCAGAGACGCTGAAAGCGGTGCTGTTATGGTAAGGATCTGAATTTCGACGTGTGATTATAGGGCAGACTTTAACTGTTAGAATAAATTAAGGAAGTTAGGATTCTTAAGATAACGTTGAGTAAAGTTAAGCTATTAGGAGTGCGTGTACTTATTCAAGTAGAGTTTTGAGCTATCGTTATATCACTCTAGAGCAGGGGTATCCAACCCAAATGACCTTGCGGGCCACTTTGGAAAAACATTATATAAAAATATGTACACACACAAAACAAAAACATTTATTAGAGTGAAAATTTAAAACAAAATGATTTATTATTATTGTTTTCATTATTTTTCATGTATACAGACATAGATAATATAATAATTTTTATATAATATAATAATAAAATGATCAAATAATGTTTAAAATATTACAGTTGCCATTTTCTTGAAAATTACGGAGTTCCTTTTGAATTGATCTTTTCTTTACTTATTGTTGAAATTTGATCGTGCTGTCATTCGATTAAGTATACATATTCCCTTTTATCTTAACCGTCCTGAATAATTTTTTTAAACTTTAAAAAACATCTCTGACTGCCTCTTGCTTTTCCGGCACTCCAAACAGAAAAGGAGGATGAGAATTGAAAGCCGCACACACAGAGAATCATGTACCATCCATAGAGTAAAGGATATGCATAATGCAATTCGGAATTTATTAAAAAAGTAATTTATTATAATAAAATCAAGCGTAACTGTTTGATAAAATATAAATCCATTTTAATCCAAAGGACGTTTCTGTTATCAAAAAGGATTTATTTTAATACAAGAATAGTTAACAGCCAAATACATTGTAGATTTATACATATATATATATATCAGTAGCACACACACAGGAATTTTTCAAGGGGGGTCCGAGGTCGAAAGTTCACCATTCTTGTATCATGCTCTTTTTGATTTTGTCGATTTTCGCGAACAAAACACAGTAAAAAACTAATTATTGAATAAATAATTAGCATTAATTATAAAATTAATCATTAATAACAAATACATAATTATATTTTACGTTCTATATATTTAAAATTATAATCAATCGGGAAAAAATCAAGGGCTTTGGGGGTCGAACAGGACCTCCCCTTGTGCGCCACTGATATATATATATATATAAATTTCCCCTTAAAAAAATTTCAAAATGAAAAAACTTTAAAAATCTGATATTCGAAATTTTTTTAAAAAGAGTCGGTGGGCCGCAACTTACATACTGGCGGGCCACATGCGGCCCGCGGGCCATGTGTTGGACACCCCTGCTCTAGAGTTTCCCTTTATAGTTTGCTTGTCTTGGATTATTATATTTGGTAATAATAGATTTATCATGATTAGTTTGGGTCATCAATCTTTACCTCCTACAGATTTAGGTCGAGTAGATGACGAGACGGCTTGCCCAGGGTGGAGGCCATTACAAGATATATTATGTTAACATCGAAGAAGAAACGTCGCACTACATCTAGTCAAAGGGCAAATGAATCTTGTGCTGCTACATGAATTTAGATATCGCGACAAATTTTCAGATACTTGCGGAACCTAGAACTATATTCTCAAAGACATATTGCGTGCGTCCCACAGCCAAGAAAGCATCGTGGCACCCCTTCCCGCTTTTCAACAGGAATGAAAGTGGACTGAAACAACTAGGTATGTATGCTTTTCCAGATATTATTATTTACCAGATTATAAGCATCTATTGATCTGGCGTGAGAGTGCATATAGAACCCAAAACATCTATAAATGCCTCTATATGGTTCTCATAGTATAATGGTTATGAGTCCCGATATTATGATGAAAGTCCGTGCGGTGATACCGACCCCGGGGTACCCCAGTGATCCTTCTCTATTTTCGACCCTCCATCTTGTCATCCAATTTCTCCTTTTCTTCTTTTCCCGTTCAGACCACAGACTTATGAATGTTTGGCGCAGTATAGCCAAAACTGGCTCTTGCGCCATAAAACACCAAACTCACTCACTCACCCGTGCGGTGATACATGTGATGACAGAGCTGGGACTACGAATGCTATTGATACTGTAACATGATTCTGGTCTTTCATGTCCTACTTTTCTGTGCTGTTTTTGATGATACATTCCATTATGTAGGAACAACGTGACGAGTAGCCACACAGAAGGGTGTCCAGAACAGTATAGTCAATGAGGATGTTCAATGCGACTATTAAATTACCCGGATTGAAATTTGATTGAAAATGTTTAGTTTGTATTCGGGTGATGTCCAGTTGCTCGGTACCTGTTCCAAATATCCGTGCATTGAAAGTTTCTCGACAGCTCCTGTTTGTGTTGTTTCTAATGCAAACCGAATGGCGGTGTCAGATTGAGGCCCATGGAGTTCATCGTGGCAAAGGGCTAGAATACGTCTGTCATTTATGGCCACACCCTTGAAAACCATGCAGGTGACAGTTGTTTCTAATGCAAAGCGAATGGCGGTGTCAAGGGTTGAGGCCATGATTCATCGTGCAAAGGCTAGAATACGTCTGTCATTTTGGCCCACCTTGAAACCATGCAGGTGACAGTTGTTTCTAATGCAAACCGAATGGCGGTGCCAGATTGAAGCCCATGGAGTTCATCGTGGCAAAGGGCTAGAATACGTCTGTCATTTATGGTCACACTTGAAACCATGCAGGTGACAGTTTTCTAATCAAACCGATGGCGGTGTCAGATTGAAACCCATGGAGTTCATCGTGGCAAGGCTCAAATACGTCTGTCATTTATGACCACACACTTGAAAACCATGCAGGTGACAGTTGTTTCTAATGCAAACCAGAAAAAGCGGTGTCAGAATTTAGGCCATGGAGTTCATCGTGGCAAAGGGCTAGAATACGTCTGTCATTTTGGCCACACCCTTGAAAACCATGAGGGGGACAGTACGATTTGATCTCCACCCCAATTTTGGGGTAGAACACTAGGAAGATTGTAGAAATCCTCCACCAACCTCTCGATAGAACTTGTTGCTCGACAAATTTTTTTAAAAAGTATCCCCATGCCACACGGGGACTGTGCCTTTAAAACATCCATGTCTTCTCCGGATTAAAACCCTAGGCCCAACGGCTTTTTTACTAACCACTATACTGATTGGGCAGCTTCTGGAAAATGCTCGACATGTTGACAGTTATATCATACTTCATGAGGGACATATACTAAAATGTGCTTGTAGAGTTTTCTTTGAAATATAATTGAATAATTGAATTCGCGCAAATCTAATATTTCAAAATGGTATTGAAATGAGAAAAGAAAGAAATAATATTCAAGAACTGTTTTCTTCTTCCCATAAATGCAATCTAGTTCAATAAACAAGAATAAATAAATGATGCCATTATTTTTTGGTTTAATTAAAATAAAATATTTGTATTTACTACAAAAGGAATATCAGGAATTATTTCCGATCCAAAAAAAATCGTTTTTAAACTTTAAAGCTCCTGCAAAATATTTGCTTAAACCCGAGATGGATACTGGTTTAGACCAACTCCAAAGGTCACGAAATTCTACTTGACAGCATTAGGATAAGTGGTCTTTAAACTTATGAGAGATTTGGGAGGTTAATCTTGTTGTGTATTAACATCAATATGTGTTTGTTTGGGTTCGAAATAATCATTTGTAATCTAATCGTGTTTCAAGTTTGAAATTTATTCTGATCAGAAAAAAATCTTTTTCATTTTAAAATAATTTACCAGTAAAATTACTCTGGTAAGAAAATTGTGTGATGTTTCAAAATTGGTTTAAACCCAAGGGTTTTACTGAAAAATACAGGTTATAATTGAATAAATACAGAATATTGTTTTCAACGAACAATAATAATCGCAAACGGTTCACATGACTACAGGATCGTGTCACATTATTTTAACCACCCTCTTCCTCAGACGTAAGCACCTTACAACCATCCAATGAAACGCAGATTAATTGAAAGACTGTTTATTAACGTCAGACTCTGAAGCTATTGCCGACGGACTTCGCAATTTTGAACCGCGGTCAAGTGACAAAGATGACATCCGAGGTTGGACCTACTCTTTAAGTTTCTACACAAGACGTACTTGCAGAATTTGAGTCTCGGCAGATTTAACGTTTAGAAGCCCATCTGCACAGTGTGTCTTTAATGACATTAAGACCAGGGACGCTTTAAGGCATGGACCAACAGGACCCGGGTCTAGAGCCTCGCCCCCGGGGTATTTCGTTCTTGACTTTTTAATGGTCAAATAATATTCCCATACCTATTCTCCGAAAAACAGGGAATTTTGAACTCCATGTCAACTGGCGAACATCGTAAAATTGTATTATTATGTGATGACCGTTGTCCATGTCTAGGCCTAGGTCTAACACCATAAATAATCATTCAACTCATTTAGTTGAAATGCTACTATCAGTCGAGCCGGTTTGTGCCTAGGTTTTTGAGATTGTGAGCTCGTGCACATTTATTTGTATCCAATTACCGTTTGAACGAGTATTTGACAATGCATGCTATATACTGTCTATTTCTAAAGATCTCAGGTAGGGCCTACTTTTACATAGGGGCTCAGAGTCTCAAAAAATCTTAAGATTTCTCTGGGTCCAGGGCCTCTAAGAGTCTTAAGACGTCCCTGATCAAGACAAACCCACGACTCGACAACACTGGCCATTATTCTTTTGACTTCAGCTCTTTCTGTTGACCACCTAAATTCCAATGTCTGAGCATTATTGAGCATACATATCGTATGTTGTGCAACGTGCTGTTCAAAAGAGATCTCCAAAATCTAGATGAGAGGACAACTCACGATTTCTTTGGGCTTTCAATTGTCCCGAAGGAAGCATTGAGTGAATTATATCCAAGATGCTTTCTCCCATCACAAAATCTATTCCGCAGCTCTTCGAGAGGGACTTAAACGACAGTAGGAGAACCCAGTTTTTTTGTCACTTATTCAACGTGAAAAGTAAAATGTCAGCCCACCTTTGTTGATACTTTCAATATCACTTTTTATATTCTTCGTTTTGAGAATCAAAACGTTTTAACATTCAAAATAGTTATATTATAACTGGCCGTTACCCGCGCCCATTTCACTGAGTATTTCATGACATTGTAACACTTAATTCTTTTTAGGTCATTGCTATCTGAGTCCCAACATTAAGCTTTCAATGGGCTCAATTCATGAGGTCACATGATAAAAACAAGCACGTGTTTTCCTTTGAATTCAAAACAAACATTAAAATAATTGTACCTGTTGTTCTATATGTAAAACTCAGATGAAATTTCAAATTTCATATTTGGGTAAAGATGTTTAAGGTATCCGACTGTGTTCGGAACCGTGATTTTAAAAAGCATAAATGGATTATTTTCGTGATATTTAGTGTTCCGAATCACGGTTCCGAATGTAGTCGGATATCTTAAATGTTAGGAAAAAAATTTCTCCAAAAAGATTTTTTTTAAACTAAAAAAAAATCATATTTTATGTTTATACATTTTAAATAAAATGCATTTTGTTTCAATGCACTTTTAAGAGAAAGTTTCAGCAAAGAGCAAAACTTGGCCACACCGGAGCCGTTAACTGATTGCGGGAAACACTAGATAGTTTTAATGGGGGACTATGAGTCGTATGATTTTTTTAATTGATTGGCTAGAATCACGTGGCCACTATCTTGGACTGATCCCAGAATTGACCCATTGTACTGAAAAGTTTTTTTTATAGTTTCATCTCCGCCCAAAAAAAGGACAGGAATTTCTAAAACAGAAGTTTAGTTATTATTCACTTCTTTTGAGGGCTCTTTGTTCCACCTTCAGAGTCAATTTCCTCAAATCCCTTTTTTTAGGGGATCTCTCCAAAAAAACCAAAAAGGGCAAAACCCAAAGTCTGAAGGTCTAATTTTTCAAAAATAAGATTTTATTTTTATATTCTCTATAATGTGTTCTTTGGGGCTTCCACTAATTTCTTGAAAATTTTCTTGAACTGTGTTTTTAGTATAAAACCGCTTTCCGTAGAGATGACTTGATTTTATGTAAATGGTTCATTTAAGTGCTGGTTTTGGAATAGGCGAATGGGAAAAATTGAGTATGAGTAGGAAAGAAAAAATAGTGTGAGAGATCGGACATTTAGTATTGTTTATCTAAGGGAAAGGTCAAGGGTTGGCAAGAACTAGGAGAATAGATAATTTTATTTATATTATATTAGATTAATTAGTTTCATTGCCCCTGGGGTTTATTTTTTTTAGTGCGTTCTCAATATTCTTATAAAGTCAATAAGTGGAAAAGGAAATAAAATATTTTAAACGAAAAGGGGATTCTTTCACAACCCCCCACATCCGCGACCGAAGGACCCAAAACAACCCCCCTTCCCCCAGCATTTCCGAAACCCCGTTTTAGCGAATATCTACAAATAAAACATGTTTCCCGATTTTAAATCGTGGATGTAATTGTTCAAAAAGGAAGTTTTGTCTAAAACAGCCCGTAAACCCCCGATAAATACCCCCACAGTCTATTTCCTCAAAATTCTATCTTAGGACTCACAACAAAAAAAAATAAGCTTTCAAATTTAATTTGAAGTCTAATAGTTCAAAAAAATTAAATTTTTTTTTCTTTAAAGCCCCATAACAACCCTGCAACCCCCCTTTTTTGGGGGGTCTATTTTCACAAAAACCCCCTACTGAAGGATTTTTATTCAACAAAAGCTTTTCCCGAATTTCAAGTCTGTAGGTCTAAAGCTACGGGATTTTGTGACGAATGAGAGTTCTTTTTTCAATTTTAAAATTTTAATTTTAAATTTTAAAAAAAAAAATTAACTTCACCTAAGAAAATAAATAACACTCGCAATGAAACCGGGTACAAAAACTAATCAATTCAAATGTTAGAACAAATACTAGAAATACTTTTGAAGATAAACGATGTTAGAACACGTATTTTTGACGGAAAATTCGTTAAAGGGATTTTTTTTTAGCCAAATATTTTTATTTTCACATGAAAAACAATGTCATCAACATAATTTTTAAATGGGATTGTTGTAACTCGATTTGATTTGACTTTATTATTATTAAAATTGCACTTTAAAGAACTCGTGGGTTACTGGCGAAGGATTTCATAATAATTTTTAAATGGGAATTATACCCAAACTTAAAAAACCTACAAGAATCCATTTTGTTTTGACTGATGATACATACTTTGGGACTGCTTCAATGCGAAGAGAAAATTATTTTTCAACAAATATTCGAATTAAAATTAAAAATAACACGAAGCACTACATTTCAAAAATCTTGTTTCAACCCCGTACAGAAGTCTTAGCTATACATGGCAAAATATTATTATTGTAAAAACATTTTCATCAAAAGAGAATGTTTTGAAAACATTCTTCACTGCTTGAAAATTCGATTTAAATAATTTTTTCTTGTAATAATAATTTTAAAACAAATTTATATGCATAATCTAATTCAACTGACATTAAATATTAAAATTTTTTTCATTTATACTCTTTTTCAAAATTGCAGTTCCTTATGTAGTCAGTCACCTTAAAGTATCCGAATACGTTCGGAACTGTGATTTTAAAAAAGAGCATAAATTGATAATTTTCATGATATTTAGTGTCACTTACATTAGAATGCATGTATAAAATTGTTTTAAGGACATTTTGACAAAAAAAAAAAATTATTTAAATACAATATTTCGGAAAAATTAATTTTAGATTAACCTTTTTAAAAAATGTTCTCCTTTTGTGAAAATTGCTTCTATTATAACAATATTTTGCCTGTCTATAGCTCAGACCTCTGTACAGAGGCTCAACTATGAGTTTTGAAAAATTCACATTATTTTCAGAGTTACAACCCATTGAAATAATGATCGGCGTTTTTTTTCTTAAAATTTCTTCCTTTTGTTGTCGTAAAACATGGATAAACCCACTTTTAGTTTATATAGTTCAAAAAATTTTAGTTGAGCCTCGGTACAGAGGTCTGAGCTATATACGAGCGAAATATTATTAAAAAGAGCATTTTTCCAAAGGAGAATATTTAGAAAATCGGTCATTCTATGTTCATTTTTGTCAAAATATTTTACTTAAATCACATTTTTATTGTAATACTATTCTTAAAACAATTTTATATACATTTTCTAATCTAAGTGACACTAAATATCATAAATATTATCCATTTACAAGTTTTCAAAATCACGGTTTGGGGAACAAAAGTCGGAACCTTAAGGGGCATTAAAATTTAAGAATCCTTTTGTTTTTGTTGATAATCAGTGGCGTGAGGGAGAATATAGGCCCCCCCCCTGAAAAGTCAGTTTTGGGGCCCCCCCAGTTCCCCCCCCCGCAGTGTTAAATTCATATTTTGGGTCTGCTTGTGCGATAAGTTGGTGAAAAAATAATTTTCAAAAATATTCAATTAAAAAATTTAAATTAACACAAGCACCCATTGGGAAGTTTTAACTTCTTAATAAGTGAATAACCTTTTGATAGAGATTTAAAACGGCAGCAAGTGCTGCTAAACTTAATCTCTTTAAACAAGTTTTGGTAAAATTAAAATCATTATCAAGGGGGCATTATGTAAATTCGAAAAATAAATTTTTCGCTTTTAGATTGGGAAAAAAAAAAGAGTTTAAAAATGACTGAAAAAAATATTTCATCATTTTTTGCACTAAAACAGAATCCGAATAGGGATAAAGACACAATTTCAGCGAAAAACCGAAATGTGAATCGAACATTCTGTCAACACGCCAAACCGAAACAAAATTTCGTTTTTTTCCTCAATAAACGGTATGTAAAAGATTCTTTGTACTAAAGAGTTTAAGGCGTATCTCGAAAGAATAGAAAGCAGAGGTTGGCAGCGAAAAAGCTTATTTATACAGATTTGGGTTTTATGTCCGATTTTTTGAACCTACATTGCTCACCTCTATAAATTTATTTATTTATGTTAATTTTCAATCGTTATAAAATACATTTTACAAAGCCCGTTGAGCTGAAATTTTATATACAGGATTATTTTTTTGGGTTACAATGCAAAATTTAATTTTAATTAATAAAAAATTTTGGGGTTAAAAAAAATTATTCAAAGAATTAAAAAAACAGCCACGTTATCATTTTTTGATTTAGCGACTTGTGTCGAAACTTTAAAAGGTTTTTTCACATTTTTAAAACCCTCATTTTGTTGAAATTTTCTAACACTATTGTTTTGGGTAAAAAAAGATAATTTCATTATAATTTAAAAAAAATTTAAAGGATTAAAAAATAAATTCAAAAAATTAGAAATACAGCCACGTTGGGAACATTTTTGGCGTTTTGCGACCCTTTTTGGGGTTTTGTCGAAACTTTAAAAAAGGTTTTTTCACATTTTAAAGCCCTCATTAAAGGGGAAATTTTTATACACTATTGTTTTGGGTAAAAATACGATAATTTAATTATAATTAATTTATTAAAAATAATTATTTAAAGAATTGAAATACAGCCACGTTGGCATCTTTTTTGGCGATTTAGGACCCTTTGGGATTTTGTGTCGAAACTTTAAAAGGTTTCTTTCTCACATTTTAAAGCCCTCATTTGTGCTGAAATTTTCTACACACTATTGTTTTGGGTAAAAATACGATAATTTCATTATAATTAGTTAAAATTAATTGACCGAAACTAATTATTTAAATAATTACAGAAACAGCCACGTTGATTTCATTTTTAGCGATTTGAGTCAAAGCTTCAAAAGATTTTTTTCTTACGTTTTAAAACACGTTGAACTGAAATTTTATATACACGACTGTTTTGGATGACAATACGATATTTTAATGATAATTAATAAAAATTAATTACCCGTCAATGTTGTGATTCTGTCCTATGAATATACATATTTATATTAATTGTAACTATTTAATAAAAAGAAGCTATAAAATAAAATTTTTCTTTTCTCTAAGTAGGAATTGACTTAAATTTTTTTTCCCTTCGTATTACTTGTTTTTATGGGGAGTCAAAGTTAGGAGACATCATCATCCGACTCGCACAAATTACGTTAAGTTTAGCTATACCAGTAAAGTTTTTTGTCCTACTTGTAACTGCGATTAACAGTACGGTTATGCAAGGTGGTGTTAGTGAAAAAAATCATCGTAAAATTGTGAAATTTGTGGTCATAGTAGCTAATGATAAGATGGAGGGCATCAATTTTCAACATTTTCGAAAATAATGCTCGTTCTCACTTAATCAAATGCAAGGTAATTTTTTGTATATTTTCTCCAAAACAGATATGATCCCACCACTGGCGTAGCTAGCCCTGAGTGGCCCTTGCATCAAAATTCCTTCGAGGCCCTTTTTTGGGGCTCCTTAACATTTTACGATGTTTTGATTGCACATTTAAGGGCCCCTGAAGTGTGTGTGGGGGGGGGCGTATCATTGATACGACGGCAGCTACGCCCCTGGATCCCACCTTTTACCTCGTGTCCGATTATTGTTAAGTTTCGTTATAAAGTAGAAAAGCGACTCATCTCACGCACGCACGCACACTTACTCACTCATCCCGATATCTCCGGAACTATTAAGCCTATACACTTGCAATTTGGCAGGCACGTTCCTTTCTTGGAGTAGGGATCCGCTACAAAAAGAATTTTGGAAAATTCGACTCCCAAGTGGTGTGACGATGGATTAAGAGGCGCTATTGATAAATATTCCCGTTTTGGAACTATTAGACCAACAGACTTGAGCTTTGGCAAGCATGTTCCTTTTATGGGGTAGAGCTCCACTAAAAATAGTTCTTGCGAAAATTGACTAGAGGGGAGGTTGTGAGGGCTAAAGATAGAGAGGGTTTTTACTAATAAATATTCCGTTTTGAAATATTAGACCTACAGACTTGAGCTTTGGCAAGCATGTTCCTTTTATGAGGTAGAGCTCCACTAAAAACGGTTTTTGCGAAAATTGACTAGAAGGGAGGTTGTGAGGGCTAAGGATAGAGAGGGCTCTTATAGTTAAATATTCCCGTCTTTGAACTATTAGATCTACAGACTTTGAAATTCGACAGACATGATTCTTTTATTGAGTAGAGATTTGCTAAGAATGAGTTTTGCGGATATCGACTTCCAAAGGGGGCATTAGACACAACAATTCTAGATTGTGAACTATTAGGCCTACAAACGTGAAATTTGGTGGGCATATTTCCTTCGTTGGGTAGATATACGCTAAGAAAGGATTTTACGAAAATCGATTCTTACGGGGGAGGGGGATTTACTGAAGCGTATAGATAAAAAAAATTCTGTTTTCGAACTACTACTAGACCCACAGTATGGAAATTTAGTTAAAAATTTTTTTTTTTTTAAAGTTGAAATTCGCAAAGAACGGGTTTTACAGAGATCAACTCCCGAGATGTGTTACAAGCCATACTTATAAAAAAAATTCAGAGTTTCAACTATTAGATTTAGACTTGAAATTTGGCAAGCATGCTCGTTTTCTTAAGTGGAGGTCTGTTAAGAGTGGGTTTTGCGGAAATCCACTTTGGGGGAAGGAGTTACGAGGGGATAAAAGGTCCTTCTATTTCAATGTTAGAAATTCAAGCCCTGTCCTTTTTAAACCAAGAGGGGAGAGTTATGAAAATATTTTTCAATACAATATAACGCTTAATGATAGACCTTAGATATCAATAGTAACAATATATATTCTAACAGCATCATGAATGATTGATTGATTATTAACGTCGCACTGTTTTTAGCTACACGAGGGCTTTTTGGCGACGGACCACGTAATTTTGAACCATGGTCAAGTGACGTGGACGACACCTGAGCTGGCACCCCTCTCCAACTACCACACCACACCAACGGGAGGATCGCTTCAGCTCTCGACAGATTTAACGTGCATCGCTGCCCTACACGGCGGGTCTTTAGTAGTGTCTGGCTCGAACTCGTGACAAGGCAAGCCACTGTCCGATACCTATACCACTCGGCTACCGCGGCCACACAGCATCATGAAATACCCAGCGAAGCGGGTGGGTAACGTCTGTGACGGGCTCACGCGTCCTTTCTTTAACATAACCTCTGGGTTCTTTGGTGGCCAAGATGAATGGCAACTCTTTTCCAACCAAAACCCAAGAAGCGAAACGTGAACAAGAAATGCAAATAAGATAGCTTTTAAAAGAACAGAAGTTTCAGAAAGCGAGATGGCAATTTGGGGAATGATATGTGTGAAAGAGACTAGAAGGATTTGACAGCCAATCGTGGTTACCTACATTGCACGCGCCCAGACGTTTCCTCATAAAGATCGAATCTGAGTTTGGATTAAGGTAGGACTGATTGTTTGGTATTAAGATTGTAATATTATTAGAAGTGAGAGTAGGCGGATTGAATAATTATTTAGAGAAAGTGGTCTAAGTTACGCGATTCGGTTGAACTATCTTTGTGTGTTTGTTCATTCTAGATTCTCACTTATTTAAATTTATCTAAATTATTAGAAGTTTAAGTTCTATTCTTAATAAAGTCATATTAATAATTTAAAATGTCTATTCCTTTTGCAAACCCTACACCTCTAGCTCACGCTGACAATCAAAGATACGGTCACCAAAGGGGGGCGGTATCGCACATACATATACATATTTCTTTTAAGGCTGTCTTCGGTTATTGTTAAAGAATAGGACCAGAATTTGGAACATTTTTTCAGATATAAAAGAAATGAAACATTAAAATGATATTCTAGCTTGACTATCCTTTAGAGAGCAGAATTTTTTATTATACTTCCCGTTTTTAATCGAGTTATTCATTTTTTCTGGTATAAAATGTGTTTCGCGCTTTTCTCTATACCGTAATGTTAAATGAGCTATGCCTTCACGTATTATAACAAAAAAGAAAGTATTCAAGGAATATTTTGGCACTTTTAAAAACACTATATTGTTAACAGAGGTATGAGTTATAATATCGCTAACTTCCATAGAAATTGAGACCTTTTTTCTGTCTGAAAATGTGCTTCGCGTTTAATTCAAGCTCTCGTACATTTACCGAAGACAGCCTTAAGACGTACATTTTAATTCTTATATCGTTTCTAACAATAGAAATTAAACCAATAGACACATTTCCCTCTTTAACCCTTTATCTACCGACGGTACTTATAAGTACAACTCACTTTAAAATTACATGGAATAACCATTTTTACGAATACTCTGACGATACTTAGCAGGAATATTCCAAATAGTCTCCAAGAACTCTCTTTTTATTCCAAGATATATGGCAGCACGGGTTTTATGATGAATATTTTAGCGGGAAAGCGAATAGTTTTATAGCAGTAATTGCGTTTTCATCTGACGGCGTTTTCAGCGGATTGTGAAGATTGTCATTTTTGTTCCGAAAAAATACTTAATGTCAAAAGATAAGTGTCTTATACTTTTTTTGGATGTTAATGAAGACCTTAGAAAACGATTTGACCATTTATTGTAAGTGAGCAGTGTATATAATTAATTTCGTAGTTGAATATCTTTAATTAATTAATTAGCTCGCGAACGGATTAAATTTCCCAAAGTTGAGTATTTTGCTTATGTATATCTCTTAACTTTCAATGTAGTGATCCAAAAAAAAAAAAAAAAATATTGCATGAAAAAAACTGCAGTAAATCATAATGCGGTAGATATAGGGTTAAAAGAGCGAGGGATGAAAAAAAAGCTAATGTATGATATTTTTAATAGAGCAGAATTCTAAAAATGATCAGAAATGAAGTCTTACTGAAAAGCTATTTCTGTGACAGTGAAACTGCCATCTATCGGTAATAAATGAAAGTAATACTTATGTAGTGAATCATTTAATTTTAGAACACGCGTTTTTCCACATTCATTTGCAAAAGAAGTCTGATATGAATTTAAAAATAGCTTCAATATTTTTCGCGATATTTTATAAATCTAATTTATAGTTTTACCATTATCAAACTCATATTAAAATGAATAAAACCCACTATTCAACAGTTGCATAAATGTTATTCATGCAAATATTCGGGCATTTTAAACATTTAATATTTATAAAGTAGAATCAAGTAACGGAACATTTAATATTTATCTGAGTATTCTGTACAGTAAATTTTTTTTCTTTGCAAGTTCTTCAGATAAATTATCTTCCACATATTGGTAAGTAAACTTTTTGCAATTCATTTATTGAAAATCCAATTGTTGAGTAGATGTTTCCAAGTTTGCATTTAGAACATTTATGTGTTTATATTAGTTCATGTATTCCGTAACAACTGAATTAGCCGCACGAAAGACCAGGAAGATCTTAAGATTTCTTGGAGGCCTGGGTTCTTCTACAAAAGTAGGGTCCATTTATGACCCTTTTAAGAAGACAGTAAATACGCGTTGTCAATTACTCGATCAAACAGCAACGCGAAACAAGTAAATGTGCATGACTTGCAATTTCACAAACGCCTTTCGACTAAATGAGTTGTAATTGTAGATGGTGGTAGGCTTAGATGTAGACACACACACGGACATGACATAATAATGCAGTCAAGCCACTGTTGCCAGTAGACAAATAGTTCGAAACTCCAAGTTTTTCTTAGAATATGTCCGAGAACAACATTTGACCATTAAAATTTTTCGGATCATGATGTTATTGAAGCGAGTCGAGGCCCCCACTGAGGCCAAGGCCCTGTTAACCCATGCCTTGCTGTCTCAGGTAAAAACAAAAGTTTGCATAAACTAAAATCTATTCATTCCGTTTTTAATAAAAAGTTTTAGTTCCTCATTTAAAAGTCATGAAATTTTTATTCATCAATTATTTTCGGTGCTAATTTGATATCACGGAGCACGCGCCAAGAGTTGTTGTTTATGTTCGCTAAGATGAGTGATAACATTACAATATGGTTACCTTGATATTTTTGCAGTTTTTTGGAATATTGCAAGTTTTCAGTACTTTTTGATATTCATTATTAATTTTAATATATATTACGTAATTATTTTATTAATAAATACTATATTACATATCTTATTTATAATTATTATTTTATGTGTTCTTTATTTATAATTATTAATATGTTATTTACTTATAATTATTACGTTATACGAGCATTCTTATGTATCATTTTTATAATATTACAATACGATGATTATTCTTTTTAAAAAAAAATTACTATTAAATTATATTATATAATTATTATATATAATAATTATTATAAATTCATACTATAGTATGAATATTATGTATAATTACTATTAAATTATAAGATTATTTTATATATACTGCATAATATTATTAGTACACGTCACTTTTAATTATATTGTATTGTTATTCATTATTTATTGATTGATCTTGGTTATTCTCAATCTCTTCATATATTCTTCTTTTTGAAATTAATTTCAAAACAATCTTTAAAATTATCTTCCTGAGGATTTGATACCACTAGGCCGCCATCTTGGATTCCATTCCAACGACAAGCGCTGCTTGGCGCCTTGCCCCGTGATATCAAACTAGTTCCTTATTTTCATTGCATTTTAGTATGACAAATTTATGTTCACTTTAGTCTTAGCAAATATATAGAAACTCTTAAGAGGAATTTCCGTCGAACTTATTCGGCTGTTGTATCAATCTGGTTTGATGAACCTTCTGATCAGTGGCGTAACATACAATCCCGCATTGCAAAGGAGGTTGGGGGCAAAGCTTGAATGACGCTGAGTACGTACTAGGGCTTGGAACCCAAAGCCTGAGTTTTCAGGTGACCCTAATATTCTCCGTTACGCTAAGAAATATCATTTCTTTTAAATAAACAGCATTCCGATCTATGCAGAAGCCTGATTTTTTTTCAATGACACTTATATATATTCTAGCTGGTATACCCGTTCTTCGCACAAGTGAATTAAAAAATTAAACAATACAGATTGAAGGATAAAAGTCTTTAATGAGTTAGTTTTACAAGAATTGCAATTTTAAATAAAATAATAATAATAATAAAAAGCTTTTCGCATATCTCAGCTGAAAACAAACAAACATATTTGTTAAATTTTAAGTCTGAAGGTCTAATAACCGAAAAAAGGGGATTTTTTTTAAAAATTCATTTATAACATTCCGTAAATCTCCTGTGGGTCGATTTTTGAAAACACCTTCCTAAGCTGATCTCTGCTCAGCAAAAGTAACACATTGTTAAAATTTTTAGTAATGAACGCTTGAAATAATGTAAATCTGGATGTGTAATACATTAATATTACTTTCTGTTGTATTTATTTTGTATTAAAATTGTAATATTCGCAAGCAACGCCATTCCTTACAGTGTAATGGCGATTCAATAGAAACATAGTGAAATGAAAGTCAAGTTGGCAACTTGGCGATGGATTGAACGAAGCAGAAGTTGATATACTGTAGCGCCACCTGGTAGGAAGCTGCAACAAAGAGGATAGCACAAAAACCTTCTTCACAAAAAAATACATATACATGCCAATTTTCATAGTGATCGGTTGAAGGGTGTTGGAGTGAAGCAATTTCATATACACAAACATCCATTTTTATATGTATAGATATTTAAAACTCTCATTTTTATACCCCGCGTATAACGAGCACCCGTAAATTTCGATCTTGGTTTCTGTGTTAAAAGTTCGCGTTACACGCCGGATTTTACGGTAGGTACGGGTTTCGAGTTTTGGCTAAATTTTTAAAGAAAAAAACCCCGCTTTAATTTAAGTAAAACCAAATACAAGAAAATGATATAAATTTTTTAAATTACTAAGTTTGAGTGAAATATTTTCCAAAGCATCAAACAAGGCGATTCGAAAAGATAAACATTTTGTTAAAGTATACAAGATAATGTAAGGCTAATTTTTTTTAAGCTTTCAACAAGTCAGCAGTATAAATTTCTTTTATAATTACATTTTAACATAAAAATGTTCTAATTTTTAATGTTAAAACTATTTAAAACCTTGAATTATGAAATCTATAAATTTTTTTTTGATTTATTATTACCTGTTCCCATGAAAAATAGACACGCCCCCAAATTCAGAGAAATTAGAAACAATTTCTATCATAAAAAGAATCATGTTGTTTAAACTTTTTGCATGTAGTATAGTACGATATTTTTCAATTCTACTATTAGCTCACACTCTTTATATATTTATTTATCTTTTTAAAATTTTCAATCGTTAATAAAATGATTTCTATTCATCCAATCAAGATCAAACAATTTTTTTTAAACTTGTAGTGGATGACACTTGATGTTAATACAGTTTTTTCAACTATTAATTCATCAATTAAACTTAATTAAATAAATTAACTGTTTTTGACGGCCAACTTAGATTCGTTTCTATTGTTGTAACAATGTAACTGTTAAAACAAAGACAAAAGCTGGCGTTGAAAGCCTGTTTATCAGCCAAACTGGGTTTTGCATTGTTATGACAATGCAGACAAAATCATGCTCTCTTTTCAATTCCTACTATTAGTTCACTCTCACCCCATATACATATTTATTTATACATATATATATATCTTATTCATATTTTCAAACGTCAATAAAATACTTTCTGTTCATCCATTCAAAAATTCAAAGTACTTAATTTTTTTTTATATATTACTTGTAAACAGTGAGATTGCACACAGGGGGTGCTGGGGTCCAGGCCCCAAAGGCCTTGATTTCTTTTCTGATTGATATTATAATTTAAGTATATAGTACGTAAAATTTAAAAAAAATTAAGTATTTGTTACTAATTATATTAATTAATGATAATTATTTATTCAATAATTAGTTTTTTACTGTGTTTTGTTCCCGAAAATCGACAAAATCAAATGGAGCATAATACAAGAATGGTGAAATTTCGACCCCGAAAAATTCCTGTGTGCGCTACTGCTTGAAAATAATGAAGTTCTTGATGATAATATTTTATTTTAAACATCAACAATGAAAATACAGTTTTGCAAATGAGGCAGAATCGCAATAAAATGATTTAAAAAAAAAATTAACATTTTTATATATTTGGCCATTCTATAACTTTTTCAAATTTTTCTCCAGTTTTTGTATACAGCACTCTTTTACGGCCAGGAAATGCTGAAACTCCATCAAAAAATGTATCAGTTGCTGGGTCGAATGATTTTTTGTCAGGCATAATATGCAAGTTAGGAGGTAGTGATTCACTCTTTCGCACCAATGCATCGTAGGGTAGATGGCCATCAACAGGAGTGCTGTAGAAGGTAAGCAAGTCTTCAACGCATTTCATTTTATGAAGAGACGAATTAGGGATATTCTTTTTAAAAGTCTCAATGCACTTTGCAAGAACCTGTTTAAAGAAAGTTAAACTAATTTAAAAGAAATACAGTTGGCACTATATAATGAAGTCGCTAAATCCCGAAAAAAATTTTGTTATAGGGAAAATTCATTACATAGAGGTTCATCTTTCAATATACTTTATAAACCACACAAAACAAAATTTTAAATTCATAAACACTATATATTAAAAAAAGTAATTATTCACACACCTTTATGATACATGTTCATAGATGTATATATGTTCATTTTATACATATTACCCATCAAAGAAAAGAAAGAAAAATTGCAAGGAAAACAAGAAAAAAGAATGTCGAAGAATACACTGTATTTTAAATATTAAGAAAACAATTTTATGTTAAAATTTATGAATTTTAAGGACATTTTCTAATTCAAAGTATACAAGTAATATTAAACATACATTATTTTATAACTAGAACACGGGGACAACAACTCCACTGAGGGTGAAAGGGATGTCGAAGATGTTTCTAGTGAACTGGACAATGGGGGTTACAGGTCGCCCTTCTTGGATGAAACGTTCAGAACTCTATTTTCTCGGCGAGTTAAAATCTAACAAAACCAGTTTCAAGATTTTGACCACCATAAAATGTGTTCGGGGAACCTATTATTTCTTAGAGCACCAGCACAAAGATATGTGCTTTTCAGAAGTACTTTAAAAATAGGGAGAAAAAAAATTGAATCACAAAAGAAAAAGTTCATTTTATAGAAAATGCACTTCGCTATAGAGAGATTATTTTACGAAGAAAATCGTGAAATGTTCAAGGTTCCAGGAAAATGTTTGTTACATAGAAAAATTCGCTATATAGAGGTTCGACTGTATTTTAATTTTCAAAAAATTTTCATAAAGGTAACTGTACAGGTCATAATATATAAATATTTCAAAAAGTTGATGTATAAGTTGAGTCGTAAATAATTAAACAGACCTTAAAATATGAATTATTTATAATTTTTGTAGTTGGTTTATCGGTAGCCTTGTACCTTTAAGGCAGCTGCCATGTCGTATGATTATGCGGCATGTAAAAGACCCCTTCAATGTCTCTTTGGCTTGGGTGCTTTCGGCAAAATAAAAAAACTTAAGTTCAGGTTTCCCATCACCAGAGATCAGGTGCTGCCTTCTGGGGAGAAAAATGCAATCAAAATTACCTGCGGCGATTGGTATCCACCTATATGGTGCATAATAAAAGAGATACCAGCTTCCGAGGAATGTACTAGGTCTGCATGGCAAAACACCAATCCGCAGACCCATCAGAAATAAACTTCTTGTATATATATACTACCTAGCCCAAAGTATCTGGACACTTGTGAGGCATATCTTTGATGGTGTTGTCCCTCTTTTGCATTGAACGACAGCTTGCACACACCTGAAGAGAATTTCCACCAGTTTTTGATAGATGAAAATAGGAATTTGACACTTCCAGACGTCCATCACAGCAGATGTGGGATACTTGCATATTATTGCAACAATCGCCAGATCTATTAATAACTCGCCAGTT
Organism: Trichonephila inaurata madagascariensis; assembly: GCA_019973955.1. Taxonomy (NCBI): domain Eukaryota; kingdom Metazoa; phylum Arthropoda; class Arachnida; order Araneae; family Nephilidae; genus Trichonephila; species Trichonephila inaurata. The sequence goes on from BMAV01027589.1 coordinate 365,378, forward strand.
GGAAACCGCGATTTCCTATGTGTAGAACGCTTTGAATTGGCAGCCATGTGCTTCATTTTCATATAATGCCATCAATAGGTTGCGGTAATACGTAAGTACTCAGAAGTGAGTGCCAGCAGTGAGGATGGATCGATTTGACCGGCTATGTAATTTGCATTCTAATTCATCCTAAATGTGTTCTATGAAATTTAGATTGGGGCTATCAGAAAAGATAGTCTACTTTTTGAGCACTCACTTTGTCAAACCATGGCTGTGCAGGTCTCAGGTTATTCTGCCAGAAGGAAATTGACTTTCCTTAAAATATTGCCATAGAGTTGGAAGATCAGCAGTGTCCAGAATTTCAACATACACCTCAGAGTTCCTGTTTCCAACCACAGGAACTAAAGGACCCAGGCCAAAACATGAAAAACACCCATACCATGATATGCTGCCACCACCAAACTTTACAGTCAGCACAATATAGTCATTTAGGAAGTGCTTGGCAGTTATCTGCTCAACCCAGACAGGTCCATCAGACTGCCAGATTGCTAAGTGAGATTCATCACTCCAAAGAACGTTTTTCTACAAGTCTACAGTCAAATGATGGTAAGCTTTGCATCAATGTAATCAACACTTTGCATTCTGGAGAGTGACGTTCAGCTTCAGCTGCTGCACAACCACAGAATCCTAAATCTTTTAAATTCTAGATGAACACTCATGCTGCTAGTACTAACACCTAATGAGCTTTGAAACTTCTGAGTGATTTTCAATAAAGAAGACTTATGATTTTGTTTCACTACCCTCTTCAGAGAATTGACTCCATTTACTAATTTTTTCGGCTTACCATTTCGTTTTACTTCAGTTTCATTAACCTCGTTGTTTTCACTTCACAGAGAATTTTATTTCTGTAGAATGTCCTAAATTTCACACATTGATTTCCCACAAAGTTGGCATTCCAATATAATGCCATGATCAAAGTCACTAAGCCTCCTTAATTCACTTGTTGTCTAACAAATGCATAAATGTGACTTGACAAACCACTATACCAGCACTTTTATAGCTTTTAGTTAAGCATCAAATTACACATCACCTACTATATCCCCTTCTTCAAAGAGGATGTCCAGATACTTTTGACCAGATAGTGTTTATGTATAACGAATACATTATAAATAAACTGCCACCAGTATAAATATTGAAAATTTCATCACTGAATCAATTCATTTCAATAACTTTCAATCACTGAAAAAGTTATAAATGCAAACTTATCATTCATAGAAATAAAACACCAGAAGTTTTTACAAGAAAAAGGATATATTTATATCTAAATTATGGACTGTAATTTTAAATTTATTCCCTTATATAAAACTTATCAAATAACAATGTATAATTTTTAAAATCAACATTCCATTTTTTTTTGTTAAAATTTATTTACATTTTGGATAGTTAATAAGTGCAATAAGTTAATAAAACAAATATTATTAATCGTTTTTTTTTCTTTTGAAAACTATTCACTGTAAAGCTTTCTTATGTGAAAAGTATGTGAACAAATTGTAATAAGAAACTGTCACAATCCTTAATGAATAAATCTCAAATTGAAACAGTCTGACACAAAATAGCATATACAAGATTCTTCCTTTTCAAAGAAGAATTATTAAGTAATTTCATATAAATATTTATTATATATGAAACAACTTAATAATTGTTAAGAGAGTTATATGGATTCCAAAGGACATTCTTTTCACTGCATATACCACTTTTACGATTCAAATACAGAAATAGTGAAAAAATATAAAATGAATGTTAACAATAATCAAATTTGTAAATGATTAGGTACAAATTTATTATTAAGCTTTTAAAGCATAATACAAAAAGTAGTAATATATATCAATAGTAAAAAGGAATTACAACATATAAATCAAAGAGAATGTAAATTTTTAGAACTTTTTACAAAAATATGCAAGAACTAACACTGAAAAGCAGATAAAAACTCTTAAATCTATTCTCCCCAATTCCTGCATTGAAAATTTGTCTCCTCAGTGGATTCATATTAATTATGATGCATTACGTTCAGAATCTAAGAAAGGTAACTTGAATAAACTTTTGTAACAAAATTTGAATGGATATATTTTCTTATATCTCTATGATCTTATTCATATCTCAGATCTAGGAGATTGTTTAAAGAAAATCAATAAATCCCAGCAAGGCCGCCAGATATTTCACGTGGGCCAAAACATGCAGGTAAAAGAAAAAGCACACTATAAGACCAAAACAATATTTGAAAATGTAAAATTAAATCAAAGTAATAAAACAAATGTTTTTGGCTTTTATTTTAATACTATATTAACTTTTCTATCAAACACACCACAAATACTTTTTACTGAGTTAAGGGATAATTTCCACTTTCTTTCATCTATGACCAAGCCTCTTGCTTAAATTCTGCTATTAAAAAAAAAAATTGATAGCAAAATTGATATATTTGATTGCTTGATTGATAGAATTTCCTGCTAAATTTTTAGTACATTGTTCTCAAATAATTGAATTTCTTAGGCCTTGACCGGGCCACTCAATAAAGGCTGGCAAGTCATATGTGGCCTGCAGGTTGAGTATCACTGCTTTAAATCTTTACAGGCTCTGCTTTATTTAATAGAATAGCCAGTATGCCTTTAAAATAAAAGCCGGAAAATTTATGCCATTAGCAGATCTATTTTTAATTATTCCTTATTACCATTGAATGATTATTTTGACTAACAATAATGATTTTACTGAAATAGTTATTTTTGAGATGATTTTAAATTATAATGATCTTGCTTCCTTTAAATGAACAGTGAATAAACTAAATGTAACAGTGAATGATATAAAATACATGTGATAAAAGCTATAAATAAGATTAATAAACATTTTAAAGATGTAATAACAACAGCCATTAATTATTTCAGCAGAATATAAAACACATTTATCAAACGATATGTAGGACTTTAGTCACAACTTTTAAAAAAGGTTAAAACTTGTCTTCCTAATTGGTAATAAGATATTATTTGAAACAAATTTTTTAAAAATTTAAATGAATTGTGGAAATTAAAAATTTTGTGTATCTTTTATGTTTTGTTGAATTATAAAACATCAAAATAAAAGCTTTATCCTGTAACATATTAAGAAAATTGACTGCTTATTAAATTTGTCATCAACATTAGAAGAGGATGTAATTATAGATTTGCTTTGAACAAAGAGCCAAATTTGGCTAAACTAGAGCAAATAAGGTGTACTTCTGATCTTAATTTAGTTCAACAATGGAGAAAAACAAAGACCCCAGAGAAATACTAAAAGAGGAACATCATAAACGAAGAAGAATCAGTAGAGCATGTCACATATATTCACTAAAGACGTGAAGTCTGTAAGGAGAAGAAAACACAAACAAAAAAACTCAAATACATTAGGGTTATAAACTCCCATATAACCTAATGGATATGGTATAATATAGTATGGAATGGTACAGTATATAAATTCTAGGAGAGAATCACTATTATAGTACAAAAAATATATGTCATTAAAAGAGTGATACTCAAGCAATACACATAATTTAAAAAAATGAAAAGGTTACATTACAAAAGTTCAGATTTAAAAAATAGATAAAAATACTAGTGTTTCATATATTTTTAATCCAATTAAAGCAAAAATAATAAAAATTTTATTGTGTGATAGCTTTTTTAAAAAAAATAATACCTTTTTTAATTTATTGTTAAGTACACACATAAAGTATTAAAAATTATGCATAAAAATTTTCGTTACATATTAATCAATTTAAAGACCAGAATTTCAAATAAAAATTTTAAGAATAAAAGATATCTTAAAAAAATAAATAAATCTTATTTTCCAGCATAAAAATTAATTCACAGGGAATTATCTTTTAAAATACTTATTATACACAAAAATGTGATACTAATTTCTCTCAAAATTTATATTTTTTAAAAAAAAATCTTAAATTTTTTTTTAAAATTAATAACTTATAAAATGTTAACATAAAATCTTAAAATTTTTATTCTGATTCTAAAAATTATATTGGTATAAATATAGCTATCATGAATAATTATTATACTTTACATTTGTAAGTTACTCATCCAAATGATTATGTTTGTAGCATATGTGTTAAGAAGTGCATAAAAAAAGAACATTTTAAACAATTTTCAATACAGAAAGAAGGCAAAATTGTTATATATGTTAATGTGACTCCAAGGAAACTAAATTATGTTGCTACCGAATTAAGTAATAAAATTAACATAGTTAATTAACTATGAAAAAACATAATGAACATTAATGAGAGTACATGCAGATTTAAAATACAAAACTGTAACCCCCCGTTATTTAGACTCTTCCATATTAACAGTAATAGAGACTTTCACTCTAGCGAACAGAAAATCTTCAGTGATGGCCAAATTGGAAATTACAACTCTTAAAAAAAAAGCCAAAAA